>CM018682.1:47275928-47875928 GCA_009363875.1 Mikania micrantha | reverse complement strand
GACCTTTCCTAGCAATAACCCACAAAACAAAGGACAACAATCTTCTGGGTCTGGTCAACAACAATTTTATCCAGCTCATTTTGTACCACAAAGTCCCATGCCTTATCCATATCCATGCTTTTACATGCCTCAACCTACTCACACTCCAGCATTAATTCCTTCACAATCCCCTGCTCTTCCTGATCCCAGCAAATCACAAACCAATCAACAGCCTCAACAACAACAACATCAGAGCTTCTTCACCCCTGGAGTAGCTGATTGGAGTAGTTTACCTGATGACTTATCTGATTTCAATATGCAGATGTACTCTGAAGCTGGTCCACATGGTGGAGACAATCCATTTGGGAATCTTGCTTTGATGGCTATTGATTCAACTGACACCTCAAGTTCAACTTCTTCAACATCCCAGGCATCATCTGAATCCAAAGCTAAGTTGTGTTCAGAGTCTTGTGTTTCAGCATTTGCTTCCATTAGAGAAATCAATGTTGAATTAATCAATGAGAAGTTGGATTTAGAAAGGGTCATGACAAAGAATAAAACTGAATTTGAGAAACTTTTGAATGAAAAAGAGTCTGAAATTTATAAACTCAAGTGTCAATTGTCTGATGAAAAGGCTAGGGTGGAAGTCATGCTTGTAAAACACAATGATCTGAAACAAACACTTGCAGCAACCCAAGTAGAATGCGCAAAATGGGTTGAATCTTGCAAGGGGTTTGAGTTGCTGTTAAACAAGCAAACAGCATCCAATGTGAAGTTTGGTATTGGATACAATCACACTGCCCCCCAGCTGATTATACACCAAAAAATCTTTATTGTGAGTCTGAAGGGGACAGTGTATACCAATCCACCAAATCTTCAGAAAAGTCTGATGCTGAAGAATCATTTGAAAGTGAGTTAAGTGCATGCAAATCTGAGTCTGACACTGTGGATATTGAGACATATTCTTATTCAATTGGGTGTACAAATGTCATTCAGAATGACTCATGTCAGGATAGTGTCTTAGTTGAGATTAATCCTGATGAAAAAGTTTTCAATGCATTAAATTTAAAACTGATTGAGTCAGATGGGCATGGCACTGGAGAGAAAGATGCACGGCTTTTGATAAGCCAAAGTGTCTCATCAGCAGTTATAGAAAAAGCTGGTAATGTTACAACTGCTGATGACAATTGTGTTGATAGACAAGTACTGAAGAATAACTCTTCAGAGGTTATCAACACATCAGTTGTTGTCAAAAAGTCTACAAAGTCTGATGTTAAACAAGTACTGAAGAAGAAAAATTTTGTCTCTAAGTCTTCAGTACTTGTCGATACTCACAAGGAGAAACAAAAGAGGGTGCCTTGTGAAATTTGTAGGTTGTTTAATCATTCCTCTGATGCATGCTGGTACAGGAAAGGTTCTAAATTCAATAAAATTAAGAACAAAAACAAGAACATCCTCAAAATGAAAACTGAATTTCGTTCCATGTTTGTACCAGAATCATCAGTAAGTTCAAAATCTGGAAAAACCTCACATGGAAATGAATCAAATATTTCCAAGAAAGGTAAAGGGGTTGTTCCAGATTCAAAGAAACAACACTTGAAAGATTCTTCATCAATTAAGCACACTAAGGTGATCAAACACAAAAATCAAAAGTCAGGTCCTAATGTGTCTAATGAAATCAAAATGTTGACACAAAACCATAATCAACTAATGTTAATGATGCAACAATTGCTAGGAAGAGTCAATCTAGCAGAGGCATCATTTCATAAGAAGAAACCAAGGTCAAAAACCAAGGTTAAATCTTTTGACCAGAATGATTCAAGTGTTGGTTCAAATGAAAATGTTAATTTTGTTTCTTCATGTGTTAACAGACCCAAAACCAAACTGGTTTGGGTCCCAAAGTCTAACTGAGTGTGTTGGTGTATGCAGGGTCCTTCAGCATGCCAAAATAGCATCTGGTATGTTGACAGTGGAGGATCCATGCATATGACTGGGAGCAGATCTCTTCTTAATGACTATTTTACAGGAAGGAAGGGATTTGTATCCTTTGGAAATGATGCTAAGGGTTACATCATAGGGAAATGTATGGTAACAAATGGTGAGATTAGGTTTGATGATGTAAATCATGTTGAGAATCTTAAGTATAATCTTCTGAGTGTTAGTCAAATGTGTGATAAGGGTCATATTTCTCTTTTCACCAAGCAAGATTGTAGGATTTTATCTTCTGATGTGTTGCCTCTGATTGGAAAAGTTTTAGATGAGTATACACTCCTTAAGGCTAACAGAGTAGGAAAGGTATATGCCTTTGATTTATCAAAGAAAATCTCTGTTAAAGGTCATCCTTGTTTATTCTCTAAGGCTTCTTTCAAGGAGTCCAATCTGTGGCATAGAAGATTAGGTCATGTGAACATCAAAAACATGAATCAATTGGTGAAACATGGATTGGTTAGAGGTCTTCCCTTAAAGGATTTTAGTTGTGATGAGAATTGCACTGCATGCTTGAAAGGAAAGCAACACAAAGTCTCTTTTCCTCCAATTGGAGATTCCAAATCCACTGGTTGTTTGAACATGTTGCACATGGATTTGTTTGGGCCAGTTCAGATAATGTCTATGGCAAAGAAGAAGTATTGTCTAGTTATTGTAGATGACTACTCAAGGTTTGTCTGGACTTTCTTCTTGCACTCAAAAGGTGAGGTTGCCAAGGCTATTATGAACTTTGGGTTGTATGTTGAAAAGCAATATTCTATACCTGTCAAGTGTGTAAGGAGTGATAATGGCACAGAATTTAGAAATCACATTTTGGATGAATTTTATTTGTCAAAGGGAATTCAGAGGCAGTACAGTATTCCCAGAACTCCTGAACAAAATGGAGTTGTAGAAAGGAAAAATAGAACCTTGATTGAAGCTGCCAGAACAATGCTGGCTGATTCTGGCCTGCCTTTGACCTTCTGGGCAGAAGCCATCAACACAGCTTGCTATGTGCAAAACCGGGTTCTAGTAAATCAAAGATGGTTGAAAACTCCATATGAAATACTTCACTCTCTAACCCCTTTGATTTCTTTCTTCAGAGCTTTTGGGTGTCCATGTTATATCCTTAACACCAAAGATCAACTCACAAAGTTTGATTCAAAAGTTGATGCAGGATATTTTGTTGGCTACTCTTCAACTTGCAAGGCTTATAGAGTGTTCAATTGTCGAACAAAGATTGTTGAAGAAACTCTTCATGTTAAATTCAATGAGTGTCCCAAAGACTCCATTCCTCAAAATCCTGCTGAGATGTTTGATCTTAACATCTTGCAACATGAATTTCCAGTTGAGCCTATTGGTGAAGCACATGAGGTACTTAAAGCAGATCCACCAAAAGCTTCTACAGAAACCACACACGGAAGTCCTGATGATGAAGATGAAAGTACTCATCTGTTCAGATTTAGTGATAATCTGCCATTGTCTGCTAAATCTGATGCTCCTCCTGCTCCAGTTGCTCCTCCAAATACAAATGCTGATGAAATTCTGGATTCTTCCACATCATTTGAAATTCCAGCTGAATTGTTCCCTGGTTCTTCATCAACATCTGCAGCAGCTGAACCCCCAGCAAACACTTGCACTGATCTTATTCCATATCAAGAACTGAAGGATCATCCATTATCTCAAATTCTTGGTGATATTTCTGCAGGTGTTTCAACAAGAAGTCAATTATCAAACTTTTGTCTCTATGCCTTATTTGTCAGTCAACAAGAGCCAAAGAACTATCACACTGCACTCAAAGACAATGGCTGGGTGGAAGCTATGCAGTTGGAGTTGTTGCAGTTCAAGAAACAACAAGTCTGGGAGCTAGTTCCTTTACCCCAAGGTAAGTGTGCAATAGGCACTAAATGGGTGTTTAGGAATAAAACAGATGAAAATGGTCAAATAGTTAAGAACAAGGCCAGACTGGTTGTACAGGGGTTCTCTCAGGAAGAAGGTATTGATTATGATGAGACTTTTGCCCCTGTAGCTAGACTGGAAGCAATTAGATTGTTTTTAGCATATGCTGCCTTACACAAATTAAAAGTTTTTCAAATGGATGTCAAAAGTGCTTTCTTATATGGTAAAATAAAAGAGGAAGTGTATGTGTGTCAACCACCAGGTTTTGAGGACAATAAACATCCTGATTGGGTGTACAAGCTTGATAAAGCTCTTTATGGGCTGAAACAAGCACCTAGAGCCTGGTATGACACTCTATCCACTTTTCTTCTTAAAAATAATTTCACTAGAGGCTCCATTGATAAAACTTTGTTCATAAAGAATGTAGGACAACATAAGCTACTTGTTCAAATTTATGTTGATGACATTATATTTGCTTCATCTGATCCAAAGTTGTGTGCTGATTTCACTGAGTTAATGACCAAACATTTTGAAATGAGTGCCATGGGGGGATTACAGTTTTTCTTAGGTCTTCAAATCAAACAAAGTACTGATGGCATTTTCATTCATCAAGCCAAATACACAAAAGATTTGTTAAAGAAATTTGATTTGCAAAACTGTAAACCATGTTCTAACCCCATGAGCAGCACCACACAACTTGATGCAGATTTGAAAGGTAAATCAGTTGATGAAACTCTTTATAGATGTATGATTGGGTCCTTGATGTATCTCACAGCATCTAGGCCAGACATTATGTTTGCTACATGTGTTTGTGCTAGATTTCAGGCTACACCTAAAGAATCTCATTTAATTGCTGTGAAAAGAATTTTCAGATACTTGCAGGGCACTCAATCTCTGGGAATTTGGTACTCCAATGGGCATTCCTGCAAGCTGGTTGCTTTCTCTGATAGTGACTATGCAGGTTGCAAACTTACCAGAAAATCAACCTCTGGTGGTTGTCAGTTTCTAGGAAACTGTTTGGTTTCTTGGCAAAGTAAGAAACAAACATCTGTGGCCACTTCCACTGCTGAAGCCGAGTACATTGCTGCTGCAAGTTGTACTTCACAAATTCTCTGGCTTCAGACTCAACTCTTGGATTATGGCATCAAAGAGTCTAAGACACCATTGTTAATGGATAGTGCCTCAGCTCTTTGTATTGTCAAGAATCCAGTTCAGCATTCTAGGACCAAACATATTGAGATCAGACATCATTTTATAAGAGATTGTTTTGAAAAGGGCCTGATTGATCCAAAGTTTGTTCCTAGTGCTGATGAGCTTGCAAACATCTTTACTAAGCCTTTAGACACCTCCACTTTTCAAAATTTAGTTCTAAGGCTTGGTATGCTGCAACTTGAATAGATTGGTTTTTCCACAAATAAACTTTCAATTTTCAAAAATCCAAAAATATTACATTTTCTGTTAACAATAAAATTTTCTTTATTCACCTTGAACTTTTTGATATTTTCAGTAAATACTGATAAATATCAGAAGTACTGATTCAAGGACAGATATGACCTTTATCAATACTCTAAGTTACAAGTACTGATGGGTGTTGATTCACTAAGTACTGAAGGTCAAATATTTCTCACAAATGCTGATGAACAACTTCTGTTCACAAGTTCTGATGAACAAATCTATCACAAACGCCTGATGAACAAATTCTGTTCACAAGTTCTGATGAACATATTTTTCACAAAGTCTGATGAGCAACTGCTGAAAACAACTGATGAACAAAATCTGTCGACAACATCTGATGAGTACCTTTACTCTTAAGATGTTTCAACCTTTGTTGTTTTCTCTATTTAACTCAAACCTTCTTCAGTTGTTTCATTATCACTTTCTCAGAACATTAAACCTTTTTCAAAAACCTATCTTCCCTCTCAAGTCTCTGCTTCCATGGCGACCATGAACCTTAAACCTCGTCATAACTCTGTCGCCTACCTCACCAAATTTTCTTTCTGGTCCAAGTTTGATGAAGCAGTTGACTTAATGAATGCATCCCAATTCCAAACCGCCTTTCTCATCAATCCCACACTTCATGTTGAATCCATTCATCAATTTTGGATGAATGTCGAGCTCATCAACATCGGCACTGGTGTGATATCTCTTCGTTCAACAGTAAATGGTCATAATGTGCACATCAGTCCAGCTGAACTAAGGGAGGTTCTCCAACTTGATGATGCGAACTTACTCACCCAATTCCCAAAGAACCAACTTGACCTCTGTTTCACAAGTCATGAATACCAAGGTGACCTAAGTGATTCAACTCTGTACAAGAAGCATTTCAATGATCTGGAGCGTCTGATATTTCATATGATCAACCTTTGCTTGGCTCCGAAATCTTCCTCATGGGACCAAATGTCCTCCAGGTGGCAACAGGTATTGTATTCAATTCTGGAATCTCAAAAACTAAACTTTTCACAAATATTGTTTTCAGAATTAACTGAACATGCTGGTAAGCCTGTTTCTTCTAGATGGCTACTTTATCCACGATTTATCATGGCCATCATAGAAAAACAGTTACAGCACAATGGCCTTGTTGGTCAGGGGATCTCTGCTCCAGCTGTTCTACTGGAGGTATATTCCCGACACAACACCAACACCACTCTCAAAGAGGCTGCCCGAAAGCTAAAACCCAAGTAGAGGGAACCCACAGTCTCCACTTCTACATCCAAATCCAAAGTCCCCACCAAACCAAAATCCAAAAAGCCCAAAAAGGCTGCTTAGGGAAATGAGTCCCCTGAGTCTGCCCATGCCTCACCAAGGCATGATATGGCCACTGGGAGTAGTCAACCAGTGGTCCATCAGACTCCACCAGCTCAAACCGCCCAGGATTCCTCTCAACAGGAACCTGGTGCAACCATTGAAGGGGCAGACACATTTCTAGAACCTCTTTCAGTTGAAAAGGTTTCTATTGAACAGCACCACTCTCCCCGGGTGCATTCTGCTTCTCAGCCAAATCCTATGGAAACCACCCAACAAAGCCCAACTTTTGTTATTGAACAAATCCTGGATCAGTTGAACACTCCTATCCCCACCCAGACACCTATCACTACTGGGATTAGCTTCCACATTGAGGGGGAGGATCAAAGTGTCTCTGATAACCCACAGGACTTTGACTACCAAATCAGATCTCCTAGTGTGGAAAGAGAGATTCTGATATCTGACAGGGCTGCTACTTCTTCACTTCCATCATTTGGAGTGATTGATAGTAGTAACATAGCTAAGACCCTGTCAGAGGCAACAACTGATGAAGGGATTACCCCTGAGGTTGGAAGTCCCCAGTTCCAAGAAAAAGGGGCACCTGAGCATGTTGAGCCACACTCAACTCAGGTAGATCCTGATACTATCAGGAGGTCAGATGATTTAGCCAAGGCTACTGATGACCAAAGGACCCTTGCTGATGTTCTGCAACAGAACAAACTCCTTGAGGCTGAGGTTTGTAGGCTCAATGAGCTACTCACCAAGATATCCAAGGACAAAAGACCATCTTCCCCTATTACCCCACAGATGGCACCTTCTAATCTTGAAGGTCACACAAATACTTCCACCTCTATTCCACAATTTAACAAGCCACCAGCCTCTGCTTCAGGCACTAATCCTTTGGGTTCTAGCCCCCCAGAGGCATTAGCTGCTGTCCTTCTCACAATTATCCCTCTCATCACTCCCTTACTAAAGAACATCATAACTCAAGCCCTTGATGAGAGGCTACCCTCACAATCTCAAATACAGCAAATGGTAGATGCTGCTGTGACTGCCAAGCTTACTTCTATTCACACTCCTTCTTCCCCTGCAGCCAAAAAGGGGGAGTTAGGAACAGACTCAGTCACAGCTTCAGCTTCAGCTTTAGCTTCAGCTTCTAAAAGGCAAAGAAAAGAAGATGAAGATAATGTATCTGAAAGGTCTCCAGTTGAAAGGTCTCCAGCTATTCAAGTTACATACAAGAGACAAAAGAAGAATAAACATGCTGAGGTTGCTACTATTGCTGAGGAGGAGGTTGAGCAAGTTAATGTAGAGAAAAGTGATGAGAAAGAAATTGAACAAGTAACCTCTGCTCAAGTTGTTGATGTTGGTGCTCCTCCTAAGAAGAGGAGATTCTTAAGGATTCAAGAAGAGGAGGAATCTGATGAGGAAGACAGGCTTCCCATCTCCTCTGTAATTAAAGCAAAAGTTCATAAACCTGAATCATCAAAAACTGGTTCAGAATTGGTTGTTCAAAAGAAAATAGTAACATTGCCTGCCAACTATATTCCTGAAAAGCCTTTGGTGTTTGGACAACATCCAAAGATGACACCTGAATCTCAGATGGAAGCTGTGAAGGTAAAGATAGAAGAAGAAGAAAGTCAGAGAGTATATGATGACAAGATTCTAAGATTGGTAGACAAAGACTACCCTCAGACTTCTTCACTAACAGTCATGAGAAAGGAAGAACAAAGACTGTTTGCACTAAGGCATACCTTCCAGTACAGGAAAGATGTAATCCGGGTATGGCCTGACCCAAGGGTGCAAAACAGGATACACACAAGAAACATTCCACAAGAATACAGAGGAAGAATAAAAAGGGTGATAAGTGCTGACATTATGGCTGGGTTTGTGATGGACCCTTGGGAAATCATTGATGATTTTAAAAATTCTACAATGCTAAGATGCCAGCTTCTAAGTTATTGGAAAACAAAATGATCAAGAAGGGGCTGGTATACAAAAGGATTGAAGGGGTAAAGAAGAATGAGCTACAACTGTTCCTTGAAGGAAAACATCCAGATGAATTCGTATACAGAGAAATCACAAGGATTGAATTGCACAATGGGTCCACATGCAGGTATCTCTCTGAATACTATGGACCTGAGTTCTTTTTTGAAGGTGAGCCAGAGCAACTAACCATTGAAGATCAAGTAGTTCTTCTGGAAGCCTATGTCAGAGAATCTTTCAAACTTGTGCATGGGCAGTAGCTTCAATGAGAGAGGCAACAACTCTTAGTCCATTCCCCAATTGGAGTTCTCTCTCATTCTTCAACTGTTAGATTTTCTGAAGCTGCTGTCATCCAGGCCTACACTTAATTGGTCATCTTAGAAGCTGATCTCTAAGGAAAAAGACACATCTTTCTGCTTGGAAAATCAACAATAAGTGGGACAACTAATAATTAGAGGTTTTGGCTGCATTGGTTCAGGGGGAGTTTGTTGGACCAAAAGAACCAATGAGCCTGATCAGAAAATCCTCTAAGTCCCACAGGCTCACAACAACTGAAATAGAACACAAAGGCTGAAGACAAACAACTGTTGAAGAGAAGATCTGAAGAGTTACAAGCTCTGAAGAACAAGTCTTCAGACGTTGTTCACAACAGCTGAAGTGTTAGCTTTCAGCTGTTGTGGTGTTTAGTTTAGTCTTCAGTAGTTTCCTTTCAATACTTGTAAAAAGTCTGATGAGTAGTTTACTCATCAGATGTTGTCGTCTTCTTTCAGTAGTTTAGTTATTTTCAGTAGTTATATTTTGTCTGTTAGATGTCAACATCTTGTGACATCATCAGACGTCACTGCTTCTATATTAGGGCAGTTGACACATTGAATTTTGTAACGAAGTTATTGCGATTGAAAGAATTATTCCTTTTGCAGAAATTCTCTTTCTATAACAAACTTGTGCTTTACTGTTTGATTGAATTAACTTTGTTCTTGCTAATATTGAGCTAATTCATCGTTGAATTCCGCTGCTATTGATCAAATGAGAACATCTGATCCTACACATTCACCCTCTGCAGGCCCGGTCGTCAACAACCAAATACAATTAATTGATCAATTAACCCCACTATACCAACACATATGCTAGGGTTGTTTCCCACCAGAAACAGGCAACAAAGACAAACATGGCACTTGTTTCTACATACATAGCAAGGGCACCGACGACCACGGTCGATACATTTCACAAAAACAAAATTTTTGATTCAAACTGCACATTCAATGTTTATTATAATATTTTCCGTGTTCAAACCAGCACCGCAATTCCGAAAACGTTTTCAATATGTAACATCAGTATCCAAATCGTAGAGGGGATAGTAATGTGTACAGTAGATCATGTACGAACTACGTGTATTACATGTATGCTATTATCATTTGATGTTTAATACAGAACTATTACAGATCTATTTCAGAAACATATTCCAAATCCATGGTTTAGCAGTCAGAATCATATCTGACAACACAGAACTATTATGTGAATGTTAGTTAATGTATAAATGTATGTGAAATTGTACAGAACAAAACAATAACGGATGTCGTTACACAAATATTAAACTGACAGAGTATTTCTGTGAGTGACGACTCATACGAGTATATCCGTAAGTTTAACGTTCTGAATTGTGCCCAATAATTAGAAAATCAACTCGAAAAGTATAGTTTTCGTCGTATTCGTACGGGTGACGATCCGAACGAATACGCGCGAAAATCGTACGATTCGATTAAACAGGTAAATTAAACGTTTTTAGAATTTTAAAAATAAACAGGAAATAATTAGTTGATTTATTAAGACTTAGAACAAAAAATAATTAGTTAAACTCTATTTTTAAATATCGTAATCGTTTCATTATGAAAATAACCGAAACCAATGTTGCTACGCGAAATCGAGCGGAACCGAACGAACCCGAACGTGTCAGAATGATAACAATCATTTAACAACATTAAATGCCATTCAATACTTTCCACCAACCTATTTTCTCTCTACTCTCGTTTCTCTCTCACTCTCTCTAGCTTTTTTTCTTTAAAGAAAAACTCCCTTATCTCTCTAAATTCTCAACCAAATTAGGAGAATTTGGTACCAAAACGATCATAGAAATGTATAGATCGTGTTAAGAGGAAGAAATAGAACTTTGAATCATCAAGAACGAAGCAAAAACGAGTTCGAACAAGCTGTTTTACGGCTGTTACTGTTGGGGTGAGTTCTTTTGAACACCAGCTCATTTCAGTCAATTTTTGAGCTGTAAAACCCTAGGATCTTGCACTAAAACAAGTTAGGAAGCTAAGGAATGCATTAGAATTAATTTTGGTATGTTCAGAATTGGATTTGGACCTGGGATGATTAGTATCGGTATATGAACATCAAGCCAAAAATAGTATCGACCAGCTGGACAAGAACACCTTCATCTGTCGATACTGTCAATGTTGACACTCTCCAAGTCCAGGATGCAAAGCACCATCGATACAAGCATTATCGATGGGCTGGGGAATCTTCAAACTTAACTGATCGATCTTATAATTTCGATGGGTGACAGTAGACCTCTCGTCGATATAACCAACCTTATGGTCATGTATAATGCTACGACCTGTCGATATTAGGAAATTTCAAGCTTCCAAGTATAGCAAAACTGGAATTAGCCAAAATCATTAAGAATTGAGTTCATAGGGATGATTTGAACATGGGGTAATCAAGTGGAAGCCATTAGGGTTTCCAAAAAGGATAAACCGGTTTTTATACTCATCGAGACTAAGGTTTTCAAAACCAAAATTTTTTCTTAACTAATCTAACACTTAAACAAGTGTTTTATCTAATCAAAAGGGGTTAAAACACCTAAGTTTGCTTAATGAAACCCTAAATAAAGTTTATAACATCAAAAAGGGGTCAAAGGTGACTATTTTGAAGTGTTAGCAGATTTTATGATCATCAAACCTAATAGTTTTCAACATTCAATGTTTCTAAATCATTTTAATCATATCAATTCAAGTTTAATCATCAAATGGGACTATCATCCATGTGATTAGAATAATAAAAACGATTAAGAATCAAGGGTGGTTAACTAGGTGAGATTTAGTATGCTAGCCGAATGGATGAAAAATCAAATACGAGGGTTTGGTGAAAGCAAATAAGCTAAGTACATTGAGTATGTCAAATGATTACGAGTTACAAGAACTAAGAAACAGTACAAACTTCATGGAAGATCTAGAAAACAACTAAGTATGGAAGTGTTGATCATAAGTGACAATACTTAACACTTAGTGATTTCATGCAATTGTATGGCTAACTTACAGGGTTAAAAGTGAACAATCCAATGTGGGTTATACACAAGGATGAAAAAAGAACAACGTTGTAAAAAAGATCTAAAGAGGGACTTGAAGTTAGGTGTTGTTTGTTTTTGAAGAGGTAAAACGTCTGCAGTCTGCGGACCACATCTGCAGCAGAAGAGCTGGACTAAACGTCTGCAATCTGTAGCAATAAGACTGTTTGTTTTTTAACATCTGCAAACTGTTAAAAAAAATACACTGATCAAAAAATAACATCAGGAAGCATCAAACCACAAAATCAAATCAGGAAGGATCAAACCACAAAATCCAACAATAACATCAAACCACAAAATCAAACCTTATCCTCAAATCAAGAAGTAATCAAGAACATAATTCACAACAATCAAAAGCACATAATTCACAACTAAACATCGCTTAAAGTTAAAACGATTGCTGCACCAGCTTTCAGTTGATTGAAACCATCTTTACAATATAAAAAAACGTAATCTTGTAAACAAAAATTTTGTGAATAAATCATTCATGGGAAGAAGAACAATGAAGCTATTACCATTTAATAGTGAAACGAACCCCATCTGCAAACTATTAAGGACGAATTCATTGCAATCAACGATTGAATAAAAAAGGTACGATGGGTTCACCACTGATTGTAAAAGTCAAAACCCTAGAAAATGTCGACTGTCAAAATTAATCGGCGGAGGTGGAGGTAGCTGCGCTGACGGTAGGTAGCAGTACCGGTGGACGCGGGGAGGAGCGCAGGTGATGGTAGTAGCCGGTGGTGGTAGCAGTTCTTGGTGGTAGCCTTTGATTTTGATGGAATGGGCGACGGGAACAAAGGGAAAGGGAGAGCGTGCGTGCGGCGGTAGGTAGCATCGCCGTGGTAGCGGGGAGGACACGGGGAAGAGCGCTGGTGGTGGTAGTAGCTCTTGGTGGTAGCCTCTGATTTTGGTGGAAGGGGCGACGGGAACAAATGGAAAGGGAGAGGTGCGTGAGTTTTCTAACCTAGAAGAGGTTTGAAGAGGTTTGAAGATGATGGTCAATGTCTTTTCCAAGAAGAGGTCTCGCAGACGTTTTTTAATGAAATGTCTGCGAGAAAACAAAAACCCTACATCTTTCCTTGGTCTGCGGGGCGCAGACAAAAGAAGTTTAGAAGAGCTTTATAATAAAAACAAACACTCCCTTAATCTAGTAAGATTAACTTAAGTTCTAACATGTTTATTATATTTTTCTTAAAAATAACTTATGTTTTTACTAAAATATAATGACTTATAAATTATCTTATTAAAGTGTTTTCAAAGTAATTTAGGGGATTTCTAAATTTAATATCTTTCAATTTAAAGAGGATTTTATAATTGATGGTTTATATAAAATGTCATGTATGTTATTAGTATAAACCTTATAAAAATAAGGTTTAGTAGTGATTAACTAAGGGATAAGGTTCATAGAGGGTATGTAACATAGAATAGCTAGAGAAATCTTAGTAACACATTAGCAAGTATACAGGACACTTAGTCGCACATCGAGACTGAAACCCTATATATACGTCAATTTAATTACTTATAGTATTCGAATCATAATAAACCAACACAGGTGCTGAAGATACATAGTATACAATCAACAAGCGCGCATATCTCTTGTGGTTCATTTGCATACCAACACAAGTGAGTCATTGCCCCTTTTCTAAACATTTTGTTTTATAAACGTGAGGCTGAGAAGCATGCGTTAATTATTTTCCTTGGACCATTTAACATCAGTGTCGGAACCGTAGCCGGAACAATGACTTGTGCAGCAGATCAGGTACGAACTATGTATATTACATGTGTATTATTATCATTTGATGTTTAATACGAAACTATTACACATCTATTTCAGAATCATATCATGGATCCATGGTTTAACATTCAGAATCATATCTGACAACACGAAATTGTTATGTGAATATTAGTTCGGATGATATTATGTGTAAACATACGTGAGAGTGTAAAGAACAAAACAATAATGGATGTCGTTACATGAATATTAACTGACAACGTATTTGTGTGGGTGACGATTCGTGCAAATATATCTGTAAGTTTAATGTTTTGAATGACGTCAAGTAATTAGAAAACCAAATCGGAAAGTAAAGTTTTCGTTGTGTTCGTACGGGTGACGATTCGTACGAATACGCGCGAAAACTTTACGATCCGGTGAAATGTTAAAAATAAACGTTTTGAAATTTTAAAAATAAATAAAAGATATTTAGTTAAATTAATAGGAATTACCACTTTAAAAAGTTTAAAAAAATTTCTATCTTTATAAGGTTACGTAATGTAACAAAAAACGACGAAAACAACGCGCGAAACCGAAACCGAGCTAGACCGAACACACCCGAACATACCCGGGTTATAAAAGCCCCTAACTTTTATTTTTCTCCTCATTTTTGCAGCCTCAAGACCTTCTTCCCCAAAAAATCCCGGTTATCCTCTTCCACCACCCATTTCAAACTTCAAACCCCCATATCTCTCTCATTGCTTCACGAAATTCGACGTTTTAGTAGTCAAAAAGACCGTGAGAACGAGAGGAACACAGTAGTGCAACTGATCGGAGCTGAAACGAGCTGGATAGACCGCAATTTTAGAAAGAAGTTGCTGATTTTCCTAGTTTTCCACTATTCATGTAAGGTAAGCTTCTAAATCATTTTATCACTTCAAATCAGTTAGGATAAACACTAAAACAACTGTAGAAACACGTAGATCGTTATTATAGGAAGAAATCAAGCTCTGAATCATCAAAAACGGAGCAAAAACAAGTGCAAACGAGCTGATTTAAGGGCTGTTACTATTTGGGTAAGTTCTCTCGAACAACAGCTTATTCCAGACGATTTTGAGGTGTAAAACCCTAGGATCTTGCACCAAAACGAGTTAGGAAGCTTAGGAACATATTTGATTGAAGTTTAGAACAGTTGGGAATCGATTTGGAGCTGGATACTGGCTAAAATCGATGGTCAAAGGGGTTGCCAAATCTGGACTGTCGAATCTGTGATATCGAATGAGCTTAATTGGTTTTCCATGGATACTAACCAGAACATAGCCATCGATATTGAGCTCAGACATGTCGAGATTAGTAACTAAACCTATTCCAAGTAATTAGAGCTTGGAATCAGCTCAAATGGTTAAGAAATGAGTTCCGGAGAGTGGCTGGAACATGTGTTAATCGGGCATAGGTGTTAAAGGTTTCAAAAACTTAAACCGGTTTGGTCTTCCATCGAAACTAAGATTTTTGAACTAAAATGCTTTCTAAGACTCCCTTAACAGTTAAAAAAACGTTTTGGTATTAAATTATGTTTAAAATATCTTAGTTTGGTTAAGGAAACTCATAAGTGAAGTGATAACATCAACAATGGTCTAATGTGACTATTGAGGTGTTAACCGGTTTTGTGTATAACGACACTAAGTTTTCTCACACTAATGTAAAACATTAACATATATTTTAACAATTATGTGGGTTTGAATTATTAAAGTTTGTCAAAATAAAACTATGGGATACAAGGTTAGCATCGAGATGGTCAAGGAGGAGTTACAAAGTGTTAACTAAAAACTTTAGTTACATAAATCTAAATTTAACGATTTCTAAGAAATTAGCTAAGCATAGTCCATACAAATGACATTAACCTAAGAGTTGTTAAGTGATTATATGTGTTAAAAAGAGAACTAGATAAACAAGTTGAGATTTATTGAAGATCAAGAAACAAACTAAGTATAGATGTGTTGACTTTACGTGTTAACACTCAATACTTAGTGATTTTATGCAATGGTATAGCCAAATTAGATGGTTCAAAATGAACAATTAAATGTAAGTTATACACAAGGACGAACGAAGAACAACATTGTAACAAAGAACTAATGAAGGACTTAGAGTTAATCAAGTAAGATTAACCTAAGCTCTAACATGTTTAAATTACATTTTTCATAAAAATAACTTATGTTTTTAATAAATTAAATTGACTTATAAATGTCTTTATTAAAATGACTTCAAAATAACTTAGATGATTTCTAAACTTAATATTTTGCAATATAAAGAGAATTTACAAATGATGTTATATTTAAAAAGGTTCATGTTTTTTTTAAGTAATATAAACTTTATAAAAATAAGTTCTAGTTGTTAGTAACTAAGGGATAAGGGTTCATAGAGAATATTTAACTTAGAATAACTTAGATAGTTTATAGCAAAACATTGGTAAGTATATATGACACGTAGTTGCACACCGAGACCAACACCCTATATACGTCAACTTCAAATACTTATAGTATTCGAATCATAACAAATCAACACAGGTGCTGAAGATACCTGACTTACAACAAACGAGTGCGCATATTTTCTTGGTTGAATCATAAGAGCTACAACACAGGTGAGTTCATTGCCCCTTTTCGAAACTTTTTGTTTTATAAACGCAGGGTTGAGAAGCATGCGTAAATTATTTTTTTGGATTATATTTACTTAAATGCTTTTACTTCATATATATTTTACATGAATAATTATTAGCCTAGATTTTGTCTAGGTAAACTATTTGCAGGTTTTCAAAATGGGTTGTTTATTCATCAAGAATAGATAACTATTTTAAATCAAAGAACAATTTCCAACGGTCGATTTTCAAATAACTAATGATCTATTTCAAAGAACTAACAATCTAATTCAAAGAACTGTTTTCAGTGAGGTGTTCAGTGGTGTGTTTTCAAAGAACTAAAGATCTATACTGTCGAGCCTACCGTTATTAGGGGCAGTGTTGCAGGAAGGGAGGTAGTGGTTTCTATTGAGCACATTAGGAGGGTGTGTGGTTTTCAGGACATGGATGATCATCCCGTTATTTTGGACAAGCACCTGGTACGGGGTTGCTTCTTGCGTTGCAAGTATGATGGTGATCTAGAAGTGGGAGTCCTCAATAAAGCCTATCTCAGCCCGCCGTTCAAGTATCTTTGCCACGTTCTATTACACTTTTTGGGATCTAGGCGTGGTGGTTTTGATGACTTGAGAGAAGCACTGCAATCGGATTTCGTTGCCTTGATACTGAGCATCCCGTTCAACTTTTCGGGGATGGTATTCACTCATATGATGGAGAATGTGAGCATGAAGGGGGACAAGAAGTACCTCATGTATCCGAGGTTTATTCAGATGATCATAGATGCACAAATACCTGATCTTCATAAGATCAATGCAGATATCATCTGGCTAGAGCACATGACAAACACGACGCTCAACCGTGTGTTATCTTACAGACAAAAGGACTCTAAACCGCCAGCACGTCGTTTGTTTGGGAACCTCATCAATCCTGATTATGTCGCTCCCTTGAGGAGCTAATGGAGGCACGAGGATTCAGATTCTGATATAGAAGACATTATTGTGCCAGGTGGTGATAATGATATGGTGGTGGTGCTGGTGATGCTGGTGCTGGTGATGTTGGTTTAAGTGTTGATGCTAGTGTTGGAGTTGGTGTAGAAGCTGATTCTTGTGGACATGTTGATGAGGTAGGTGTTGCTCATCATGACTTAGCTATTACTGCTGTTTTTGTGGCCACCGTCTCTACTGCTTTGGAAATCGGTGCTACCACATCTCCAGAAGAGGGGGAGGATGCTCAAGAGCCAGACCAAGAAAATGATGAGGGTGGAGATGAAGAGGGTTATCATGATTCAGACTCTGAGAAGACCGATGATGAGTTTGAGACTATCATGGTCATAACACAGCCTATGAAGAGAAGGAAGAGGCCAAGAGAGCAAGAACAAAGTAGGGAAGAGATTGAGGATCCCTTATTTATTTCGGAGTTCGATATTTCTCCTCCACCTCGTACTTCTACTACTACAACTATTGTTTCTGTTGCTCAGACATCATCTCCACCAGCCACCAAGAGAAGAAGGACTAGATTTGTCCTGTAGAGATGGACAGAGTCAGTTTCTGTTGCAGCCTCCACTGTTACCCATACTGCAATAGTTACGACTTCTTCTCTGTCCAGGTCGAGGGCTATTCCTACACGTGTTACTATTTTCCCTCAGACTTCATATGCTGCTGTTACAGCTGTGTTTACAGTTGCTTCTTCTGGTCCCTCCACTACCCGTGCAGATCTTTATGCACCGACTGTCTCAGTTGCTGAACAACTTAGCACACTGAACAGTCTGGTTCTTCGATTGATGGAGAGGAACCATGAGTAAGATCAGGCCATCTCCCAGCTGACACATCGAGTGAATGAGCAGGATGCTCTACTGCTTCAAGCTGCTGATCAGAGGGCAGCCTTGAGAGCTCGTAATGATGATCTTGAAGACCGTTTGCTCAAGTCTGTGGAAGAGCACAATCAGCTTGCCTTGACAGTATATGGATACCATGAGAGGATCCTCGCCCTAGAGGCTGACAACCTGCGTCTCACTGAGCAGGCTGAAGGCTTAAAGGAGTCCACACCAAGGATCGAGGCATCCGAACCTGTCTCCGATGATTTAGACAAAGAACAAGAAGAATATGATGAAGAATCTGATAAGGAGAAGGTTGATTATGATAGTACTGACGATGATGATGGTTCAGATGACAATGACGGAGCAGGAGGTGCCTCTGCCAGTTCTTCCAGTTCTCAAGAGCAGTCCCCACCCGGAGAAATCAGAACAAAGAAGAAACACGATAAAGCTCCCGAGTCATCTCAGAAGCAATATGAAGAACCTAAAGCCACTAAAGAAGTAGATGTTGTGCCTGTGAGACGTCTTCTTGATGACACATTGACCATGATTCTGGACGCTCAAGGCATTATACAGCACTCAGTGAGCTATGATAAGGAAGAGGGATAGATCATACACTGTCTTTCCAAGGAGCAGATTGCCGAGCTGTTTAGGTTAAATCTTGATGAGGTCGTCATTGATGATTCTTCGATTCCTGCTTCTGATCTTCCAATTCCTGAGTCATTTGATGAAATTGATGAGGTCATCTTGGAAGAATTGGATGATGATGAGATCGTACATCATACTTCTACAAAGGAAGAGCTTCCTACTTTCACTGAGCTATTTCATCAGCATTCAGAAGAAGAACTCAAACACAAGATTGACAAGAAATAAGGAGAGAAAGAAGCCTCTACGGAAGACATTCAAAAAAGGAAGGATGAGTGGTCTGCATACTGGCAGACACTCAAGAAAGACAGCATATCCCCTACTCCAGTACAACACAAGAAAGTCTACACAACCAAAGGATACAGATCCAGTGGTTGCATTCTGAGATGGGCTTATTTCAAAGATCTAGGGTGCTACGGTGTGAAGAGAGAAAGGGGAATTCACTACTTCAAATTCCCGCATTATTTCAAGACTTTGCCCGGTTTCGAGGTTAATCAATTGGCACGTCAGAACATGCTTTACTGCGAAGATTCTGGTGTGTCTTCTTGGTTGCCAGGCAAAGCCAGTTCGAATACAGAAAGAGATGGGTGAACTTCCAGCCTCAACAACCAGAAAGGTATTACCTACCAGAGATTGACACTCAGACAAGGAAGCATAGAGTTATCCTGAAGTGGCTGCCTCCAAAAGTTATGAAGGCTATTCCTCTCAGGAAGATGCGTGAAGACTTTGGAAGTAGTTTTTCGATGGTGGTACTTCGACGGTAGAACTTCTACCATTCAAGTTTTTGATCCTATGTGGCTGACAAATCTATCTGATGAAGATGTCAAGATTTTGTATAGATGTCAGATCTTCTTTGATCTTGGAGATATGGAGCAGGCCTTTTAATAAATGAGAGTTATCCGGCATTGTTTTGGTTTAGATATTCATGCCGGCTCTGACTGGAAAGCTTTATCACAGAATTTTTTGAAGACTTAATTAGTTAAAGTATAGAACTAGGTCCAAGGGGAAGAATGTAGATGCACGTTTTGTCCCTAGTTGATTTATAGTAGTCTGTGAATATATGTAAAGCTTTTATTATGAATGAAATACAAGTATTATCAAGTATTGTCTATGGTTGTTTATGTTTACCATGTTTAACTTTGAATCAATATAACAGTCTGTTCCGTTCATACGAATGAACCTAAAGTTGAGTTCATTCGCATGAATGAAGGTACAACGAATATCCTTTCAAGCGAAGGAACCATGTTTCTATTTTGTTCGTACAAATGAATGATTAATTCGTCCGACAGGTTCGTTCGTGTAGAGTCATTCATACGAGTAAGTGCTTCGTACGACTCATTCGTATGACAGACTATTGCGTATAAATACCTGACAAACAAATAGTTTTAGGGTATCGAACATTCCCTAGGTATCCTCCTCGTGTTCAGAGCCGCTCTAGCCTCTCCAAGTTCGTGTTCTTGCCCGTGGTGTTCGATTTCATTCATAAAGTTGATCCCCAATCATTGTAACATCACGGGTTGCAAGGATTTTGATTGGAAAACCCACAAATAGAATTCCGCACTTTTCGGAGGGCTGTCAAACAGAATCCGTAGGGAACTTACCCTTTTTCTAAGTCATACATCAGAGAATGAGGAGAAGTAGGTAGAGAAGGATTGCTCTATAAATTTTGGACATCATCACTTAGGGCCTTGGACTTAGCCAAATTAACTGGATCTCTAAAGACTAGGGTTTATATAATTTAGCTATATCTTTTGTGTAATTGTTGTATTTGAATCCTGACGAACCTGATTTTTGCGTAATTGTAACACCCCGACCGATGGCGGAAACGTCGGGATGCCACGAGGGATGTGTAGATTGTTCAAAAGCTCATGGGCATCTAAATATACATCATCACATATCAATCAAATCAAATAAATGTTTACACAAAAATCATGTTCGTCATGATATAATTACAATCAGTTACACAAAAGATTAGCTAAATTAACTAAATACTAGTCTTCAGTAATCAAGTTAATTTTAGCTAAGTCCAAGAATCCTATATGATGATGTCCAAAATATGAGAGATCATCCTCCTCAACCTACTTATCTTCATTCCCTGAAACATGTAAAAATCAAATGTCAACTACGAAGTAGTTGGTGAGTAATCATAAGTTTTTATATTTAAAAATGTTTACAAAATGATTGTAAAAGTTTATAGTTTTATGAGAAATTCCACATGAGTACCTGCGAGATAATCCAACACATAACCCATGACACAATAACAAACATAAAGTCACATATTTTCAAATAATCATAGATATATCATAGATAATCCATCACATACATATTCAATCAATCTCAATCATCAATATTCTCAAATAGTATAAGTGACCATACATGGATTCGATGTGATTAACCGGAGTTAAAAACAATGATTTCATGGAGTGGTGGCAACCCACGTGACAATACATGCAATCGTTGCGGATGACTGAAGTCAACCGTAACGACTCATGGAGTTGTGATAATCCAAGTGGCAGTACCTGTAATCTTTGTCGATGACCGAAGTCAACAACAATGTCACACGGAGTTATAATAATCAGTGATAATCCATAAACAATGATAATCCCATAATGTGAATATCATATTGATAAACAGGTATCACCCATGTGTTATCAAAATAATATTTAAAATTGGTATACATGTTCCACCTCCTAGTTTAAAACAAAATAGTTTAAAAGGAGGTTATGAGAACTCACCTGGGTCCTTAGAATCAATGTTCGTGTAGAATGCGCGCTCACGTATGTAACTAAAATACACTTCAACTACATGTATTTATCGTGTGTTTTATATTCATAAGTATATGTGTTTCAGCTTCATCAAATGTTCATAAATGTCTCCTTTAAACTCATTAAGTGGTTTGTCAACTTAGTTAAGTCAATCAAAGTTAACTTGCAACACTCAAGATGTTATTAATGATCATTATAAGAATATAATTTATCTTGTTAGTGTTAGTTACCTAATGATGATAATAAATTGTGAATTTGTACGCTTACCCCTCCTAGATATGTATACTTAAAGATGTTAATCCTTATCCTACACATACCTATGCCCATAATTGCATGCATGTTTTATCACCGTGACCACCATAACCTAAGTTATAAGACTTTAGTCTAAATTCAACAACATGCTTAGGTTATTCATGAAAAAGGTTCATTGTCCTCAACCCATAGTTTAAAACTTGTATTTATTATAGAAAAAGTGGAATCTTAATACTCCCCCGTGTATGCATGAATTTTTAGATGAACCCATGTTCCATGTTTCTCTAATGTTCATGTATCCCTCCCCTTAGCTCAATGAAACTAATGTTCATCAGCCCTAAGACCAGCGAACCTTAAGGTTCGTGGCCCATAGGGTTCGGCAATGGGTTTGGCTTAGAGGTTGGCCCAGGTTTAACCAAGAGAATTTCCATCCAGCCCCAAGGTTAATGACCAGCCTGTTAGGTTCGCCAACTCCAAGGGTTCGGCTAAGCCTAGGTTCGTGGAGTGTGACATTCGACCATGCATAGGTTCGCCCCTAAGGTTGAGGTTCACAGCTCACTAGGGTTTGCTATCTATGAAGGTTCGTTCATCCCATGGTTTCGGCCACATGCAATGGTTCGCCGGTGAAGGGTTCGGCAGTCAGCAACAGGTTTGGTGAGGGTTAGGTTAGCCTAGGTCAAGGTTCGGCTCCTAGCAGGTACGTGGGATCTGGGTTTTTGTAACAGGTTCGTAGACCACGATCGAGGGTTCGTCCATGGCAGCACCATCCACGAACCAGCTCTCCCCACTGTTCATCTTCTTCTTCTTCGAATCCCTACCTGTTACAGATCCATACCTTGGCTTCCTACCCTTACCCTTGTTCTATTAACGTGTTTTTAAAACCTTAAAATTGGTTACAAGATGGCAGTTCATGTATCCATATATTTTTAACAAAATCCGAGGATAATGCTTCAGATTTACCTCGATATGTAGTCCAAACGTTGAGTTTCTTCCATGTTCCTCTCGATCACGCGGTCGTTTTGGCACCAAGATCTCGCGATTCCGTTGAGAAACGAGTGAGTTCTCTTAGAGAGAGGTTAGAGAGAGAGAGAGATGGGGCGTTTTTCTTGGTCTAGAGAGAGAAAGAAAGATGTAAAAATGGAGAATAAGGAGGTGATCCTCTCTTTAATACCTCGGTCGGTCCCCGCGTACTCGGTCTCGTTTATATCGCGACAAATCCCGTTAATTGTTAGATTTATCCTCGTAAATATATTTTTAAACTCAAAATGTTTAAATATTATGTTTCATTTTAAATAACATGATTTTAATTAAGGTTGTTTCGTAAAACTATTTCGAATAAAGTGTTTCGTAAAACAGATTAGTTTCATTTTCGTGAAATTAATTATTTAAATAAAACAACTTGTTCAGATTTGTTTTTGGTTGTGATTCCTAATAAACATTATAATTTCCATTTATTAATTTAATATCATTAAGTATTATTTCGATATCTCGTCGAAACGCGGTACGTACGTACGTATTCATAAAGATCGTCATCTTTTCGAATCCGACGCTCGTATCATATTTCGATTCGATTTACTATTTATGGAATACCGTTTCAGAATATTATTCTTAATAATTATATTCGTATGAATCGTCACCCACGCGAATACATTATTAAGTTAATATTTCAGAATTAATATTCGTGTTTAAATTATGTTCGTAACCTCACCATCGTGTAATCAATTCCCGTTATACTTCCATTATTTTATTAACTTTAATATTATCAATCCCAATCCGAAACTCACTAAACCATATCACTGACACATCCGTGATAGACCGAAATATGCATATGTATAGGGCATATGAAGGGGTCAGTCGTAACTGCCCCAGCCACCGTCCCACCGCTATTTCGATAAACCATGACCATGTGTCCTTGACTATGTTTAGCAACCAAACCATAAAAACTCCTAATTTCTTTCCATTCCAAACCAATAATCCGTCATATGTGAATTCAACTGCCATAAACTCTCTGGTTATGTTTAGTTGGGTTACAACTAAACTTCTCATGGCTTATGCATATCAATATATGTTCTCAGTATGTATACCAATATTAATAATGACAGTCAATAATCCATAATCATTAATAATTAATACATCAGGTCGTAACAGTACAATCGTACATATGTACGGACAACCTGAAATACAGTGATGTTACAGTCTCCCCTAGTTAAGGGAATTTCGTCCCGAAATTCAACTTGGAGTGACCGTAGTGAATAAATGTGGATACTTAAGCTTCATCTGATCTTCTCGTTCCCAGGTGAATTATGGACCCCGCTTAGATTCCCAACGTACTTTGACAATTGGAATTCTACTGCGTTTGAGCTTTTTTACCTCACGATCCATTATCTCAACTGGTTTTTCAACAAAGTGCATGGTATCATCGACGCGAATGTCATCGAGTGGTACCTGTAGATCCTGATCAGCTAAGCACTTTCTTAAATTGGAGACGTGAAACGTCGGGTGTACATTGCTAAGTTCAGGAGGAAGTTCCAACTTATAGGCAACCTTCCCGATCCGTTCGAGGATCTTAAAAGGGCCAACATAACGTGGAGTAAGCTTACCCTTCTTCCCGAATCGCACCACTCCTTTCCAGGGCGATACCTTGAGTAATACCATATCATCAAATTCAAACTCTAAAGGTTTTCTTCGCTTATCCGCGTTACTTTTCTGTCGACTGCGAGCAGCTAACAGATTGTCACGAATCTGGCGGATCTTATCAGTCGTCTCCTGGATAATCTCGGGGCCAATGATCTGCGATTCGCCGACATCAGTCCAACAAATAGGTGACCGATATTTTCTGCCATAAAGAGCCTCAAATGGCACCATACCAATGCTCGCGTGATAACTGTTGTTATACGAGAACTCAACCAGTGGTAGATGGCTATCCCAATTGCCACCGAAATCGATGACACAAGCTCTCAACATATCTTCAAGTGTCTGGATCGTCCGCTCCATCTGTCCATCCGTTTAAGGATGATAAGCGGTGCTAAGATCCAATCCTGTTTCAAATGCTTCATGAAGTGATTCCCAAAATCGTGCCGTGAAACAAGTATCACAATCCGATATTATGCTTAAGGGAATACCATGTCGGCTATCTATCTCATCAGCATAGATACGAGCTAACTTCCGCACAGGTTACGTCTCTCGTATTGGTAAGAAATGAGCCGACTTGGTTAATCTATCAACTATCACCCAAATACTATCCTTACAGTTTGCGGTTCGCGGGAGTTTAGTAATGAAATCCATGGAGATATTCTACCAGTCCCACATAGGTATTTCCGGTTGTATTAACAATCCCGAAGGTCACTGGTGTTCTGCCTTGACTTTGGCACAGTTAAAGCACTTAGACACATACTCAGCAATATCCCTCTTCATTCCAGGCCACCAGTACAAGGCTCTAAGGTCCTGGTACATCTTATCGGCACCCGGATAGATCGAGTAACGAGACTTGTGAGCTTCATCCAAAATCATCATCCTAAGATCGTTCCGGTTCGGTATCCACAACCGATTCAAGTAATACATCAAACCATCATCCTTAGTTTCCAGTAGTATCTCAGCCCCGCAAGACATCTCATTTTTCAAGTTATCCTGAGCCAATGAGTGTTGTTGGGCTGTAAGAACATCATTATGGAGATTAGTGTGCACTCGGACACTATGGATTTGAACTTGACTCGTGCGACTAAGCACATCTGTTACTACATTCGCTTTACCAGGATGGTAGCGAATCACAGTCATAATCGTTCAACAGTTCAACCCATCTCCATTGTCTCATGTTAAGTTCTTTCTGATTGAGAATATGCTGCAAACTCTTATGATCAGTAAAGACTACACACTTTTTGCCATAAAGATAATGTCTCCATATCTTCAAAGCAAACACAACTGCAACAACTTCCAAGTCGTGCGTGGTGTAGTTCTTCTCGTGAATTTTCAGCTGTCTCGATGCATAGGTCACAACCTTTCCCCTCTGCATTAGGACACAGCCGAGACCTAGGTTGGATGCATCACAGTAAACCACAAAATCATCATTTCCATCTGGCAATGTCAAGACAGGAGCATCACAAAGTTTCTGTTTCAAAGTCTGAAACGCCTCTTCTTGCTTTGGTCCCCACTCATAAGGTTTATTCTTCTGAGTTAAGGAAGTGAGAGGGACAACAATCCTGGAGAAATTCCAAATAAACCGCCGATTGTAACCGGCAAGTCCAAGAAATGATCGAATCTCCGTCTGTGTCTTCGGTGTACTCCAATTCTTCACCGCATCAATCTTCGCAGGATCTACGTGAACACCCTTTTCATTGACTATGTGTCCCAAAAATTGAACTTCTTTAAGCCAGATTTCACACTTGGAGAATTTGGCGTACAATTGTTCTTTTCTTAGAACTTCCAAAATCAACCTAAGATGTTGCTCATGTTCATCTTTGCTCTTGGAGTATATCAAAATATTATCAATGAATACAATCACAAATTTATCCAAGTATGGACTGCAAACATGTTTCATTAGAATCATGAAAACCGCCGGTGCATTGGTAAGGCCGAAAGGCATTACTAGAAATTCATAATGGCCATACCTTGTTCTGAAAGCCGTCTTGGGAGTATCGTCGTCATGTACACGAAGCTGATGATACGCAGACCTAAGATTGATCTTTGAAAACCATGCCGAGCCTTGAAGCTGATCGAAGAGATCATCGATGCGCGGCAGTGGATATCGATTCTTGATAGTCAGCTTGTTCAACTCGCGGTAGTCGATGCACATTCAGAATGACCCGTCCTTCTTCTTGACAAACAGGACCGGTGTACCCCATGGTGAATGGCTCGGGCGAATTAATCCCTTATAAATCAGTTCTTGTATTTGACTCGCCAATTCCTGTAACTCTGAAGGCGCAAGTCTGTAAGGAGCTTTGGCGACTGGGTTCGCACAAGGTACTAAGTCAATTCGAAATTCTACTTGACGTTCTGGTGGAAGACCCGGTAAATCGTCTGGAAATACTTCAGGAAAATCTCTGATTACTGGAACGTCTTCAATTCTCTTTCCTTTCTCCTTTTTCTCTACAATGTGTTCTAAGAATGCTATACGCTTCTTCCTAAGGTACTTGTGTGCATTAGTGCATGACATCAGCTTAAGACCTTTACTAGAAGTTACCCAAAAAACTCTTAAAGTTTCACCCGAAGGTAAGGGAATACGAATGTATTTTTCATGACAAACAATCTCTGCTTTGTGGGTGGCTAACCAATCCATGCTTATGATAACATCAAAGCTACCAAGGAGCATAGGTATAAGATCAATTGGGAAAACGTGATCACTTAAGTTCACGGTACATCCAATAATAACAGTGTCAATATCAATAGTGTTTCCGCCAGCCACCTCCACGTTAAACGGTTTATCTAAATGTGTACGTGTTCTACCAAGCATGCATTCAAAATCATATGAAACGAAACTCCTATCGGAACCATAATCAAATAAGACATATGCATAAGAGTTGTTGATCAGAAATGTACTGTTGACCACATCCTGGTTGGCTTGAGCAGCTGGAGCATTTAGTTGAAACGCTTTGCCTCGAGCCACCCTTTCATTGTTTCCTGTCAATCTTGGGCACTGATTTCTGAAATGACCCACTTCATCACATTCGTAACAGGCTCTTGCCTGTACAGGTACCTGGCGAACGGGTAATGCTTGAACTGGTTGCGCTTGCGGAGCTGGCAGTGCAAGCGGTGCAGGTGGCATCCTTTGTGCTTGCGGTGCACTCCAAAAAACGTTAGCAAAATGGTCATACTTGCCACAGTTGTTGCAGATGCAACAAGGCAAGTTAGGTGAGTGATGATATCAACAGGTAGTACATTGGGGAGTATTCCCAATGTAATTCCTAGCGGTGGTGTTGTTTGACGATTGCTGCACAGACTTAGCAGCAGGAGTAGTAACCACAAAGTTCCTGGTCTTCCTCTTTTTGTTGCTGCTTTTTGAAGAGCTGCCTTGTTCAGTTTTAACTTCAGTGGAAGCCTCCTTTGCAGTTGATTTGGAGTCTGTCTTCTTTTTTCCCTTTCTCGTGAGTGTTCCAGCCTTCACATGGTTATCAGTCAATGTTGCAGATAAACGGATTGCCGCCTCTAGTGTTTTGGGGTTGCTTCCGTAGACGGTGTCTTGAATCTGCATAGGCAAACCGCCTATATACTTTTCAATAGCCCTCTCCAATGGTGTCACCAAGTGAGGTACTAGGAGACTATACTCATGGAATTGAGTATTGTAGATGACATTCTCGCCACTATCTTGTTTGAGCTCCCAAAACTCAGTCTCCAGTTTCCTCATCTCACTGCGAGGACAGAATTAAGTGGTCATCAGGTTCTTGACCTCCGTCCATGTCAGTGCTAAGGCATCATCAACTCCCCTAGTTCATTTTTCCCCATTCCACCACGTTAGTGCTCTCTTATGGAAAACACTAGTGGCATAACGAACTTTCAGATTTTCGGGGCAATCGCTGTTAATGAAAGTGTTCTCCATGCTCTCAAACCACTGCAGCAGACCAGTGGCTGTCTCAGAACCCGTAAACTTCAGCGGATTACAGGATTTGTAGTGCTTGAATGTGCAAACCGGCGGGTTTGCACCACCTCTGTTCTGATTGAGAGATTGATTGGCTTGAGTCAGTTGATTCACCAATCCAGAGATGAGGTTTGCTAACTCTTGATTGCCAGAGTTGGCATTACCGTTAGCATCTTCAGAGTTCGTATCATCTCCGTTGTGACGGCGTGGCGGCATGTTTCTGAAGATATTAGAAACATGTTATTACCGTTTACAACGTAAGTCATACAAACAATGGTCAAATGCGTTCATTTTCACAGTTAGGATTACACATAAGAACTATATTTTTCTCCTATCTGTCATTAAACTCATAACAAATTATAATTTTCCTAATATTATACTAAGTGTCCTAGTTGGTCTCATCTAATATTAACTAAATATTCCTAAGTTTCAAAACATTTCCCACCCTATACCAACACTGACAACCTCCCGATGCAATGCAACAAGCTTATATATATGGCATATGCAGGGGTAGATCGCAACCTCCCCAACACCGTCCCACCAACGTTGCATTGCACCACGATTATGCCCTTGTTAGAATTTAGGGTGTATCATGTCTCTTACCATTACCTCACTTCACAAACCTTATCCTAGGTAGGATAATTTCGAGTGAAGTGGTCTCTAGTTCCCTTGGACAATTAGGTTCGCCTAATGTCTAAGTTCACCTGACATATAGGTTTGCCTATTTCTAAGTTCACCTATTGTCTAAGTTCACCTGACATTAAAGTTCCCCTAATGTCTAAGTTCACTAAAAATCCATACCAAATCCCAATGTCCATAATCATTAATGAGGGTTCATATCATCACTGAGTGCTCTTATTGTCACTAAGTGTTCATATTCTCCCTATAATTCATTCTCATCAAGTGTTCCTACCATCACTAAGTATTAGTATCATCACTATGCGTCCATATGTTCACCAAGTGTCTATATCATCATCCAAATCTTCAGTCTATCACAAAGTGTTCGTATCGTTCGTTGATCCTATACACCCCACGTGTCCAATAAGTGCGTTTCATAAGTGAATTTATATGTGTCCATCAAATATGATCATCCAATATGTCAATCC
This sequence comes from Mikania micrantha, assembly GCA_009363875.1. Taxonomy (NCBI): domain Eukaryota; kingdom Viridiplantae; phylum Streptophyta; class Magnoliopsida; order Asterales; family Asteraceae; genus Mikania; species Mikania micrantha. The sequence goes on along the minus strand of CM018682.1, from coordinate 47,846,516 downwards.
AAACCAACCTTAACCAACATACCATCAACATCAACCATACAACATCTCCTAGTAATATCCTAAGTTCCTGACACTGACAGACCCCCAATATACTACAAATGGTATATGTATAGGGCATATGTAGGGGTCTGTCGCAACTGCCCCAGCCACCGTCCCACCACCTTTGTAGTATACCACGAGTGTGTCCTTGTCTGGTGATCAATAATCAAACAAATAATTCCTAAAGCAGGTAAATTCCTAAGTAGTTAATTCCCTAAGCAATTAATTTCCCAAACGGGTAGTTCCCATATTCTTCAATATTGACATCCACCTAGTGTACCGTAAATGGTATATATATAGGGCATATGTAGGGGTCAGTCGAGTCACACCCCGAGCCGGCGGGAACGGATCGGCTTTCCCGTCGGGCGGAAGGTTCTAGGGGTGCGATATCGTTGTGATAATCGAAATGATCAGATTGTTTGCATAGCACATGATAATCAAATGAGAAATGCTAACATGACATGAAATAGAATTACAAAGTTAAATTACATTGTTTCCTCATAATTTAACTAAGTAAATCTAATCAAAAAGAATCAATGAGTTTATATCTTGTATCTATACAGGATATACAAAAGATGATTCATAGTTTTGTCACCCAAAAATATGCAACACAAAAGCAGCTAGGCCTTCTTAAAGTCCACTAGCTAAGTCCTTGTAATCCTGGTGACTAAACCTGTTCGTCACCTGAGAAAACATGCATTTAAACAAAGTCAACACTAGGTTGGTGAGTTCATAAGTTTAATAATTGAAAACCATTGAATTTATGTCAGTCTTGTTCACAATGTTTCACACAAGTTGTATCGTTCATTGATTCCCATGTTTCACACATTGTCCTCTCCATGGTTATATATACAGATAGTGTCTCATCCAACCAAACATGTTTATATATAGAGAATACAAAAGGGTCAAGCCCAGACGCCATCCCACCACATGGTCAACTGAATTCGACACTACCTGTAATACAACAATGGATATCCATTTCATTACACCCATGATTTTCCCGGTATGATTATCTCAACAATGAAAAGGAAAGAGACGTAATTATCTCAGTTAGCTATTCCTTACGGATTAGCTCGGCATGTAAGATATCATACTCGATATCTAGAGCGAAACTTAATAGTTTCTGTAGCTGATCATTACTGATTAGCCCGACATGTAAAATACCCAAATAATTGCGTAAAGAGACATAATTGCCTCTGTTAGCTATTCCTTACGGATTAGCCTGGCGTGTAAGATATCATACTCGATATCTAGAGTGAAACTTATTAGTTTCTGTGACTGTCAGTACTAACCAGTCCGGTGTGTAAGATATCATACTCGATATCTAGGTAGGGACATAATAGTCCCAGTAGTTGTTAACCCTGTCCAGCCCGGTGTGTAAAATGTCTTACTCATGATTCCTAGTTTGAGACGTAATAGTCTCAGTAGCTGTCATTACTGACCAGCCCGGCGTGTAAAATATCCTCCCACAATATCTATTGGAGAGAATACGTTCCCTATATTTTATGAATGATATTAATTGGAATGATAGCACCCCTCGTGCCCGGTGTGATTTCATTAGATTACCCAAAGCCCTGATGATTAGTGTTAGTGATTTACCCGACTGATCTTTGGTTGTGTAACCGGCACCCTCTGACGGTTATAGGATGTGCTCTAAATAGAGTCTTAATAGGTAGTCACAGTATATGTGGGGAATGCCATCCCGAAAGCGTGTGCTCATAATATCCTCCTCGATATCACGAGTAATTGTCTCAACTGGTATCTCGATGTTGAGTGTTCTTACTAACTTGAACAAAGTGTTATAAGAACTTGTCTTATACACAATGTTAGTAATGTGTGAACGATCTTGTTATCATGAAGTTATGTTATCATGATTATCATTCTTGTTATTTGTAATTGTTATTGGTATGTTATCCCTTGGTTTTCCCGTTGTTCTATCGTGTAAGAATAATGCACAGTTGAAAGATATACTCTTAGCAACTTACATTATCCTATGTGTTAATGTGTCATGATTCTAGGTTGGCATGTAGCATCCTAGCTAGTTCAGGTATGATAAAATCAAATAAGCAAGCATGTAATGATAAACGATAATAACGATAAGCAATTATTATCTAAATCATAATATAAGCAATATGTTAATGGAAATTTTTAAATAAATAAAAGTAAGCATGTTTCTCAGCCCCGAGCTTTGAAATCAGTAAAGATTAGGAAAAGGGGCATATGAACTCACCTTGTAGTGATTGTGGTTGACTTAGCTTAAACAAGAAATGCACGCGCTCTTTGTTGTACTTGATGATGTTTACACGATCCTGTGTTGATTTCACAAGGTTTGTAACTTATAAATATAAGTTAAATATTCGTGTGTGTGTATGTGTTAGCCCTAAAGTTGGCTAACACCCGTTCGTCTCGGTTATCATTCGGCCCTTGGTTTGCTTTTGATTTAATTATACAAACACTTGATTACTTTGAGTTATTCTTAACACGTAGTGTTGTTGACTTTCATATTATACGTTAGCCACTTGTTCTGATGAAATCTTTACAAACCAATCTAAGTATTCAACTTAGGTTTATAGTTTAAGGTTTGTATTGTTATCTTGTTCAAACTCAAATTGTATAATTACCCAATATTTCTAGCCTTAATAGGTTAGGTTAAATCATTACAATGTGAGCCAAAAATCACTTGGGCCGAATATAAGTGGGCCTTGGGCCATTTACTTAACATGGGCCGAATCCCATACATGGGTCCATTGTGTAATGTGTATGTCACATGGGCCGACCACCCTTTCTGGGCCAAAATAACCCAAGTAGCCGAAACAGATTCATGGGCTACTATGGTGCATGTGGGTCAACTATTGGGCTTGAATCGATTTGGGCCTGAAACAAAGTCATGGGGCGAAGGCTGATGTTGAGCTAACACTTTGGGCCACTATTGGGCCGAAGCCACTGTTTGGGCCAATTCAGTGTAGCCGCCCGAAAGAACAAGGATAGAATGGACATGTCTTTGTCGAATGATGTTGGTGTCGAATGAATGTGGCCTAACGAATGAAGTTTAGTTCGGCCGAATGGGTTGATGTTGCTTGGATCGAATGGCTGGAGTATGAGGGTTATCCCGACTGAACCAGTGGCTCACGACTGAGAGTTTCATTCGGCCGAAGCAAGGGGCGAATGGGAGGTGTTTCCTTCGGTTGTGGTTCGGCAAGGTTTCATTCGGCAGCCCCATGGCCCTTCGGCCGAACTTCACCAAGCTGGGCGTGTTGGCCGGCCATGGGTGTTCAACCAAGCTCCCAAGCCAAGCTCCAAGGTGGTTTAGATGCCGGTGTGTATGAGGTCTAGTTTAAAGTGTGTAGGGGTTGAAGGGAGGTGGTTTATGGCCGGTTGAAGGTGTTGGGTCAAGCAAAGGGTGAAAACCCTAAATTGCGTGACATTAACAGCTCGTTTTACCTTGGATTTGACGGGTTTCACTCCAGATCCTTTGTACTTTCGTGTAGTAGAGATCAAGAGCTTCGATTTGGTCCAAGAATCACCCAATTTCGTCAAGAAATGAGTGAGTTATAATGGTTTGAAGTCTAGGGCTTTTAGAGAGAGAGAGAACCGGGAAGATGAGTTTAGAGAGAGAAAGTGGGGTGCTGAATGAAAGAGATGAACTCATGGAGGGTATTTATACCCCGAGTGAGTTCGAGTTCGGTTTTTGTTGCTTCGTTCTTGATTTCGTCGCGTCTCCGGAACGTTACGCGCGTATTTTACGCGTTTTTGATAATTAGTTTTCTCGAGCTAATTGATGAGTTTCAAAATTGTAAAACATAAAAATATTATGTTTCACTTATTTTTATTGTTTCGTTCACGGTCAGACCGTTAATCCTTGCTGTTTTGTTACGAAATCCCAGTTCTGGTAATTTTATTTAGTTAATTTGATAATTTCTCTTTAGATGGAAATCTCTAAATCTTATTATTTTAATTTTATTATTTTTATTATTTTACGGTTCGTTTCGTCAGAAAACGTCACTTACGCGCGTTTTCATACAGAGCGCTAACTATACGAACACGATCGTACGTTTCACTTTCTGATTTGGTTTTCTATTTTTCAGTTATCGTTTCAGAACGTTAAACCCACAGATATGTTTGTGTGAATCGTCACCCACGCAAACACACTATCGGTTTATTATTCGTATACAATAACGAATTATTGTTTTACATTGAACTTTCTCACAGACGGACTTAACTAAACTTCCTGTTTTTCACCTTGTTCTTGTTGAATTTATTTTGTTTTCGTACTGAGTTGTAGGTCATCTGATTCCTGTTATCTATGGATATCAGATCGCAATCGATGGTTATGGTCATTTGTTTGCACACTATTGTTTCTCTTGAGTTGTCGTATTTCCTGTATTTAAGTTTTCACTTAAACACATACAACTGTCTCTTGTTTTCTCATGTGTTGTTGTTACACAACTGTTCAATCACCGTATTTACACACAATAACTGGTGAAAGTACACACACCGTACGGACTTGCCGGACGATGAAGTACTGGATGTCACAAGTCGCAACTGCCCCAACCAACATCCCACCACTTTTACGATACACCACGTGCATGTCCTTATCGAATCATTAGGGCACACGTAAGTAATTAATCAGTAAGTAGCATATGTATATCAGATGTATAACAGGAGTTCAGTTAATCATGTAATAAACACATAAGCATGAAGTCCTGAATATAGTAACTAATGTATGAAATAGTTCATACTAGGGTATCCTACGGTTATAGACAAGGTTAACCATTTCTAGTAACCTAATTCCCTATAACCCAGGCTCTGATACCAATCTGTAACACCCCGACCGATGGCGGAAATGTCGGGATGCCACGAGGGATGTGAAGATTGTTCAAAAGCTCGTGGGCATCTAAATATACATCATCACATATCAATCAAATCAAATAAATGTTTACACAAAAATCCTGTTCGTCATGATTTAATTACAATCAATTTCACAAAAGATTAGTTAAATTAACTAAATACCAGTCTTCAGTAATCTAGTTAATCTTAGCTAAGTCCAAGAATCCTATATGATGATGTCCAAAATATGAGAGATCATCCTCCTCAACCTACTTATCTTCATTCCCTGAAACATGTAAAAATCAAGTGTCAACTACGAAGTAGTTGGTGAGTAATCATAAGTTTTTATATTTAAAAATGTTTACAAAATGATTGTAAAAGTTTATAGTTTTATGAGAAATTCCACATGAGTACCTGCGAGATAATCCAACACATAACCCATGACACAATCACAAACATAAAGTCACATATTTTCAAATAATCATAGATAATCATAGATAATCCATCACATACATATTTAACCAATCTCAATCATCAATATTCTCAAATAGTATAAGTGACCATACATGGAATCGATGTGATTAACCAGAGTTAAAAGCAATGATTTCATGGAGTGGTGGCAACCCACGTGACAATACATGCAATCGTTACGGATGACTGAAGTCAACCGTAACGACTCATGGAGTTGTGATAATCCAAGTGGCAATACGTGTAATCTTTGTCGATGACCGAAGTTAACAACAATGTCACACGGAGTTATAATAATCAGTGATAATCCATAAACAATGATAATCCCATAATGTGAATATCATATTGATAAACAGGTATCACCCATGTGTTATCAAAATAATATTTAAAATTGGTATACATGTTCCACCTCCTAGATTAAAAGAAAAAATAGTTTAAAACGAGGTTATGAGAACTCACCTGAGTCCTTAGAATCGTGTAGAATGCGCGCTCGCGTATGTAACTCAAAGACACTTCAACTACCTGTATTTATCGTGTGTTTTATATTCATAAGTATATGTGTTTCAGCTTCATCAAATGTTCATAAATGTCTCCTATTAACTCATTAAGTGTTTTGTCAACTTAGTTAAGTCAATCAAAGTTAACTTGCAACACTAAAGATGTTATTAATGATCATTATAAGAATATAATTTATCTTGTTAGTGTTAGTTACCTAATGATGATAATAAATTGTGAATTCGTACGCTTAACCCTCCTAGATATGTATACTTAAAGATGTTAATCCTTATCCTACACATACCTATGCCCATAATTGCATGCATGTTTTATCACCGTGACCACCGTAACCTAAGTTATAAGACTTTAGTCTAAATTCAACAACATGCTTAGGTTATTCATGAAAAAGGTTCAATGTCCTCAACCCATAGTTTAAAACTTGTATTTATTATAGAAAAAGTGGCATCTTAATACTCCCCCATGCATGCATGAATTTTTAGATGAACCCATGTTCCATGTTTCTCTAATGTTCGTGTATCCCTCCCGTTAGCTCAATGAAACTAATGTTCATCAGCCCTAGGACCAGCGAACCTTAAGGTTCGTGGCCCTTAGGGTTCAGAAATGGGTTTGGCTTAGAGGATGGCCTAGGTTCGGCCAAGAGAAGTTCCATCCAGCCCCAAGGTTCGTGACCAGCCTGTTAGGTTCGCCAACTCTTGGGTTCGGCTAACCCTAGGTTCGTGGAGTGTGACATTCGACCATGCATAGGTTCGCCCCTAAGGTTGAGGTTCGCAGTTCACTAGGGTTTGCTAACTATGAAGGTTCGTTCATCCCATGGTTTCAGCTACATGCAATGGTTCGCCGGTGAAGGGTTCGGCAGTCAGCAAGAGGTTCGGGGAGGGTTAGGTTTGCCTAGGTCAAGGTTCGGCTCCTAGCAGGTTCGTGGGATCTGGGTTTTGTAACAGGTTCGTAGTCCACGATGGAGGGTTCGGCCATGGAAGCACCATCCTTGAACCAGCTCTCCCCACTGTTCATCTTCTTCTTCTTCGAACCCCTACCAATTACAGATCCATACCTTGGCTTCCTACCCTTACCCTTGTTCGATTAACGTGTTTTTAAAACCTTAAAGTTGTTTACATGATGGCAGTTCCTGTATCCATGTATTTTTAACAAAATATGAGGATAATGCTTCAGATTTACCTCGATATGTAGTCCAAACGTTTAGTTTCTTCGTATATCCTTGTTCCTCTCGATCACGCGGTCGTTTTGGCACCAAGATCTCGCGATTCCGTTGAGAAACGAGTGAGTTCTCTTAGAGAGATGTTAGAGAGAGAGAGAGATGGGGCTTTTTTCTTGGTCTAGAGAGAGAAAGAAAGATGTAAAAATGGAGAAGGAGGTGATCCTCTCTTTAATACCCCGGCCGGTCCCCGCGTACTCGGTCTCGTTTATATCGCGACAAATCCCGTTAATTGTTCGGTTTTTCCTCGTAAATATATTTTTAAACTCAAAACGTTTAAATATTATGTTTCATTTTAAATAACATGATTTTAATTAAGGTTGTTTCGTAAAACTATTTCGAATAAAGTGTTTCGTAAAACAGATTAGTTTCATTTTCGTGAAATTAATTATTTAAATAAAACAACTTGTTCAGATTTGTTTTTGATTGTGATTCCTAATAAACATTATAATTTCCATTTATTAATTTAATATCATTAAGTATTATTTCGTTATCTCATTGAAACGCGGTACTTACGTACGTATTCGTAAAGATCGTCACCTTTTCGAATCCGACGCTCGTATTGTATTTCGATTCGATTTACTATTTATGGAATACTGTTTCAGAATATTATTCTTAATAATTATATTCGTATGATTCGTCACCCACGTGAATACATTATTAAGTTAATATTTCAGAATTAATATTCGTGTTTAAATTATGTTCGTAACCTCACCATTATACTTCCATTATTTTATTTACTTTAATATTATCAATCCCAATCCGAAACTCACTAAACCATATCACTGACACATCCGTGATAGACCGAAATATGCATATGTATAGAGTCGCAACTGCCCCAGCCACCGTCCCACCGCTATTTGGATAAACCATGACCATGTGTCGTTGACTATTTTTAGCAACCAAACCATAACAACTCCTAATTTCTTTCCATTCCAAACCAATAATCCGTCATATGTGAATTCAACAGCGATAAACTCTTTGGTTTTGTTTAGTTGGGTTGTAACTAAACTTCCCATGGTTTATGCATATCAATATTTGTTCTCAGTATGTTTACCAATATTAATAATGACAGTCAATAATCCATAATCATTAATAATTAATACATCAGGTCGTAACAGTACAATCGTACATATGTACGGACAACGTGAAATACAGTGATGTTATAGTAATTACTTTAATTGAGTTAAATGATATGTGATGATACATTTAGATGCTCACTAGCTTATGAACAATTTACACATCCCTCATGGCATCCCGACATTTCCGCCATCGGTCGGGGTGTTACGCATTCCTTTTTGGTTCCAATGCGTTGGTAATGCCATAAGGAACCTTGGACCAGCTCCCCAAAGTGTTGGATACTTTTTTGAGATGAATTATGCATAAAATATGAGTATTCGAAATGTACATGAAAAAGTAGTATTCGAACACCCATCGTGAACCTCAAATTCGTGAACAAGGTTTAGTGAATTATGATTCTTCAACTTGGTTTAGTGAACTAGGGTTCGTGAACTTGGTTTCAGGAACTAGGAGATCGTGAACATGGGTTTGTGAGATAAGTGTCGTCTAAGGTTTCGGGTACTTTGGGCATTTCGAGAACTCTATGAGTTCGTGTACTCAAGTATTTCGTGAACCCTATGATTTCATGTACCTAAGGTTTCGAATACCAGTTCGAGAACATAGTGGTTTTCGGATACTAGGAGCTGGTTGATTGAGCTATGAGGACTTAGAGTAAATCTGAGTCTAGGAATGAAATATAATGAGACAAGTTGATGATGTAGGTTCTTGAGTCTTAGCTAAGAGAGTCGGCTATGAAGATAAGGAGCTACATTACTCTCAAGTGAGTTCTAGATGCCCTATTTCAACATTTTACTTGTAACTATGTTTTGGGCTGACATACATGTTGTTAGTATGATTATGATGCTTTATGATGCTCTGTGACTATGCTATGATGACGAATGCTTGATGATATGTATGATGATTTACGCCTGAAAATATGCTAAGTATGATGAATACATGTTAATGAGTTATAATGACGAAAACCGGGATGATATGATATGATGATGACTGTATGATAACATGCCATGATGATGATAACTATGATGATAGTTACAACAACTTATGATGAGATCCTAGAATGCTAGGATAATGATATGATGCTATGATGATAAAATGCTAGCATGATATGGTTATGACGCCATGATGTTATGATATGATGATATGATGCTAGCATGACATGTATATGATGCTAGGATGTTATGATGATACGATGAAATGTTTCTAGCATAACATGTTATGATGAAACCTATGCCATCAGGATAATGTTATGATGTTAAGCTGCTAGTATGATTTGTTTATTATGGCATGATGTTGTGACGAACGATGATATGATGCTAGTGTTATGATGAATTAATGATGTTCCCCTACTTGTTATTGGATATGTATTAATGATGCTCCAGTACTTGTACTAGGTAAGTATGACAGAGCCGATCATGCTATAAACACAGAGTCTACCGGACAATAAACATGGAGTCGACCGGACTTTAAACATGAGAGTCGATCGAACTATAAACATGGAGCCAATCGGGATATAAACACAGAGTCGACCGGACTATAAACATGGAGTCGATCGGACTATAAACAAGGAGCCGATCGGGCTATAAACATGGAGCCGACTGGGCTATAAACGCGGAGCCGATCGGGCTACAAACATGGTAAGAGTCGATCGGACTACAAACATGGAGCCTAGTGTCAGCATAAGCCCACTGCTCATGTAAATGACAACGGTTGCGTTATGATGATGGTTATGATGATAATGATAGTTATGTGCTGTGGTTTATGTAAACGAAATGATGTTTTCATGTAAATGATCATTTAACTCACTAAAACGTTTATGATGTTTTATAAAACTAGAACTCACAAAGCGAAAGCTGACATTTTAGCATGCATGTCAGGTTGATGAACATGTATGAGGATGGATGGAGCTCGTGGCATAAGGATAGGTGATCCGATGGTTTTGGCAATCGTTTATGTTTTGAATACAGACATTATTTCGTGTTTGACAAATTGCGTTTTAATTTCCGCTACTAGTTTTGAAAGTTTTTAGTTTATTAGCTATGTGTTATGATGAAAACCGACTCTGGGAAGTACCCGGGATCCGGGCCTCTCAGATACGGCGGTCCACCAGAGACCTTGCTCATCGTATCGATAGGGTGGATGCGTGTATTGACAGAGTGGATGATTGTATGGACTAACTGATAGCCCGTGAGACCGAGTTCTTCAACTAAAGAAGTAGATGTTGTGCCTGTGAGACTAGGGTTTAGATAATTTAGCTATATTTTTTGTGTAATTGTTGTAGTTGAATACTGACAAACATGATTTTTGTGTAATTACTTTAATTGAATTGAATGATATGTGATGATACATTTAGATGCCCACCACCTTATGAACAATCTACACATCCCTCGTGGCATCTCGACGTTTCCGCCATCGGTCGGGGTGTTACACGTTCCTTTTTGGTTCCAATGCGTTGGTAATGCCATGAGGAACCTTGGGCTAGCTCCCCAAAGTGCTGGATAGTTTTTTCAGATGAATTATGCTTAAAATATTAGTATTCGAAGTGTACATCAAAAAGTAGCATTCTAACACCCTTTGTGAACCTCAAATTCGTGAACTTGGTTTAGTGAACTAGGATTCGTGAACATGGTTTAGTCAACTAGGGTTCGTGAACTTGGTTTCATGAACTAGGAGATCGTGAACTTGGGTTCGTGATCTATGTGTCGTGATCTCTAAGGTTTCGGGTACTTTGGGCATTTTGAGAACTCTATGAGTTAGTGTACTCAAGTATTTTGTGAACCTTATGATTTCGTGTACCTAAGGTTTCGAATACATACCCAGTTCGAGAACATAATGGTTTTTAGATACTAGGAGCTGGTTGATTGAGCTATGAGGACTTAGAGTAAATTTTGAGTCTTGGTATGAAATACAATTAGACAAGGTAATGATGTAGGTTCTTGAGTCTTAGCTAAGAGAGTTCGGCTATGAAGATAAGGAGCTACATTACTCTCAAGTGAGTTCTAGATGCCCTATTTCAACACTCTACGTGTAACTATGTTTTGGGTTGACATACATGTTGTTAGTATAATTCTGATGCTTTATGATGCTTTGTGACTATGCTATGATGACGAATGCTTGATGATATGTATGATGATTTATGCATGAAAATATGCTAAGTATGATGAATGCATGTTAATGAGTTATGATGAAGAAAACCTGGATGATATGATATGATATGATGATGACTGTATGATAACATGCTATGATGATGATAACTATGATGATAGTTAAAACATCTTATGATGAGATCCTAGAATGCAAGGATAATGATATGATGCTATGATGATTAAATGCTAGCATGATATGGTTATGCTGCCATGATGTTATGACATGACGATATGATGCTAGCATGACATGTAAATAATGCTAGCATGTTATGATGATACGATGAAATGTTTCTAGCACAACAAGTTATGATGAAACCTATGCCATCAGGATAATGTTATGATGTTAAGCTGCTAGTATGATTTGTTTATGATGGCATGATGTGGTGAAGAACGTTGATATGATACTAGTGTTATGATGAATGAATGATGTTCCCCTACTTGTTATTGGATATGTATGAATGATGCTCCAGTACTTGTACTGGGTAAGTATGACAGAGCCGATTGTGCTATAAACACAGAGTCTACCGGACAATAAACATGGAGTCGACCGGACTGTAAACATGAGAGTCGATCGAACTATAAACATGGATCTGATCGGGCAATAAACACAGAGTCGACCGGACTATAAACATGGAGTCGATTGGACTATGAACATGGAGCCGATCGGGCTATAAACATGGAGCCGACTCGGCTATAAACACGGAGCCGATCGGGCTACAAACATGGTAAGAGTTGATAGGACTACAAACATGGAGCCTAGTGTCAGCATAAGCCCACTGCTCATGTTAATGACAACGATTGCGTTATGATGATGGTTATGATGATAATGATGGTTATGTGTTGTGGTTTATGTAAACGAAATGATCTTTTAACTCACTAAAACGTTTATGATGTTTTATAAAACTAGAACTCACAAAGCAAAAGCTGACATTTTAACATGCATGTCAGGTTGATGAACATGTATGAGGATGGATGGAGCTCGTGGCACAAAGATAGGTGATCCGATGGTTTTGGCAATCGTTTATGTTTTAAATACAGACATTATTTCGTGTTTGACAAATTGTGTTTTAATTTCCGCTACTAGTTTTGAAAGTTTTTAGTTTATAAGCTATGTATTATGATGAAAACCGACTCTGGGAGGTACTCGGGATCGGGGTCTCTCAGATACGGCGGTCCACCAGAGACCTTCCTCGTCGTATCGATAGGGTGGATACGCGTATTGACAGAGTGGATGGTTGTATGGACTAACTGATAGCCTGTGAGACCGAGTTCTTCAACTAAAGAAGTAAATGTTGTGCCTGTGAGACTAGGGTTTAGATAATTTAGCTATATTTTTTGTGTAATTGTTGTAGTTGAATCCTGACGAACATGATTTTTATGTAATTACTTTAATAGAATTAAATGATATGTGATGATACATTTAGATGCCCACCAGCTTATGAACAATCTACACATCCCTCGCGGCATCCCGACGTTTCCGCCATCGGTCGGGGTGTTACACGTTCTTTTTTTGTTCCAATGCGTTGATAATGCCATAAGTGTCACACCCCGAGCCGGCGGGATAGGATCGGTCGTCCCGGCGGGCGGAAGGTTCCCGGGGCGCGATATCATGAGTGATAATCGTGATGATCAGATTGTTTACATTGCACATGATATAAATGAGAAATGCTAAATATAATAGAATTACAAAGTTAAATTACATCAGTATAGTTTATAATTTGACAATGTAAATCTATCATCAACATCATAAATTTCTATCTTGTATTTACACAAGATATACAAAATAATTTGTATAATGATGTCTTCAAAAGTATGCAGGTCCAAAATGCTAAGCCTTCTATCTGAAGTCCTAGTCCAAAAGGAATAACTCCTTAGTTGACTTGTTCGTCACCTGAGAAGTCATGCAAAAATCAAGTCAACACATGGTTGGTGAGTTCATATAGTTTAGTAATTGAAAATGATTTGAAACCTCTTTCGGTAAAGACCCTAACCTCATTAACTCCACATGTAATATCCACATCGGTATGCTTATATATAGGGCATATGTAAGGGACAAGCCCTAGCCAACATCCCACCACATACTAATATGAATATGACACTGTTGTTAATGATAATTAAGCATTTTTACCCTACAACCTCTTATTTGAATTATGTTTTTCCAAAACTTGATTTACCTTTGATCCTCTTGAGTTCCTCATAGATATATGATTTCCCAAAAGTCAGTGATAGAAATAAAATGTTGAATATTTAATTAAATAATTAAATAAAACATTTAAATGCAACTAAGACATGATGATTGGGCCTTATTTAACTCAATCAAATAGACTTAGTTGTTGGTGGTTGTCCAAGTTGTAACCTCTCACACGTGACCCATACCAGGCATAACTCACAAGGAGTATACCTGGGCGTGACGGGATTTTAATGATGCCCGTACAGCCTGACCCAATGGTCTTCTGTACCTGAAGGGACTTTACGGATATCCTTTCATTCTTGATCTCTTTGATTCTCTTGATTTGTGATATAGATTTCAATGATTGTTCATGTTGTTGCCCGTATAGCCTGACTACAAGAGTCTTCTATACCTGAAGGGACTTTATATGTGTGTTACACGTGATCTTGATTCCAAATACAATGACATCCACCTTGACTTGAGTATTAATGAGTTCATTAGATCATAATGATTTCATTATTACAAGGATTCACACACATTTATAATTTCTGGTTCCTTGAGTCTCGTGATCTTGATCTTTCGAATTTCCATGATTCAAAATGATAATTGATTTGATTATGATTCTTTGTTCTTAGATTCAACACTGAGTTATGATTCCTTTGGATGTGATCTCTTGATTTTGTTCATTAGATTTCACTTCGAATTTAGATTCTTGAATTTGAACTTGATGGACTAAGGGTTGATTTAGAATTCAAATTTAAAGTATTACTCGTAAGAGTACTTAAATTTGTTTGATAGCTTGATCTGTTCAATAATTTCCTAGACAGGAGCCTAGGAGTATCAACAAACAAACATATGTAAAACATATAATAAATAAAAGCATTTAAATAAACAGTTTAAATAAAACAGTTTACGCATGCTTCTCAGCCCCGCGTTTTATAACAAAAATGTGAGAAAAGGGGCAATGAACTCACCTGTGTTGCTGTGCAAATGATTCACGAAAGATAATGCGCGCTCTTTAACTGTTGCTTATGTATCTTTGGCACCTGAGTTGTTTTAAGAGAATTCGAATACGATAAGTATGTATAAAAACGTTGTAACTAGGGTTTGGTCTCGGTGTGCAACTAGGTGTCCTAAATTACTAGTGTGTATCTATGACTCCTTCTAACTTAACCTAACTTATTACCCAGCAGTAACCTTAATCCCACATAACTAAATTAGAAACTTTAAATTAGAACATTTTCAAAATTGTTCATTTCAAGTTAAACATTTATTTATAAAAATAATTTATTTAATTTAATAGGATTTTATAAGTCAATTATCTTTATTAAAACATAATTAATTTAAAAGATAAGTATAAGTACCATGATGAGCTTAATTTAAACCCATTGGGCCACTCTCGGGCCCATTGTTCGACTTTGATCATCCAAACGATTTCTTGATAGTGGAACCCTTGGGTCTCACTCTTTCCATACATAAGTTTAAGTCTCATTGCCATTTAGAAAACCCTTAACTTATTGTCTCTTAATGACTCCTTAGTAATTCCTACTTCGTTAACTCTATGCTTGGTTTATGAACTACTCAACGTTGGTGATGTATAATGTAAACCCTAACATGGTTCCCATTTCTACTCACCCACTCTCATTACAACCCATGCAGGCACGTACACTCCATATGCATGCAAAGGTGGCTAGATTCAAAGATAGCCGAATGAGGAAGTGGCTCGAATCAGTAGGGTTGAGTGTGAGCATGCCGAATGAATGATTTAGATTGAATAGCTATGTGGCCGAAGAAGGAACTGCCGAATGGGCTGGGCCGACGAATGAGCTACGGTCGAATGAAGATGACCGATCGAATGGCATCTGCTCCGGCGAATGAGGTTGGCTGGGCGAATGACTGGGTGAGGCCGAAGGAGAGGAGCTGCTTCGGCACCATGGTCATTCGACCGAAAAGAGCTTGGCCATTCGGCCTGTACACATTCGGCGAGCTGGGCATCCCATTCGACCATCAAACTCCACAACCCTAGCAGCCTCTATCTCATCCTAAACGACCAAGATTTAACCAACGCTCGTTCCTATAACACATTATGGTGTTGTGGTGTGGTGCGCCCTAAGTTATGGTGACTAAAACCGGCTAGATTAAGGTTCGAACTTAGGGTTTTGAAAAGCCTAGAAACCGCATAGAAAACACGATTTTACCTCAAATCGGTTGGAAGACCTCTCAGATCTGTCGTACTTTCGTGTTCTACTAGTGATGAGGGTGATTTTGACACCAAGAACACCCAAAATGATGGTGATTTGAGCTAGAAATCTTAGTGAGAAGTTAAAGGTTTTAGAGAGAGAAAGCTTGAGGAGAGGGGTAACGAAATTTGGAAAAAAAATCTGGTTGGTGGTGGTTGTTGTGGCATTAAATTGCCACATTTAATATGGGGAAAGTACCCGGGTTCGTTCGGGTTCGTTCGGTTTTGCGTGGTTTCACGTAGAAATGTCGGTTTCGCGTCGTTTTCGTTACGAAACGATTCGGTTTAAAAATAGAATTTAAAAAATTATTTTAGGTTGTGATTCCTAATAAATTAACTAAATATCCTTTATTTATTACATTTACAAAATATTTGTTTAATGTTTAAATCGAATCGCGCGGTCATCTCGCGTATTTGTTCGAATCGTCACCCGATCAAACACGACGATAACTACACTTTTCAATATTGTTTTCTAATTATTGAATATCATTCAGAACGTTAAACTTTCAGATTTATTCGTACAGATCGTCACCTATACGAATAATCCGTCGGTTTAGCATTCACGTAACGACATTCGTGCTGTTTTGTTCTGTAAAGACTCACATACGTTTATACATAATAAAATCCTAATAAATAAATCACATGATGGTTCTGTGTTGCCAGATAAACTTTCAGATTTATACATAATAAAGACTCAAGAACCATTGTTCTGAACTTGTTTCTCTGAAATGATTATGAATTCTCTGTTTTGAGAACATGAAATGATACTGAAACTCGATATGAATATGAAATACACTGAATTACATAAGATTTGTACCTGATAGCTGTTCACGTACTGTTCACGATCACTGTTCCGGTGACGGTTCCGGCACTGATGTTACAGTCTCCCCTTGTTAAAGAAATTTCGTCCCGAAATTTAAGAATTGTTATCGGGTACAGCTTCCTCTTCAAACAGTTGGGGATACTTTAACTTCATGTGATCTTCACGTTCCCAAGTAAACTCGGGTCCGCGTCTTGAATTCCATCGAACCTTTACTATCGGAATACGGCTTCGCCTCAGTTGCTTGACTTTGCGATCCATAATCTCTAAAGGTTCTTCGATAAAATGTAACTGATCATCAACTTGAATTTCTTCGAGTGGAATGACGAGTGATTCGTCAGCAAGACATTTCTTTAAGTTTGAGACGTGAAACACGTCATGCACACCACTGAGTTCATCTGGTAATCTCAGTCTATACGCCACAGGACCAATACGTTCGATGATTTCGAACGGTCCCACGTATCGTGGTGCTAACTTGCCTTTTGTTCCAAAGCGTACTACACCTTTCCAAGGAGAAACCTTAAACATGACACGGTCTCCCACTTGAAATTCCAACGGCTTACGCCGTTTGTCGGCATAGCTTTTCTGTCTGCTCCTTGTTGATTGTAATCTTCTCTGAATCTGAGAAATCTTGTCAGTGGTTTCCTAAATAAGCTCTGGCCCAGTTATGCGATTATCTCCAACTTCAGTCCAACAGATCGGTGATCGACATTTCCGACCATAAAGAGCCTCAAATGGTGCACATCCGATACTGCTGTGGTAATTGTTGTTGTAGGAGAACTCAATCAGTGGCAAATGAGAATCCCAATTCCCACCGAAATCCAAAATACAGGTTCTTAACATATCCTCTAGGGTCTTAATCGTACGTTCGCTTTGGCCGTCCGTTTGTGGATGGTAAGCTGTACTCAGATTTAACTGTGTCCCTAGAGATTTCTGCAGTGATTGCCAGAACCTTGAAGTAAATCTGCTGTCTTCATTAGAAATAATTGACAATGGTACGCCGTGACGTACCACTATCTCATTAATGTACAATCTCGCCAGTCTATCCATCGTGAAGGTTTCACGCATCAGCAAGAAGTGAGCAGATTTTGTTAAACGGTCTACGATGCCCACTGGAAGTGCGGGGTAGCTTGGTAATGAAGTCCATAGCTATTTGTTCCCACTTCCAGAGCGGAATCTCAGGCTGTTCCAGTAAACCAGACGGTCTCTGGTGTTCCGCCTTTACCTTCGCACACGTCAGACACCGACCGACGTACTCGGCTATGTCTTTCTTCATTCCCGGCCACCAATAAAATCCACGCAAGTCTTGATACATTTTATCAGCGCCTGGGTGAACAGAATATTTAGTCTTGTGTGCCTCATCGAAGATAAGTCTTCTCAATTCATCTACCGCCGGGATCCATATACGATCCTGATAGTAGATCATTCCATCAGACTTGGTCTCTAAAAGTTTCTCTGCTCCGCAGTCAAGTTCTTTCTTCAAGTTTCCCTTATCAACTGATTCCTGTTGGGCTTGAATGATCTTGTCTTGTAAGCTTGTCTGCACAGTCATCCCCATAGCCCTAACGCGCAAGGGTTTGACCCGTTCCTTCCGGCTCAAGGCATCAGCTACAACATTCGCCTTTCCCGGATGGTACTTGATCACACAATCGTAATCATTCAGAAGTTCAACCCAACGGCGTTGTCGCATGTTGAGCTCCTTCTGATCAAAAATATGCTGCAGACTCTTGTGATCAGTAAATATGGTACACTTAGTGCCATATAAGTAATGTCTCCAAATCTTTAATGCGAAGATTACAGCTCCCAATTCAAGATCATGAGTAGTGTAATTTTTCTCATGAATCTTTAACTGTCTTGATGCATAGGCTATGACCTTGTCCCATTGCATTAAAACACAACCGAGTCCCTGATGGGATGCATCACAATACACAACAAAGTCATCACATCCTTCTGGGAGTGATAAAATTGGAGCATTACATAACTTCTGTTTCAATGTCTGAAAAGCATCTTCTTGTTTCTGCTCCCAGACAAACGGCTCACTCTTCTGAGTTAACTTAGTGAGAGGCAAAGCTATCTTAGAGAAGTTCGAGATGAACCTTCTATAATAACCTGCCAATCCCAGAAAAGACCGTATCTCCGTTCGTGTCTTCGGAGCGTCCCAGTTCTTTATTGCTTCGATCTTGGCGGGATCCACGTGTATTCCCTCACTGTTGACTACGTGACCAAGAAACTGAACTTCTCTCAGCCAAAATTCACACTTAGAGAACTTGGCATAAAGTTTCTGTTCCATCAACAGTTCCAAGATTTTCTTGAGATGTTGTTCATGTTCTGTTTTGCTCTTGGAATAAATCAGTATGTCATCGATAAAGACAATGACGAACTGATCCAAATATGGTTTGCACCCTCGGTTCATGAGGTCCATGAAAACCGCTGGTGCGTTTGTCAATCCGAAAGGCATCACCATGAATTCGTAATGCCCGTATCTGGTTCGGAATGCCGTCTTCGGTATGTCTTCGTCTTGAACTCTCAGCTGATGGTAACCCGATCGTAAATCAATCTTCGAAAAGTACTGAGCTCCTTGCAGTTGGTCAAACAAATCATCAATCCTCGGCAATGGATACCGATTCTTGATGGTCAGTTTGTTCAGCTCTCTGTAATCTATGCACATTCGGAACGATCCGTCCTTTTTCTTCACGAACAAGACCGGAGCTCCCCAAGGTGAGTAACTCGGTCTGATGAATCCCTTATCCAATAACTCCTGCAACTGGTTCAACAATTCCTGCATCTCCGAAGGTGCTAGCCTGTAAGGAGATTTAGCAACAGGAGTGGCTCCAGGAACTAAGTCAATTCGGAACTCTACCGGTCGTACTGGCGGTAAACCTGGTAGGTCTTCTGGAAATACTTCTGGATACTCTTTTACTACTGGTACATCTTGAATCTTCTTCTTGTCTTTCTCCTTTTCCACCACATGAGCCAGGAAAGCTACACATTGCTTATGTAGACACTTACGCGCCTTTATGCATGAAATGATCTTAACACTTCGTTTTGCCTGATCCCCTCTAACTTCCCATACACGATCATCGGGCAATGGAACTCGAAGCAGCTTCTCAGAACAGATAACTTCCACTCGGTTGGAGGAAAGCCAATCCATTCCAACAATGATGTCGAAACTACCCAACTCCATTGGTATCAAGTCGATGGCAAATGTATGACCATTAAGTGTCAACAGGCAATTTCTGTATACTGTACTAACTGTAATCTGTTTTCCGTTAGCTACTTCTCTAATGTAAGGGGAGTCTAACGGTTATTCTATAGAATCTAGTTGGCATGCAAAATCGGCAGAGATGAAACTCTGATCCGCACCAGTGTCAAATAGAACAGATGCATAAAAGTCATGTAAAAGAAACGTACCAGTGACCACATTTGGGTCCTGGCGTGCAGCTGGTGCTCCAATAACAAAAGCTCTTCCACGAGGAGCTTGAACTGCTTGTTGAGCCTTCTTAGGGCAGTTCTTTGCAAAGTGGCCTTGTTCGCCACAGTTGAAGCATCCACCATTATTCTGATTTGCAGGTGGAGGGAGAGCTAGAGCAGCATTGTTGACTGCTGGATTTGGTGTCAGTCTGCACTGTTGGATCCAGTGCCCTTTTCTTCCACAACCCGTGCATTGACGACACTGGTTGTTTGCAGCATGATGATACTGGCATTTAGTGCACAGAGGATGGGGGCCAGTATACTGTTTCTTGGGCACATTTTGTTGTGCCGCTGCTACTTGGTTGAGGGGAGTAGCCACAGTGTAGTTCTTGATAAATTTCTGTTTCTTCTTCGGAAGTTGCTGATGATGTGGTTACTTTGAAGACTCTTCCTTTCTCTTACCAGTATCAACCTCTTTCTTCAGAACTCATGATGCAACCATCAGATCAGTGAGTTTCCCAGACAGTCTCACTGCTGACTCGACAGTGGTAGGGTTGGCTGAAACAACCATACCCTGAATACAGGCGGGAAGTCAACCTACATATCTGTCGATCCTCTTTTCTAGAGTCGGTACCATGTCTGGCACCAAAGCAACCAACTCGTGATAACGAGTAGTGTACCCCATGTGATCAGCCCCTTTCATCACATGGTTGGATAACTCAACTTCCAACTTCTGTAGCTCATTCTTGGGGCAGAATTCTGTTCTCAGTAACGCCTTGAAGTCCTCCCATGGCATTTCCATAGCTTCATCTCTTCCTCGGGCGTTGATCTGACCATTCCACCAGGTCAGAGCCCGCTTGTTGAATGTTCCAGCAGAGTAGCGGACTTTATGGTGCTCTGGACAGCTGCAGAGGTCCAGAGTAGCCTCAATCTTTTCAATCCATTGGATTAATCCAACGGCTCCTTCCGACCCACTAAAGCTGGGTGGTTTACAGCCTATAAAGGACTTATAAGAGTGGTTTGAAGTACCACCAGTGTTCCCACTGGCTTCTCCTGATGAATTGCCAGTGTTGTTGATCTCATTACGGAGAAGGTTGAACATCTCCGGTATTGCCTCTTTCATCTGATTGGTCATCTGGCTGCTCAGTAGAGTCACCAAAGCGATGGTGGTAGGATCCAGTATGGGAGTCGTGCCTGAACCTGATGCCTATGTGATCAGTGGGGGAGGAGGTGGAGGCGGTAGAGGAGGTGGCGGTGGTGAGTCATTTGGGGATGGCGTCGAGAAGTGTGGAGCTTGGTCCTGTGATAATGGCAACAGAGGAGGTTGTCTTCGCGGCGGCATTCTGATCATAACCAAAGGAATATTGGTTAGTGCAATGATCGAATGCAGAAGACATAATGCAATAGGCCTTAAATCCTATATTCTCTACATGCAGGGTCCCTAGGTTATAGTCTAGGCCAAACCGTTTAAATAAGTGACCTATATTTCTCTATAACCATGGCTCTGATACCAATCTGTCACACCCCGAGCCGGCGGGATAGGATCGGTCGTCCCGGCGGGCGGAAGGTTCCCGGGGCGCGATATCATGAGTGATAATCGTGATGATCAGATTGTTTACATTGCACATGATATAAATGAGAAATGCTAAATATAATAGAATTACAAAGTTAAATTACATCAGTATAGTTTATAATTTAACAATGTAAATCTATCATCAACATCATAAATTTCTATCTTGTATTTACACAAGATATACAAAATAATTTGTATAATGATGTCTTCAAAAGTATGCAGGTCCAAAATGCTAAGCCTTCTATCTGAAGTCCTAGTCCAAAAGGAATAACTCCTTAGTTGACCTGTTCGTCACCTGAGAAGTCATGCAAAAATCAAGTCAACACATGGTTGGTGAGTTCATATAGTTTAGTAATTGAAAATGATTTGAAACCTCTTTCGGTAAAGACCCTAACCTCATTAACTCCACATGTAATATCCACATCGGTATGCTTATATATAGGGCATATGTAAGGGACAAGCCCTAGCCAACATCCCACCACATACTAATATGCATATGACACTGTTGTTAATGATAATTAAGCATTTTTACCCTACAACCTCTTATTTGAATTATGTTTTTCCAAAACTTGATTTACCTTTGATCCTCTTGAGTTCCTCATAGATATATGATTTCCCAAAAGTCAGTGATAGAAATAAAATGTTGAATATTTAATTAAATAATTAAATAAAACATTTAAATGCAACTAAGACATGATGATTGGGCCTTATTTAACTCAATCAATTAGACTTAGTTGTTGGTGGTTGTCCAAGTTGTAACCTCTCACACGTGACCCATACCAGGCATAACTCACAAGGAGTATACCTGGGCGTGGCGGGATTTTAATGATGCCCGTACAGCCTGACCCAATGGTCTTCTGTACCTGAAGGGACTTTACGGATATCCTTTGATGCTTGATCTCTTTAATTCTCTTGATTTGTGATATAGATTTCAATGATTGTTCATGTTTTTGCCCGTATAGCCTGACTACAAGAGTCTTCTATACCTGAAGGGACTTTATATATGTGTTACACGTGATCTTGATTCCATATACAACTGACATCCACCTTGACTTGAGTATTAATGAGTTCATTAGATCATAATGATTTCATTATTACAAGGATTCACACACATTTATAATTTCTGGTTCCTTGAGTCTCGTGATCTTGATCTTTCGAATTTCCATGATTCAAAATGATAATTGATTTGATTATGATTCTTTGTTCTTAGATTCCACACTGAGTTATGATTCCTTTGGATGTGATCTCTTGATTTTGTTCATTAGATTTCACTTCGAATTTAGATTCTTGAATTTGAACTTGATGGACTAAGGGTTGATTTAGAATTCAAATTTAAAGTATTACTCGTAAGAGTACTTAAATTTGTTTGATAGCTTGATCTGTTCAATAATTTCCTAGACAGGAGCCTAGGAGTATCAACAAACATACATATGTAAAACATATAATAAATAAAAGCATTTAAATAAACAGTTTAAATAAAACAGTTTACGCATGCTTCTTAGCCCCGTGTTTTATAACAAAAATGTGAGAAAAGGGGCAATGAACTCACCTGTGTTGCTGTGCAAATGATTCACGAAAGATAATGCGCGCTCTTTAACTGTTGCTTATGTATCTTTGGCACCTGAGTTGTTTTAAGAGAATTCGAATACGATAAGTATGTATAAAAACGTTGTAACTAGGGTTTGGTCTCGGTGTGCAACTAGGTGTCCTAAATTACTAGTGCGTATCTATGACTCCTTCTAACTTAACCTAACTTATTACCCAGCAGTAACCTTAATCCCACATAACTAAATTAGAAACTTTAAATAAGAACATTTTCAAAATAGTTCATTTCAAGTTAAACAGTTATTTATAAAAATCATTTATTTAATTTAATAGGATTTTATAAGTCAATTATCTTTATTAAAACATAATTAATTTAAAAGATAAGTATAAGTACCATGATGAGCTTAATTTAAACCCATTGGGCCACTCTCGGGCCCATTGTTCGACTTTGATCATCCAAACGATTTCTTGATAGTGGAACACTTGGGTCTCACTCTTTCCATACATAAGTTTAAGTCTCATTGCCATTTAGAAAACCCTTAACTTATTGTCTCTTAATGACTCCTTAGTAATTCCTACTTCGTTAACTCTATGCTTGGTTTATGAACTACTCAACGTTGGTGATGTATAATGTAAACCCTAACATGGTTCCCATTTCTACTCACCCACTCTCATTACAACCCATGCAGGCACGTACACTCCATATGCATGCAAAGGTGGCTAGATTCAAAGATAGCTGAATGAGGAAGTGGCTCGAATCAGTAGGGTTGAGTATGAGCATGCCGAATGAATGATTTATATCGAATAGCTATGTGTCCGAAGAAGGAACTGCCGAATGGGCTGGGCCGACGAATGAGCTACGGTCGAATGAAGATGACCGATCGAATGGCATCTGCTCCGGCGAATGAGGTTGGCTGGGCGAATGACTGGGTGAGGCCGAAGGAGAGGAGCTGCTTCGGCACCATGGTCATTCGACCGAAAAGAGCTTGGCCATTCGGCCTGTACACATTCGGCGAGCTGGGCATCCCATTCGACCATCAAACTCCACAACCCTAGCAGCCTCTATCTCATCCTAAACGACCAAGATTTAACCAACGCTCGTTCCTATAACACATTATGGTGTTGTGGTGTGGTGCGCCCTAAGTTATGGTGACTAAAACCGGCTAGATTAAGGTTCGAACTTAGGGTTTTGAAAACCCTAGAAACCGCATAGAAAACACGATTTTACCTCAAATCGGTTGGAAGACCTCTCAGATCTGTCGTACTTTCGTGTTCTACTAGTGATGAGGGTGATTTTGACACCAAGAACACCCAAAATGATGGTGATTTGAGCTAGAAATCTTAGTGAGAAGTTAAAGGTTTTAGAGAGAGAAAGCTTGAGGAGAGGGGTAACGAAATTTGGAAAAAAAATCTGGTTGGTGGTGGTTGTTGTGGCATTAAATTGCCACATTTAATATGGGGAAAGTACCCGGGTTCGTTCGGGTTCGTTCGGTTTTGCGTGGTTTCACGTAGAAATGTCGGTTTCGCGTCGTTTTCGTTACGAAACGATTCGGTTTAAAAATAGAATTTAGAAAATTATTTTAGGTTGTGATTCCTAATAAATTAACTAAATATCCTTTATTTATTACATTTACAAAATATTTGTTTAATGTTTAAATCGAATCGCGCGGTCATCTCGCGTATTTGTTCGAATCGTCACCCGATCAAACACGACGATAACTACACTTTTCAATATTGTTTTCTAATTATTGAATATCATTCAGAACGTTAAACTTTCAGATTTATTCGTACAGATCGTCACCTATACGAATAATCCGTCGGTTTAGCATTCACGTAACGACATTCGTGCTGTTTTGTTCTGTAAAGGCTCACATACGTTTATACATAATAAAATCCTAATAAATAAATCACATGATGGTTCTGTGTTGCCAGATAAACTTTCAGATTTATACATAATAAAGACTCAAGAACCATTGTTCTGAACTTGTTTCTCTGAAATGATTATGAATTCTCTGTTTTGAGAACATGAAATGATACTGAAACTCGATATGAATATGAAATACACTGAATTACATAAGATTTGTACCTGATAGCTGTTCACGTACTGTTCACGATCACTGTTCCGGTGACGGTTCCGGCACTGATGTTACAATAAGGAACCTTGGACTAGCTCCCCAAAGTGTTGGATAGTTTTTTCAGATGAATTATGCATAAAATATGAGTATTCGAAGTGTAGATCAAAAAGTAGTATTCAAACACCCTTCGTGAACCTCAAATTCGTGAACTTGGTTTAGTGAACTAGGATTCGTGAACATGGCTTAGTGAACTAGGGTTCGTGAACTTGGTTTCAGGAACTAGGAGATCGTGAACTTGGGTTCGTGGTCTAAGTGTCGTGATCTCTAAGGTTTCGGGTACTTTGGGCATTTTGAGAAATCTATGAGTTAGTGTACTCAAGTATTTTGTGAACCCTATGATTTCGTGTACCTAAGGTTTCGAATACTTACCCAGTTCAAGAACATAATGGTTTTCTGATACTAGGAGCTGGTTGATTGAGCTATGAGGACATAGAGTAAATTTTGAGTCTAGGTATGAAATATAATGAGACAAGGTAATGATGTAGGTTCTTGAGTTTTAGCTAAGAGAGTTCGGCTATGAAGATAAGGAGCTACATTACTTTCAAGTGAGTTCTAGATGCCCTATTTCAACACTTTACGTGTAACTATGTTTTGGGCTGACGTACATGTTGTTAGTATGATTATGATGCTTTATGATGCTATGTGACTATGCTATGATGACGAATGCTTGATGATATGTACGATGATTTAGGCATGAAAATATGCTAAGTATGATGAATGCATGTTAATGTGTTATGATGACGAAAACCGGGATGATATGATATGATGATGACTGTATGATAACATGCTATGATGATGATAACTATGATGATAGTTATAACATCTTATGATGAGATCCTAGAATGCTAGGATAATGATATGATGCTATGATGATAAAATGCTAGCATGATATGGTTATGATGCCAAGATGTTATGATATGATGCTAGCATGACATGTATATGATGCTAGGATGTTATGATGATATGATGAAATGTTTCTAGCATAACATGTTATGATGAAACCTATGCCATCAGGATAATGTTATGATGTTATGATGCTAAGCTGCAAGTATGATTTGTTTATGATGGCATGATGTTGTGACGAACTATGATATGATGCTAGTGTTATGATGAATGAATGATGTTCCCCTACTTGTTATTGGATATGTATGAATGATGCTCCAGTACTTGTAGTGGGTAAGTATGACAGAGCCGATCGCACTATAAACACAGAGCCTATCGGACAATAAACATGGAGTCGACCGGACTATAAACATGAGGGTGGAGCGGACTATAAACATGGAGCCGATCGGAATATAAACACATAGTCGACCGGAATATAAACATGGAGTCGATCGGACTATGAAAATGTAGTCGATCGGGCTATAAACATGGAGCCGACTGGGCTATAAACACGGAGCCGATCGGGATACAAACATGGTAAGAGTCGATTGGACTACAAAGATGGAGCCTAGTGTCGGCATAAGCCCACTGCTCATGTTAATGACTACGGTTGCATTATGATGATGGTTATGATGATAATGATGGTTAGGTGTTGTGGTTTATGTAAACAAAATGATGTTTTCTTGTAAATGATCTTTTAACTCACTAAAACGTTTATGATGTTTTATAAAACTAGAACTCACCAGCGAAAGCTGACATTTTAGCATGCATGTCAGGTTGATGAACAGGTATGAGGATGGATGGAGCTCATGGCATAAAGATAGGTGATCCGATGGTTTTGGCAATCGTTTATGTTTTAAATACAGATATTATTTCGTGTTTGACAAATTGTGTTTTAATTTCCGCTCCTAGTTTTAAAAGTTTTTACTTTATAAGCTATGTGTTATGATGAAAACCGACTCTTGTAGGTACCCGGGATCGGGGCCTCTCCGATACGGCGGTCCACCAGAGACCTTACTCGTCGTACCGATAGGGTGGATGCGTGTATTGACAGAGTGGATGATCATATGGACTAACTAATAGCCCGTGAGACCGAGTTCTTCAACTAAAGAAGTAGATGTTGTGCCTGTGAGACTAGGGTTTAGATAATTTAGCTATATTTTTTGTGTAATTATTGAAGTTGAATCCTGACGAACATGATTTTTGTATAATTACTTTAATTGAATTAAATGATATGTGATGATACATTTAGATGCCCACCAGCTTATGAACTATCTACACATCCCTCGTGGCATCCTGACGTTTTCGCCATAGGTCGGGGTGTTACACGTTCCTTTTTGGTTCCAATGCGTTGGTAATGCCATATGGAACCTTGGACTAGCTCCCCAAAGTGTTGGATAGTTTTTTGAGATGAATTATGCATAAAATATGAGTATTCGAAGTGTACATGAAAAAGTAGTATTCGAACACCTTCGTGAACCTCAAATTTGTGAACAAGGTTTAGTTAATTAGGATTCGTGAACATGGTTTAGTGAACTAGGGTTCGTGAACTTGGTTTCATGAACTATGAGATCGTGAACTTGGGTTCGTGAACTAAGTGTCATGATCTCTAAGGTTTCAGGTACTTTGGGCATTTTGAGAAATCTATGAGTTCGTGTACTCAAGTATTTCGTGAACCCTATGAGTTCATGTACCTAAGGTTTCGAATACTTACCCAGTTCGAGAACATAATGGTTTTCAGATACTAGGAGTTGGTTGATTGAGCTATGAGGACTTAGAGTAAATTCTGAGTCTAGGTGTGAAATATAATGAGACAAGGTAATGATCTAGGTTCTTGAGTCTTAGCTAAGGGAATTAGGCTATGAAGATAAGGAGCTACATTACTCTCAAGTGAGTTCTACATGCCCTATTTCGAAACTTTATGTGTAATTATGTTTTGGGTTGACATACATGATGTTAGTATGATTATGATGATTTATGATGCGATGTGACTATGCTATGATGAAAAATGCTTGATGATATGTATGATGATTTATGCATGAAAGTATGCTAAGTATGATGAATGCATGTTAATGAGTTATGATGACGAAAACCGGGATGATATGATATGATGGATGACTGTATGATAACATGCTATGATGATGATAACTATGATGATAGTTATAACATATTATGATGACATCCTAGAATGCTAGGATAATGACATGATGCTATGATGATAAAATGCTAGCATGATAAGGTTATGACGCCATGATGTTATGATATGATGATATGATGCTAGCATGACATGTATATGATGCTAGGATGTTATGATGATATGATGAAATGATTCTAGCATAACATGTTATGATGAATCCTATGCCATGAGGATAATATTATAATGTTATGATGCTAAGCTGCTAGTATGATTTGTTTATGATGGCATGATGTTGTTGGATATGTATGAATGATGCTCGAGTATTTGTACTGGCGCTATAAACACGGAGCCGATCGGACTATAAATATGAAGACGGCTGGGCTATAAACACGGAGTCGATCGGGCTACAAACATGGTAAGAGTCGATCGGATTACAAACATGGAGCCTAGTGTCGGCATAAGGCCACTGCTCATGTTAAAGACAACGGTTGCATTATGATGATGGTTACGATGATAATGATGGTTATGTGCTGTGGTTTATGTAAAGGAAATGATGTTTTCATGTAAATGATCTTTTAACTCACTAAAATGTTTATGATGTTTTATAAAACTAGAACTCACCAGCGAGAGCTGACATTTTAGCATGTACGTCAGGTTCATGAACAGGTATGAGGATGGATGTAGCTCATGGCATAAAGATAGGTTATCTGATGGTTTTGGCAATCGTTTATGTTTTAAATACAGACATATTATTTCTTGTTTGACAAATTGTGTTTTAATTTCCGCTGCTAGTTTTGAAAGTTTTTAGTTTATGAGATGTGTGTTATGATGAAAACCAACTCTAGGAGGTACCCGGATCGGGGCCTCTCAGATACGGCGGTCCACCAGAGACCTTACTCATCGTATGGATAGGGTGGATACGTGTATTGACGGAGTGGATGATTGTATGGACTAATTGATGGCCCGTGAGACCGAGCGCTTGAGGCAGGTAGGTATACAGCCTCCACCTCCACCGCCACGCGTTCATTTTGCAAACGACTCGTACATTGTATTTTGTATTCACACTTATATTTTACAGCGCTTAAACTTTTATAGTTGTTATGTATATATTGCATTTGGTGTTGTGTATATATGTTCTACTATGCATTTGTAATTGTTATTGTTATACAAGCATTATAATAAAAAAAAATCCTAATTTTTTTATTAAGTAAACAACATATATTTTTTCAAATAAAATTAACATATTTGTTACACAACAACAATGTTATACAAAAAACTAATTTAAAAAAAATAATTCATAATAATTTGTGTCATATTGGCATGTATTCTACTTATATTTGGCATATAGGGTTGTACGCCACATTGAACATTTGCTGATAGGGAATGCTATGGAATTTAAGGTTGTCAGTTATCGTACTTCTATACGCCACGTAGTGTGTAGTACGTCACATACAATCAATGTGTCAGGGAATGTTCGGTTGCATCTTTTTTGCCCTATACGCCATGTTGAGTCCTGTACGTGGCGTATAGGTCGACGGCTGTGTAAACTTAAAAAAGGTGGGAGTACAAATAACTAAACCATTGTTTTATATAAATTTTATAGGACGTTCAGGGGTTTTGTCACATGGGTGCTTGCTGAGGGATTCATTCCATCATGGGTTTTCATTAAGCTTGCGTTTCTTCTGCCTACTACTCCTTTCATGCTATTATACAAGAGCGGCCTTGAGAAATGAGATGTCCAGGACAAGCTGGAAAAATAGCCTCTAGCAAATTCAAATATTAAAATAGGGTTGTTAAGAAAAACCTAAAACCAAACCGTATTCGTAACTGAAAAAAGCCAAACCTGATTATGAATTCGGTTTTCGATTTGGTTCCTAATTGTGTCCAATTAAACTGAATTCATATTTAATTTTATTTTTTATAAATATTATATAAGGTTGAATTAAGTATATTTGGATGGGTTTATTTTTTTAACCGGTTTAATTGGGATATAATCGATTTATTCGATTAAATTCGATTTATTCGTTTGAATTTGGATCGGTTTATTCGGATTTTAACATTTTTGTTTTTAATCAGTTTATTCAGTTTGTTCGGTTTTCGAAAAGGAAAAAAATCGAAAACCGATTAAACCGCCGAATAAACGTTAACCGAACTGATGAACACCCTAGTTTAAAGGGTATGCAAGTAATATTCCATAATTTAAAGAAAATTACGTTATGTCTATAGCCCCTCAGGAAGATAGAGACTGACAAAATCAACATCAGATCGAGCTGAAGATCAAGTTTGACTATTTTTGTGTACTTTGACTTTTGAGTAATTTGGTATTTTGTATACTATTGCTTTTCATGTACATAGATTTTGTGCACTCCTATACTAGTATATATATTGTACAGGGTACTGGTCTAGGTTAGAATTCCGAGGCAAAGCTTTTAGACATATTGAAATCATCTTGTAAAAGTTCATGTTTTTATCATTAGAAATTCATTTCTATATCTTCTATTATGGATTCCGCACATTATAGGAGCCGATGACGCTAATTTCGTGTATAAAGTTGGAGTCTTGACCAGCTTGGGACCTACAAGTGGTATCAGAGCTTTGTAGCTCTTTTTAGCATCAAGGTAACATCTTTTCACCTCAAGTTCATGAATTTATTATTCCTTTCAACATTGGGAAGCTACTCTATTAATTTCTGGATCAAAATCTTGAAACAATTTCATTTGAATTTCTTTGAGTATTTTCGTGAACTTTCGATTCGGGTACTTCATGATCGTGAACTTCAGCTTTCATGAACTTTGTCTTCCGTTACTATCAGCTTCATATACTATCAGCTTCGTATACTTCAGCTTTGATTACATTGAGATCGTGTACTTCATCTTCGGTTACTTCGTCTTTGATTACTTTTGGTTCGAGTACTTCACCTTCGGTTACTTCTGGTTCGTGTTCTTCATTTCGATTACTTGGGAGTGATCTTGTACTTCTGCGACTTCCAATAATCTCTGGATTTCGAGTACTTCTAAAATTTCGAATACTTGTACTTCGACTACTTTTGAGTTTTCGTGTATTGCTGACTTCGTGAACATGACTGCCAAAAACCACAGTAATCTATCCAATATGTTGAACTTGGACAATGAGATTGGAACGGGCACCAAGCCTCCTAGGCTTGTTTCTAGAGACAACTTCAAAGATTGGAAATTTAGATTCCAATCATTCATCAAGCATACTGATCCAAAGTTGTGGAGATCAATCATGGAAGGGCCATATGTCCCTATGTATGAGTGTGAGCTCAATGGTTTGATTCCTAAAGATCCTGAGTCGTCCACTGAAAACGATATCCTCCTCAGGGAGAAAGACGAAAAAGGCAATGTTTCAATCTCTATGGCTTTATCTACAGAGGTTGCTCATGGATTCATAGAGCACAAGAGAGCTAACGATCTTTGGGACGCATTCGTAGAGAGGTTTGAGGGAAATGAAGACATGAGAGGGAGTACGAAAGACATGTTGAGACAAAGGTTTAACATGTTCAACCACATAAAGGGTGAGACATTGGAGGCACAGCTCACCAGATTCATGCATCCGATGACTACATTGACTTGTGCAGGAATTGAAAAGACCAAGGGTGAGGTCAACAGGAAGTTGTTGAATTCTCTGCCATACAATTGGAATTTCAATTGCACTACCATCAAGAGAACCAAAAGACATGTACAAGACCACCCGGAATGAGCTCATGTCCATCATCAACTCATATGATATGGATGACAAGCAAAGAGCACTAATTCATGCAACCTCAATGGGAATTACAACAACTACAGAGAATGCATCCCTTATTTCCACAATGAGCTACCAAGGTGCTGGATCTTCATCTATCCCATGTGAAACCCCTTTGCTTTCTTCTGGACAAGTTCATCCCGCGTCCAAACTCAGTGCTGAAGGAGAATAAAATCTACTGTTGTTTAAATGTTTCATGAACAACTACAATGCCTTCATTGCAGAAGAGCTTTCACCTCAAATCTGACTAAAGATAACTTGGAACAAGTTAATTCGCTGATGTTGAAGAGATGGACATTTCTTGGAAGATGGCAATGGCAGTATTCAGAGCCAAGAAGTTCATCAAGAAGTATGGACGAAACAATTTTGGGAACAACCCTGGAAAGAAGCTGGGATTCGATAAGTCACAGCTCCGGTGCTACAACTGCGACCAGCCTGGACATTTTGCAAGAGAGTGCAAGCCCCAAAACAAGGAAGGAGGCTGAGAATGAGTCCACCGGAGCAGGAACATCAAAGACATTGGTCACTTAGGATTCGGACTCTTATGATTGGAGTGATCAAATATAGGAACTGAAAATGACTCTGAGCCATTCATTCAGGGAAGAAGTGGATGAAAAATGTTTCGAGGTAACTAAGCATTAATGCTCATTCTTTTGCATTGTTAAAAGTTTTGAACTACAGGACACATAATGAGGCGTTGATCAAAGAAGTAACAAAACTTAAATACTTTAACTCATAGTTTCTTAAAAATGAAGAAATTTTTAAAAGAAAACTTGAGTCTAAGAGGCGTGGCATTTCAAAATTAAAGAAACTTTTCAATGATAAGGAATCTAACTATCGAGATGCCAAGCGCAGAATAGATGAGATTACCTTAGAGTTGAATCAAGTTAAAACTGAATTGTCTAAAACTAAAATCAGAGTTGAAAAGTATGATTACTCTAGTCATTTGGTTGATGGGATGATCAATGCTCAGGTTCGGGGAAAAAGGGTAACTGGTCTTGGTTATAGTGAGGTTGAACCTCCTTTTAACCATAATTACTCAAGCATGCCAAGAATAAACAATTCTGTTGATGACTTGATTTCAAAATCAGACCTTGGGCATGAATTCTCAACTGGTTCTAACGAACAGTTTCTCTCACAATAGATCCTGATTTAACAAATATGAACCATTCTGATGATTCTGAGATTTGTGCAGAAAAATTAAGTATTCCAGATCAAATCGATGTGAAGGCAAAAAAGGTGCTAGGAAGAGCACATATTGTCCTGTTGTGTCATACAAGTCAAAAGTTTTAGTTCCTAAAATTGACTTTGCTGGAAAATTTGAAACTATTAGTATTAAACCTAGTGAAATGGTTCAAAATTTTAAGACTAAGTTTGTTAGAAAGTTAATGTTAAAAACAACCGTGTCTTGAAAACAAATGTTGCCTCTTTAAAGGAAAATGAGAACAAGCTTCATTCCACGATCAATAAAGATATGGGTTCAATGTTCCAAATGGGTCATTAAAACAAGTCTTTACAAGTTCAGCTCCTGGTTCCAGTGATTGTGAGGTAAAACCTTTAGACCCAAATGAGTTTTATCATAAGGAATGTTGTTATGCATGTGGAAAACCAGGCCACATTCCGAGGCATGGTCTGCACACACCTACTAAGTTCTTCAATTCGAAGAGTCAGAAGGTCACATCTAAGGCCTAACCAATCAATAAACCAATGAGGATTGAGAAATCCTCCAAGCCTAAGGTGAAACAGCCAAAGAAAGCTCAGAATCATCACCCTGCCAGATCTAACAAAAGGGTAAAACATAATCAAAATGGTTTTCAACAAAAAAAGAAAACAAGAGTTTCGAAATATGAAATCAAAACACATTTGAAAAGAAAATCACCAGTAAAACCAACTGATTCTTGCAGAGTGAACAACCCCAAGAGCCCAGTCAAAGATAACTCCAAAGTTCCTAAATCTGTAAAGATTTGGGTACCTGTTTCTCATTAAATATTTGTGTATCATGCATGGATGACTAACTATGCTGAAAAATATTTGGTATGTAGATAGTGGTTGTATTATGTAGAGGAACTCAACCACAGCTTTTTGAGTGTCTCTTAAATCTGTGACAAAAGTTTTTCTACACACTTCACAAACAAGGAGTGTTTGATCTTAAAGTTTTTCTACACACTTCATACCTGAGGAGTGGATTCTGATGAGGACTCCAAGGATCAACAATGCATACATCATCAACATGAATTCACACTCATACACCAAAAAACCCTCTTTGTTTTCAAAGGCTTCGGAGACTGGTTGTTTGTTGTGGCATCATCGATTGGGACATGTCAACTGGAAGAATCTCAACAGACTGGCAAAGGGGGTCACGTTATTGGAATTCATTCAAAATATTTCTCTACCATAGAGTAGTGCATTGCTTGTGCCAAAGGAAAGCAACATAAGAGACCCCACAAGCCAAAACTATTCAATTCAATTTTTTCCATTCTGCTGCTTGTTCATATGGATTCGTTTTGACCCATAAATGTTATGAGCTTAGGAAAGAAGTCATACTGCCTACTGAACATAGATGACAAATTCAGATTCACTTGGGTCTTCTTCCTTGCCAAGAAAGATGAAACAGCTAAGATATCACCCAATGTTTGTATCAATAAGATTTAGATTTTTGATATGTTTCAATAAACTAATAATTGTCTTAGATTAGTAACCTCTAATAACATGTTTTATAATTTTGTTAATAACTTGTTATAAGAATATAGATAGATATAATTTATTTTAATTTATTATTTTTTAAATAAAAGGAAAATGTATTCAAAGTTTTGATAAATCAATGTTTTAAAATGTTTATATTAAAATTTGTCATGACTAAAATAACTTATAGAAATGATTATTTCCCAATTAAAATAATTAGTGAAATAATATATATTTTTTACATAATAAAGCATTTAAATATATATATATATATACATACACACACACTCACAAGCTTAACACTTTATAAAAGATAATAATTTAAAACTTAAAATAAATACAATATCAATATTTTAATGTGTTTACAAAATAATTTATGGGCATTATATTTCATAAAAAAGATTTTTATGATAAAGTTATTTCATAATATAAATCATAGTATACTACATTTTTGGGAATTATATAATTTGTTAAAAAAATAATATGTAATATAATTAATAATAAATAGTTCTGAATATGATCTTATATAACAGAATTGATTTCAAGATTTTTAAGTATTTTTATAAATTTTTAATGTATCAAAAATAGATTAAAAATGCAAAAAAAAACTAAAAAAAACCGGTTCTGGCACCCGGATGGACTCAAACTCGCGACCTCCTCCCGGTCCAGCATAAGCTTTAACCGCTGGGCCCGGAGGGCTATTACTGATGAGGCTTGTTTCAAGTTAAAATTGTCCAATGGTTGGATCTAGCCCCATGAACCCTAGAAACTGATCTGATTGAATTCCTTTGATTTATTGTTTGTGATTGAAATTAACCATAGGGCTGTTGCTCTATGGTCAAAACCGAGTGCAATGATGTTAAATTTACCTGATAAAGTATCGAAAAGATTGAGTTCGAATGCTAAACAGTTCTTGAACATACGAATATTTGATTCAATGATTGATAGTGTTTGAATGCTTGTTCTTGAGATCTATAGTTTCGGAAAGATGTCGTTTTACTGTTGGAGAACTCAATTTGAAGTTTTGTTGTAGTTTTGGGCCACATCTATTTAAGTTCACGATCTATTTAATCGGTTATGGCTAAACCTGTTTAACACAATTAAATTCACAAATTAATGGTGCGTTATAAGTTTAAATCAAGTCTAAAAGGTACTGCCGTTGCTATTTTGAGGTTATAACCGTTTCTTAGTTCGATTTGAAGTTGACAGTGGATGGAGGAGTCCAAACTGTGATCAGATGAGGAAGAAAGAGGTGTTTTTGAAATTTACATGTTAGGTCCTAGGAGTCCTTGGTTTGTTTCATAACCTACTAATATTTCTTTTAAAATAAATTAGTTTTGTTTATTAACCCTTTTAATCCCACAAGTATATAAGTTATTATCTTATGTTTAAAGAGTCTTTATAAAATTAATCGTTATATAGTTTATAACTTTTAATCAACTTTGAAAATATATTACTAGAATTTTAATTATTTACATTACATTTTTAAAGATGTATTTTATATATATTTTTCTTTAGGTTTACATAATTTTCATTATACATATATATATAAATACGTAGATATATATATATTTATATATATATGTATGTATGTGTATAAATGTATATAACAATTTGTTTTAGTAATACATTTCATAATGTTTTGTTTTATAATATATATATATAATGGGAGTGTATTCTTATTATAAATTTTAAATTGTTTTAACCTATATTATTTTAAGTAACGTTGTAAAAATCGCTAGTCGCTAGACGGTCGGTGGGGTGAGGACTAGGGATTAATCGGGATTATTCGGGATTAATCGGCCAACTAATCGGCCTTTGGGGACTAACGATTAATCGGCCGGTTAATCGGGGATTTTTATAACCATGATTTTAATATATTAAGTTTTTATAAAACTTATTTAGTAAACACTAAAAATTGAAATAGTCCTCAATTTTTGTTTATAACAACTTTGACACAATTATAAGTTGAAAATTATTGTCAAAAACCCTAAATGTTACAAGAATATCTCCAAAGACAATGAGGCTGACTTGTTCGCGAAATTTCAGAAAGACCGATGTGACAAAGACTTTCCCACGATGAAGCCGGTACAAGGAAAAAGGTTCACATCCAAGTATATCTTGGATACTATAACAATGGAGCCATGGGTCTATACTAAGTATCCAACACCAAACATCAAGAAATCAGTTCCTGTCCACATGAGGGAGCAGATGATACGCTCAAGGACTTCAAGTTCTGGTAATTTGATGAGTTATCTTACGGAGCTGTCATCGTGCGTAAAATAAGAAAACTTATTTATCCTAGACCCCATGGACCTGCTGAAATTTGGAAGGGCTAATATGATGGTGCTGCATCAAAATCCTATTAGAGTGGTGGGTGGAGACGATCCAGAACCTAAACCGTTCAAAAGAGTAGTTGCCTTGGCAGTTAATCACAAATTATATGCAGGAGCCGGTCCTTTCAAGAATTGAAAGTGCTTCATGTTTATTGATTTCATCAGTCTAGGGAGAGTTTGTAGAGCCCATCTAGAAGATAAAGACCGACAAAATCAACATCAGATCGAGCTGAAGATCAAGTTTGACAATTTTCATGTACTTTGACTTTCGAGTACTTTTGTATTTCATATACTTTTGCTTTTCATGTACATAGATTTCATGTACTCCTAGACTAGTATATATAGACGTAAAGTGTACTGGTCTAGGTTAGAATTCTGAGTTAGAGCTTCTAGACGTATTGAAGTCACCTTGTAAAAGTTCACGTTTTTTATCAATAGATATTCATTTCTATATCTTCTATTTTGGATTCCGCACATTATAGAAGCTAGTTGATGCTGATTTCGTGTATAAAGTCGGAGTCTTGACCAACTTGGGACCTACATTATGTACCTCTTAAATCATGTGTTTATATATGATTCTTTTTAGTTCTCTATAACTTGTTCGTTCTCATTTGAATGAATATCTATATATACATATTATATCAAAAATTTTGTGCCCACTAAAATATTGGACCCTGGACGGAGGTCGGGTTTGCCCCTCAGCGAGCCACCCTTGCAATTATACATATACATGTATATATGTGTGTGTGTACATGTATATGCTCAAGGACTTGTAGATCTAGGATTGCTACATATGTGTGTGTATATTGAGTGGTGCATGTAATTATTTGTGCCAATACAATGAAATGTTATACTTCATTACCTTGAAGTTCACATTAGTATTTTCTTAGTTTTAAAAAGTGTGCATGAGGGGTGCCGTTACGCAGAGGGGATCGCATTGTGTGACTCAAGGCTCACGCTGTACGAAAGGCATACAAAAAAGTATGATTTCTGGGGAAAATCTCACTTTTGTCCTTTGCACTTCAATTTTAGAACCTCCCTCTTTTGTGCCTTCTTCCCTTTTTAAAACCAAGAGTAATTCCCAATATGAAGATACTGAATACAATTCTTCTCATATGCTGAACAAACCTTTGATTCCAAAAGTGGTTATGGTCTACATTCTTGGTCTTGATGCAGCAATTTACATGTCCCAATGCCAATCTAAAATACTACACAGTCTATAAAGAATATTGTGGTATCCCAAGGGTGGTGCTAGCACCTAGGTTGGGACATGATCTTATTTCTCTATTGATTATAAACTAGAGGTGGCAGAATTGATGGTTTGCGTAAGGTGTTACCTGTGACAATTCAAATTTCTCAGGTTAGAATCATAACTCAAAAATGAAGAGAATGAGTGTAAGCGAAATCGCGAAACGAGGCTCCGATTTCAAGATACACTGAATCGAATATAGAGTTAAATAAGAGGTCAAATATTTTGAACTCTTTAGGTCTTGAGATTATAACCATTGGAAAGAGCTTGAAAAATCGTGAACGTAGGCAAAAACCGTGCGCAAAACGGAGTTCGTATGCTCCCGGAATCGCGAAAACAAAATCG
Organism: Mikania micrantha; assembly: GCA_009363875.1. Lineage (NCBI taxonomy): Eukaryota > Viridiplantae > Streptophyta > Magnoliopsida > Asterales > Asteraceae > Mikania > Mikania micrantha. The sequence continues at coordinate 47,807,941 of CM018682.1, read as the reverse complement.
AGTCAGACTAAGGCGGTGGAGGTACGCCGAGAAACCCTTTGCCATCCTCGGCGGTACGCGACGGACCAGCAGACATAAAAATCTGATTTTCTTGATCAGATTTTATTTCTGGTGGAATAAACTCGATTTTCAGACGAACCAGGTCAAATTTTAACCCCCAAATCTCAGTTTTGAAGCTACCAAATCATCAGGATCAAGCTAGGGATCGATTCTACAAGTCCTGATCATCGTTTTCATCCAAGGAATCCGTCTGATCGGGTAATGATTCAACCTATCTTACTATTTTGATAATGGTTAGATTAAATCTTGTTTTTAATATAATATAATAGTTATTGTTGTGGATTATTGCCTAGGTGATGGCTAGGAATGGTTAGAAACGAAGAACACGGTATGTTAACAGTTAAATCTTTGTTTTGATCCGTTGTAATGCCCGGTTCTCATGAAACCACAATAATGGTTATAATGGTTTAAACAATTTGATTGTAACAATGATTGTGATTGTCTTGGTCATTTCTTGAAATAATAGGTTAAATCCAAATGTTTCAAACAAATGACAAGCATAGATAATCACAGGAATAACGATCTGATGTTTATGATAACAGTCATATTAGTACATTGAGAATGGTTATTAAACCTATTCTAATATCACATTCTCATGTTTCATGATACCTAAATGATCAATAACAAGGATTGACTATTCCTAAGCCAGAAATTCATCTAGGAATTGTTTTAAATGAATAATCAACAACAATATCTATTTGATTAATCCGAAAATTTCGTGATTAATCCAATTAGTCATAAACTCCTTAATAGGAACCTAAATCATTATAGGTTCCTTGTTTATCGCACTTTGTGCAATATTAACTTAAGGAGGCTGATTAAGGATTAAGATCAGCTTGATGACTTAAACTACGATTCCTTGTTATCAAAAGTCAAGGAATATTCTGATAATTCAATTCAAATACAAGGAACTCATAAAACATTAACGAATTGCAGAATTCTCTTCAGATTTTGTGTGATACCTCAAAATCAAAACACTTCCATAAAACAGGTGAGACTTATAACCCCTTTTCCTTTGTTTTGCTAAAGCTGGGGGTGGAACATGTAGATACATTTTCAAACATATTTTATCAATTATTGTGAAATCATATATCAGTATCATCAGGAAAACGATGATAACATTTATCAACTACTGTGAAATCATATATCAGTTTCATCAGGAAAATCATGACAAACTATTATCGAGTAATTCTTTTATCAAATCATTAAATCAAGTGCATCACTTGGGAACTTTGGTTATGTGGAGGCTATTGAGGACATTCTTATGTAAATACCATTAACTTGTTATCAAGCCCTTGGTAGTGCTGGTATGATCATATGCGGGAAAACAAGTATCATTATCACAAATCGCTCCAACCGTGGGCTGGACATCATCATGTGAGCTAACAATCATTACTAACGATCATTTATCATTAGGTTTGATATTTGCATGCTCAATTAGATTCAATTTCAAAGTACATGTTTGATCACATGTGATTACTACATCATGAAAGTCATTGTTTGAACAATCATTTTGAATAAACAAAACCTATGTTTCTCACTCAACTATTCGTAGTTGACTTTTATCTACATGTTTCAGGTTAACGGGAGCGTCAGTAAAGCAATCTAGGTCAGGATCAATAGCAGAAATAGTTGTGACCTAGAAAGAAAACAAAAACATCGTATTGTATAATAATTATCTTACGATAAACTTGTTGTATAATATGTATGTTATGTTTGTTTAAATGAACTTAATTTTATGAAACATAGTAAATCATGGGATATTCTCCAACATTGGCACATGACCACATAGTCACGCGCCGTGGATTCCGCAAGCGCCGTGGGTTGTGACATTGCCCTTTGGCGCTGGTCAAGACCTGTTGGATCGGTTTGAATCAAATCACTGTATCCACGCATTGCATTTTTATTAATAAGAGCATGCCAATCATGATAACACAAATTATAACAATAATAATTTGTGTTACAGTAAAATGATTTAGGATTTTCATGCATTAGATCTACATTTTGGGTGACAATCAACTTACTTCACCCGTTTTGTTTATAAGAATTTTTTAGTTTACTAATTTGACCCATCTTGGTTTGCAAAGCATGCGGCGCTCCGAGGCATGAAGCATTGCTCAACATAGAACAAAATAAGCTTAATTTACTACCAGAATTTTTTTAACACAACTTTTTTTATCAAGTACATCTTTCATATAAGTTCTTCATTGCTTTGGTTTTTATTTCTTGTAAACCACATATATATCATAATTGATCACATTTGACCAATTTTAACTCAGAAGTACATGACATGTTTTCCTTAGTGCCTCGCGCTTCAGCTGCGCCTTATAAAATCAAGCGAGCTTTTAAAGATAAAAAACTACTTAAATTAAACCATTCGTATATAAATGATCTAAATTGCCATATCCGGATATAAATATTCTGCGATTCCTTTCTCGTAACAATCATGTTATGTACTTTCTTCTGTGCTAGCTGTGCATCAGATGGAATGCAGACTATAGATGCCCTTCTTACTTGCAAGCTTTAGAAGAAAAGGGAAGCTGATAAATCTGCAAATAAATCTGAATCAGGTAAGGAAACAATTAAGTTTTTATATAATAACAATAAAAAGCTGGTGTCATTGGTTTGTTTTTATTTTTAAATGAATGGATCTTAGTATTTGCATTTTAAAGAATTTTGGTGAATATAATCTTATCAAATACGAATAACTATGTCAATTATTTAGATACCAATCCTATATGCGGCTGAACTCAAGAAGGATATTCCTCTCCTATGTCATACTATACTCTTTCTGCAAAGGAGTTAGAAGACAACGGATACATTCATGATCAAACAGGTGACCAGATTACCCTTATTGTATGTATTCTTTTTTTCATAAATTGTTAATTTATGGCTTATATACTTGAAGGGTTTTTTTCGACTCTTCATGCAACGTTAGGGAAGCCCATCCATGAGATAGTGGGTGTTGATTGGGAAATGGTAAGGATGTGATTCTAAGTGAAAAACTCACTCACATTACGTTTAATATTATAGCAAAATTTGTTAAAAAGTTTCTAAATTTATGTTTTTTAATGTTTTTTAGTGTATCACTCATGTGGGGTTTGAGCTCACAATAGTTACAAAGGTGGATTATAAAGGACAGGTAGAGCTTCTTTTGATGTGTTATTTTAAGAATGATTAAGTCCATATATATATATATTTAATTTTAATAAAATTGTAACTGAAATAGTTGAATCCCTTCCTTCTGGACCGAGTGTGTGAGTGAGTGTTCCTGCTTTCTGTTTCTATGTGAGCCATGCATAATTGTCATTGTTAGCTTTCTCATTAAGTCTTTTTCAAGCAAAAGTTTATTTTCTTATTTATAAAATCATGCTTTATTTCCCATCATTTATATAATCTAAATATCTGATTTTGTTGCAGCTACTATCTTACTTCAATGTAATCTAGAGCTTTCAAAACAAGTATACTTGTGTCTAACAGGTTAGAGACGACATAATTATTACAATAATCAAACATGAACAAGATTTGTGTATCTACTTATATCTCATCTATATAATTTTTTTATATGTTTTATGTACCAAGAAAGAGGAATTTATAAGAAAAGTAAAATTGCACTTTCACTTATGATAGATACAAAAGTAAAATTGCACTATTTTTAACGTTCTTTTGCTTAATTTTTTTGAAAATAACATTAAAAGCATTAGATTGGTTGGTTAATCAGGCATCATTAGTTGGGAGTCTCATTGAATGCAACTTCTCTATTCATACGACGTAGTGGTAAGGCCGACTTCATCTAACCCTACTCAAACCCTATCTTAGCTTTGCTAATAGTGGAATATACTGAGTACGATGACGACGATGACTGTAACATCAGTGTCGGACCCGTAGCCGGAACAGTGACTTGTACAGTAGATCAGGTACGAACTATGTATATTATATGTGTATTATTATCATTTGATGTTTAATACGAAACTATTACATATCTATTTCAGAATAATATCATGAATCCATAGTTTAACAGTCAGAATCATATCTGACAACACAGAACATTTATGTGAATATTGGTTAGTATGTTATTATGTATAAACGTATGTCAGATTTTACAGAACAAAACAATAATGGATGTCATTATGTCAATATTAAATAGACGGAGTATTCGTGTGGGTGACGATTCGCACGAATGTCTCTGTAAGTTTAATGTTCTGAACGATATATAATAATTCGAAAACCTTATTGTAAAGTAACGTTGTCGTCGTGTTCGAACGGGTGACGATTCGTATGAATACACGCGTAAACGATACGATTTGATTAAACAATAATAATAATAAACGTTTCTGAAATTTTAAAAATAAATAAAAGATATTTAGTTAATTTATTAGGAATTACCACTTTAAAAAGTTTAAAAAATTTCTATCATTATAAAGTTACGTAATGTAACAAAAAACGATGCACACCCGTACACACCCGAACATACCTGGGCTATAAAAGCCCTTATTTTTTTTCTTTTTCTCCTCACTTTTGCAGCCACACCTCTTTTCTTCTCCAAAAATCTGGCCACCACTTCCCACCACCCATTTTCAACTTCAAATCATCATAAGTTCTTCGTTTCTCTACCAAATTCGATGATCTAGTAGTCAAAACGACCGTAAGAACGAGAGGAACAAAGTAGTACAAATGATCGGAGCTGAAACATACTGATTTGGCCGCAGTTTTCTAGAGAAGTTGCTGATTTTGAGGGTTTTCTACTATTCCTGTAAGGTAAGCTTCTAAATCATTTTTATCACTTCAAATCAGTTAGGATCAACACTAAAACGAACATAGAAACGTGTAGATTGTGTTAAGAGGAAGAAAACAAGCTTTGAATGATCAAAAAAGGAACAAAAACGAGCTCACACGAGCTAATTCTTTGGTTGCTATTGTTTCAGTGAGTTTCTCTCGAACACCAGCTCCTTTCAGCCGATTTTAGAGCTGCAAAACTCCTAGGACTTGTGTCACACCCCGAGCCGGCAGGTTGGATCGACTTCCCCGTCGGGCGGAAGGTTCCCGGGGCGCGATATCGTGAGTGATAATCGAAATGATCAGATTGTTTACATTGCACATGATATATAAATGAGAAACTGCTAAAGGAAAATAAAATTACAAAGTTAAATTACATCAGTTTAGTTCATAATTTAACAATGTAAATCTACTATCAACATCATAATTCTTCTATCTTGTATCCGCCCAAGATATACAAAATAAATCTGTAAAATGATGCTTCAAAAATATGCAGGTCCAAAAGGCTAGGTCCTTTAACTGGTATCCTAGTCCAAAAGTAATAACTCCTTAGTTGACCTGTTCGTCACCTGAGAAGTCATGCAAAAAGATCAAGTCAACACATGGTTGGTGAGTTCATTTAGTTTTATAAAAGTGAATTTGAATAACTTTTGAATGACAACCTTAACCTCACCATTAACCACCTATACCATCCAGTTCAGTATGCTTATATATAGGGCATACGTATGGTCGAACTTACCGCCTGCCCAGCCACTGTCCCACCACATACCAAACCACATGATATATTGTTCTTTATGATAATTAAGCATTTCATCCCACTTCTTTGATTCATAACCTTTGATTCTTACCATTTGATTACCCTGAAAATGTTTACCTTGATCCCCCAAAATGACAACCTTAACCTCATTAACGACCACCTATGTTATCCAATCAAATATGCTTATGTATAGGGCATATGTAGGGGACAAGCCCCAACCACCGTCCCACCACATACCGAACTGCTTAGCATATTTTTGTTAATGATAATTAAGCGTTTCACTCCATTCACCTTCATTTTAGATTTTGATTTCCACAAATAGAATCACCTCGGATCTCTTGAGTTCACCATGTATTCATGATTACCCCAAAGCACTTGTAGAAATATAATATTAAATGTTTAATTAAGTTAATAATTAAGAAATTAAATACAACTAAGACATGTTGATTGGGCCTTATTTGACTCAATCAATTAGACTTAGTTGCTGGTGGTTGTCCAAGTTGTACTCTCTCACACGTGGCCCATGCGTGAAGGACTAAATACGAATCTGTTTAATCGAACATCCATGGGCCGTACAAATATTTACTGAATATGTTGGGCTCGGTGTGAGCTTGGCCGAATCAGTGGCTGGACCGAAGTAGTGGGCTGACAGAAGACTCGGATTTATTCTCATAAAAAGAGTACTTATGTGCCAAACACAAAAATCAAATTTTCAAAACTCTCACTTGTTATTATGCAAAGATTCCTTAATAACTAGAAAACAGTTTCATTAGTTCCAAATCCCCAAGATGTTCCCCATGAAAATGATGCATTTAATTAAGATTTTACCAATCCTACGGGACAAATACAATCGGTTGAGCCTACCTACACATCCCATGACCAAAGCATAAAACCAAACCAACAAGTTAACCATGAATGAAACCACAAAACCCAACTTTTCTATCACTTCCCATCATGCTTTTTGCAACCCATTTTAAGAAGGACAAGGAAGATCTAAGCTAAAGATGTAAAAACAGAAATAAAAACAAAAATTTTCAAAATTTTTGACTCAAGTAAAAAAAACAAACTAAAATAAAAATCAAAAACTACCTACTAAAACAAAATTAAACTAAGTTTCCCAACCCCACACTTAAACTTTACATTGTCCCCAATGTAGAGAAAAAGGAAAACCAAAAGAAAACTAAAAACTAAAAACTAAAAACTGAAAATGACTTAGCTGGTTGAAACGAAAACTGACGAATGCCAGTCTTTCCACGTAGCTCCACAATCTACAATTTTGCTTCCCAGGCTGTAAACATGCAAACAGAATCTACACAAAACAAAGATCAAGCAAGCATTAACACGTCCAACGAATAATAATGATATCCATGATTAAGTCCAACCACATACCAACCCGGTTCCTCGAAACTAAACAAATCAAAATTTACAAAATTGCAAAACGTTTAATCAACATAACCTTGAATGAATAAACCACAAGAACCACAACCTCCCTACACTTGGCCTTCATAATCAAATGAAGGGCTAATGGAGTAGAAAAGAAGGAATGGGGTTAAAAATCTGATCTCTAAGGCTTGAAAAGCTTTTAACTAATCTGGGAGTGCGTCGCGTACCGCGACAGAGTCTTCATTGGCCGTCGCGTAGCGCGACGGAACGTTGACCCGCGAAGTTGACCAATTTGTCGCGTAGCGCGACAGGTAAGACAGATTTCGTCGCGTAGCGCGACGTGGCACTTTTTACAGAAAGTTTTCCAGGATTCCATGCCTTAGCCAAATTTTCAATCCCAAAACTCACTACACCATCCACAAATGTTCTAAAGCAAGAAATACATACCTGGTGGCTCCAATTCATCATTATGGCATCAAATTGATTAAAAACCTGCAAAACAAATTAAAACACACAAAAACGAAAATGAAACACAACGAAGAACAATAACGAAAAAATGAAAAACACACCAACGGCGCCCAAAATAACTTACAAACTCTACATTTGGGAGTTTAACCCAAGAGCCCACAATCCTCAACACAGATGGGAGGATCCAAAGAGATCTCCCCCCCTAAATTCACCTCATGACCACGATCACCAACATCCCATGGTCCATCTCCTTTAAACTCATCACCATCAATATCATCACACATCAAACTCACACCATCAACTTGATGGACTAACTCACCACCGGCGCTCACAGAATTCGCTATCTTCAGACTAACACTCTCATCACCCACTCTAAAAGTGAGTTTACCCTCATACACATCTATAATCGCCTTAGCGGTGCGCAAAAATGGGCGCCCAAGAATGATGGGAACCTTCGTGTCCGCCTCCATATCCATCACAACAAAATCCACGGGGAACACAAACCTATCCACCTTGACTAGAACATTCTTCAAAATCCCCCGTGGACACTTAACCGACCGGTCCGCCAACGACAAGGTCATGCGTGTGGGGGACAAATCACCAAGGGCTAGCTTCTCGTACAAAGAATATGGCATCAAATTGATGCTAGCCCCTGAGTCCGCCAGAGCATACCTACTCACATCATCTCCAAATAAGCACGGGATAGTAAACATTCCCGGATCCGCAAGCTTTTCGGGAAGCTTGTTTAAAATCACCGCGGAACAACCCGCACTCAATGGTACATTGGCGACCTCTCCTAAACTACCCTTACCCTTCAACAACTCTTTGAGAAACTTCACATACTTGGGTATGTGCTGAACGGCTTCAATAAACGGGAGATTGATCTTGAGTTGTCTAAACATGTCAAGAAAGTGCCCGTATTCCTTAGCGTGTTTTTGATTAGTTAAACGCGCAGGATAAGGAACACGGGTAAGATCAATCTCCGTGGTGGGTTTAAACACAACCGGCTTACCAACTGCCGGTTCTCAACGGGAGACTCACTGTTAGGTGCGGTACTTGCTGGGACTAGCCTCGGGGGCACCCTCCCAAGAGTCTCCATCACAATTTCCTCATCCACCGGTTCCTCCTCATCTAAATCAACCGGTGGGATCACCCTCTCACTCTCCTCAACTTCTACTAACACTGGTGGTATGAACGCTTCTCCTCTACCTCCTCCAGAACGAGTAATGACTGCCTTAACATGGGCATTTGGGTTGGTTTGGGGCTGACCCGGGAACTGACCCTGAGGTCGTTCATCCAACCGTTTGGCTATGTCACCAACCGTTCGCTGTAAATCCAAGAACGCAGATTGCTGGTTCTTGAGGAGAAGATCATGCTCATGTAGGATCTTCTGTGTAGTGGCATCTTTTGCCACTAACTGAGTCAATAACTCCTCTATCCTACCCAAACCACCACCAGCACCTGAAGTGCTACCAAAACTACCACTAGACTGCCCCTGGTTTTGAGGGTAACTATGATGGAAACCAGGGGGATTGCCTGAAGATCTATAGGTTTGGTTCTGAGAATTTCCCCAACTGGGGTTATAAGATTGCCCAAACCTACCCTGTCCTCCTACATAATTAGCCTGCTCCTGGCTCACTAAACACTCAGAAGTGGCATGGCCGCCTCTATAGATCTCACATCTGTCTACTCTCATCTTCAGATCCTTCACATCTCTCGCCAAAGCCTCTAGAGCAGCTGCCACACTAGTATCCACATTAACGTGGTGAACTCCTCTCGTGGAAGAGGAGGAACTAGAAATAGGATTGGAATTCCTATTAGCAGACCTCTGCTCATATTCAGCCTGAGCAAAACTCTCAAACATATCGGTGCACTCAGCAACATCCCTTTTTCCCATAAGATGACCACCCGCAGAAGTGTCAAAACGAGCACGGGTCTCATAAGTTAGACCATTGTAGAATTTCTCTACAAGGGCCCAATCAGAAAGACCATGTTGGGAGCATCTGCTAAGAAGGTTTTGGAACCTCTCCCAAGCAAGATAATAGGGCTCATCGGGGGCCATTCGGAAAGAATGGATCTCATCTCTCAAGCGGGCTGCCTTAGCAGGTGGGAAATACTTTTTAAGAAAAGCATCTCGAAGACTGGCCCATGTTATGAAGGTGCCTGGAGGATGCGAGTCAAGCCATGTGGCTGCTCTTCCCGCAAGTGAGAAGGGAAATAGCTGCAGAAAAATAGCATCTTCAGTGGCACCTTGAAGATTAAAGGTACCACAGATGCGAGTGAGGCGAGCTATATGTGCTGGAGCATCCTCATCATCCCGGCCATTAAACTGAGAGTTATTAATGGCTGTCATGATAAACGAAGGAATCTGCCACGAATTTTCATTCGTGATATTTGGCACAGTGATGGGATTGTTAAGTCCCGTGAATCCAGCAGTGGCCTGCTGGTGAACCGTGCGACGCGCCTCCATGGGTGGAACAAAGTGCAAGCGTGGACTAGAATGGGTGGAAGAAGTACAAGAAGAAGATGGAGTGTGCTCAGAAGAATTAGCAGAAATGGGAGTAGAAGCACTTACCTCGCTCGTAGAACCTTCAGAAAAGTCCCGCGAATCGCTCCTTGAAGGCAAATAAAGCTCAGGTGGCGGTCCGTGTGAGCGTAAGTGTGGCATACACTACCAAACCTGCAATAAAAAAAATTGAATCAGAAAGAAATAAAATAAAATAAACTAAATGAAAAGAAATGAAATAAAACTAAAAACAAATATGCACAGACAAGACAAAGAACTAGTTAGCACAATCGACTAAGAAGTCCCCGGCAACGGCGCCAAAAACTTGATGTCGACGGAGCTTAGCTATAAAACTAACTAAAAACCGACTTTAAACTAGACACAAAGTAATAAATCTAGACTCTCTAAAACCTAAGCTACCGACAGGCAAGTGTACCTGTCGTATGTAGCAGAGCAAAGCAAGTCCGGATATCGAACCCACAGACTTCTACAGACTGTACTAACTAGACTCTATGACTTATCTATACAAAATTTGTACTTAAATAAAATAATAATAAGGAGGGGGGTTTTCTAACAAAACTAAGATTAACTTAAATAAAGACTAAAGAAAAGACACAAAACTGAAACGAAGATCAGACGAGAAAAGAACACTACCTAGGTATGAATCCTACACATGCTCAACAAAGAATCTATCGGTTAATGGAAACTATGTGATACCGGGATCTTAAAATACTAAACTCAAAGGAAACCTAGAGCACCCTCGACCCTTCTCAAGGATAATCAACTAAGGTTCCTACAAGCCGTTAAACCACCGGTTAAATGGATTCTCCTCACAGGTCATCCAATTATACTGAAAATGTATCCGCTAGATAATCTACCTCATGGCACGATAATCTCAAAACACCTAAGAAGCAACTGTCGAACAATCTACCTCACAGCGCGAAAGTCACAGTTTTCTTAAATGCTAGGGATAACTTGGGTTTTCCTATTGGATTCGGTAAACACAGATATACGATGAACTAGAAAGATCTTCTCACAAAGTCTCTAAACTAGTCAATCTAACACCATAGACAAACCGACAATCTCTCACCTCACGGCTATCAAGATTGGTTGCACATCTAATATATCTATATCAAGATAATCACTCCTGTGGTAAACTCGTACGTAGTAAACCATCCAATAATCAAAAACACACAGTAATTGACCTAGCATGTACCTATTACATGAAAGACATTCACCAAGGCACACAAGGAGTAAATCATCAATCCATAAACGATCATAGACACACATAAACATCCAATAATCCAATCCAAGTTTGTTACATCATGAGTTCATCACATAAACATAATCCAAAACCAATAAAAACCAATGTTAAACATGTGCAATCATCAAAACCTAGGTAGTTCTAAAAGATTAGCCAAGAAACATCATACGAATACAATCCATAATCTGATTAAAGCCAAAGAGAAACATGGAAATCACAGAAAACAAAGAAACAAAGAAAACCGAATGAAGAACACCCGATATCTTCGATCCCAAGCCTTCAATCTTCAATCCAACGCTTTCCCAACCTTCTAATCCCTTTAGAATAGCCTTTCTTCGTCCTCCTAGTCGCCTCCAGCCGTTCAAAACCGTATATCTCCCTAGGGTTTTCGACTTTTTGGCTTAAAACTGATTTTCTGCGATTTTAAGTCTGTGGCGTAGCGCGACAGATACCTCTAAATCCGTCGCGTAGCTCGAGAGATGTCAGAGGGTATTTTTGTCTTTTCCAGCTCTAGCGTAGCGCGACAGGGTTTCAATATGTTGTCGCGTAGCGCGAGAGAATCCAGAATTCAGTTTTTGGCCTTCTTTGATTCCAGGTCCGTTCTTACCCAACCGTGAGCTTGTTTCTTTGTACTTTATCACCGAATATACGTGTTTATTACCTGTAAGCATCAAATTACAGAAATGTGAAGCACCAGCTTAAATCGACTCTAAAACTGAATAAACTGTACAGAAAGTTAAACAAAACAAATGGAAAAATAGATGTGTTTTACAACACATCACTACTAGTCTAACTTATTACCCATTAGAATCCCTAATCCCATAATTCATTTTTACAAATTCTTAATTAAAACAGTTTAAAGTTATTTCATTTTATATTAATTATTTAGAAAACATCGTTGATTGTCATTAAATAAAATTTATGGTTTACTTTCTTTCATTCAAACACAATTAATTTAAATAAAATGATATTTAACATATGATGGGCTTAGGTTAAGCCCATTGGGCCAACCTCAGGCCCGTTATTAGGCTTTGATTTCAAAGTGATTTCTTATAAATGCTTTGATTAACTAAACCTAAATAATTTGGATAAATCATCTAGATTAGTTGCATATTTTTATTGATTTTCATAAGGATTAGATGTTAATCATTACATTAACACCCAAACCTTAAGTTAACATTTTGATCCATTATGATTTCTCTCATGTTTTGATCCCGAAACGGGGTTGTCAACCTTTGTTTGAATGATAACTTCATTAGTTATGAGATTTCCCGTTTTAGGAAACCCTAATTCCTTATTTTCCTGCACCGAATTCATATGTCATTAACTATTTATATCCAAGGTTAAGCCCATTGTTACTCTGATCATTCCTTAGTTTATTGCTTCATGACGAACCCATATTTACCCAAAGTTGGTTGTATGGAAATGGAAACCATGAGGTCATCCATATGCACACACACACGAAATGCACGCACACACATACATTCTATCAATTCCCGTGCATGCAAGTTCACCCCTCAACCCATGCGTGAAGGACTAAATACGAATCTGTTTAATCGAACATCCATGGGCCGTACAAATATTTACTGAATATGTTGGGCTCGGTGTGAGCTTGGCCGAATCAGTGGCTGGACCGAAGTAGTGGGCCGACAGAATGGCCATAGGCTGGCCGAAAGGGCACTGGGCCGGCCGAGTAAGGTTACTGGGCCGATGAAAGGGCTGCTTTGGCAGGTTATCTGGCAAATGAAGATGTGGTTCGGCTAAGTGTGGGTTCGGCTAAATCAAGGTTCGTTGTCAAGGTCCCCTCACCCTAAGGTTCGGTAAACATGCAAGGTTTGCCTCCATGGGTTTGTACAGTAACCTGGTTCGCATCGAGGAAATAGGTTCGCAGCCATGCATGCAGGTTCGTGGAGTTTAATGGGTTCGGCGAAGAGTAGGAAGGTTCGGCTAGTAGGAGGTTCGCACCACATTAGGGTTCGCCTATCCTGGATTTGTTGCTCCCTGGTTCGTGTCTCCAGGTTCGTTGGTTGAGGGTTCGGCTAAGGAGAACCCTAGGTTCGACTAGTCCTTCGCCCAGCTCGAGGAGGTTTGGCTCTTCGACCTTTCACGAACCAGCAGTTGTTTGCTGTTCATCGTCTTCCTCCTCTATCCTAGCTTGTTGCAGGTTCGTTTCTAAACCTTTCTAGTTGTTTACAATAGCTTATCTCAATGTTTCTAAGTGCTTAGGTCGGTTAAAACAACAATAAGTTCAAGAAATTGTGGTTCACACAAAAACCGAAATAACACTAGAGATTTACCTCAAAAATGGTGGATGAGAGCTTAGATCCCATGTACTTTCATGATCTACAGATGATAGTGGTCGTTTTGACACCAAGAACACTCGAAATGGTTGAGAATTGGAAGAGATCTTATAGAGAGAAGTTAGTGAGAGAGAGTGTAGAGAGAGAGAGAGAGAACGAATTTGGGGTGTTGGAGCTTTGTTGGTGGTGGTAGATATGGCATTTAAATGCCATATTAAAGGCTTCAACATACCTGGGTTCGTTCGGTTCCACTCGTTTACGCGTAAAACGTCGGTTTCGTTTCATTTTCGTAACAAATCTTCTCGGTTTTAACACAAGAGTTTATAAAATTATTTTAGGTGGTTATTCCTAGTAAATTAACTAAATATCTTCTGTTTATTTTTAAATTTCTAAAATATTTAATTAATTGTTTAGAATCGAATCGTACGGTTGTCGCGCGTATTCGTTCGAATCGTCACCCATATGAACACGACGATAACTATACTTTTCAATATTGTTTTCTAATTATCGGATATCATTCAGAACGTTAAACTTTCAGATATATTCGTACAGATCGTCACCTATACGAATAATCCGTCAATTTAGCATTCACATAACGACACCCGTGTTGTTTTGTTCTGTAGAGCCTCACATACGTTTATACATAATAAAATCCTAACACATAATCACATGATGGTTCCATAACGCCAGATAATTATCTGACTGATGAACCATATTTCTAAGTTCTGTTTCTCTGAAATGATTCGGAATTTGCTGTCTGATAACACGAAATGCTAACTATACATGATATGAACATGACATATAATGAAATACGTATAGTTTGTACCTTATTACTGTTCATGTTACTGTTGAGATCACTGTTCCGGTGACGTTTCCGGCACTGATGTTACAGTCTCCCCTTGTTAGAGAAATATCGTCCCGAAATTTAAGAATTGTTATCAGGTACGGCTTCCTCTGTAAATAGTTGGGGATACTTGGACTTCATGTGATCTTCACGTTCCCAAGTAAACTCGGGTCAGCGCTTTGAATTCCGTCGAACCTTTACAATCGGAATACGGCTTCACCTTAGTTGCTTGACTTTGCTATCCATAATCTCCAAGGGTTCTTCAATAAAGTGTAATTGCTCGTCGACTTGAATCTCTTCAATCGGTATGACGAGTGACTCGTTAGCAAGGCATTTCTTTAAGTTTGAGACGTGAAACACGTCATACACTCCACTGAGTTCATATGGTAATCTCAGTCTATACGCTACAGGACCAATACGTTCAATGATCTCGAACGGTCCTACGTGTCGTGGTGCTAACTTGACTTTCTTTCCAAAACGGACTACACCTTTCAATGGGGACACCTTCAACATGACACGGTCTCCCACATGGAATTCCAATGGCTTGCGTCGTTTATCGGCATAGCTATTTTGTCTGCTCCTTGTCGCTTCTAACCTTTGTTGAATCTGGGCAATCTTGTCGGTAGTCTCTCGAATAAGCTCCGGCCTAGTTATACGATTATCTCCATCTTCAGTCCAACAGATCGGTGATCGACATTTTTGACCATACAAAGCTTCGAATGGTGTGCATCTAATGCTACTATGATAACTGTTGTTGTAGGAATTTTCTTTCAATGGCAAATGAGAGTCCCAATTCCCACCGAAATCTAACACACAGGTTCTTAACATATCCTCTAGGGTTTGAATTGTACGTTCGCTTTGACCGTCCGTTTGTGGATGGTATGCTGTACTCAGATTCAAGTGCGTCCCTAGAGATTTCTGTAATGATTGCCAGAACCTTGATGTGAATCTGCTGTCTCTATCAGAAATAATGGACAATGGCACACCATGGTGTACCACTATCTCATTGATGTACAATCTTGCCAGTTTATCCATCATGAAAGTCTCACGCATCGGCAAGAAGTGAGCAGATTTTGTCAAACGATCAATGATAACCAAAATCGTATCATGACCACTGGAAGTGCGGGGAGCTTGGTAATGAAATCCATAGCTATTTGTTCCCACTTCTAGAGCGGAATCTCAGGCTGTTCCAGTAAACCAGGCGGTTTCTGGTGTTCCGCGTTTACCTTTGCACACGTAAGACATCGACCGACGTACTCGGCTATGTCTTTCTTCATCCCTGGCCACCAATAAAATCCACTTAAGTCTTGGTACATTTTATCAGCGCCTGGATGCACAGAGTATTTAGTCTTGTGTGCTTCATCGAAGATAAGTATTCTCAATTTATCTACCGTCGGAATCCCTATCCGATCCTGGTAGTAGATCACTCCATCAGACTTAGTCTCAAGTTGTTTCTCTGCTCCGCAGTCGAGTTCTTTCTTCAGGTTTGACCCGTTCCTTCCGGCTCAAGGCATCAGCTACAACGTTAGCCTTTCCCGGATGGTACTTGATCACACAATTGTAATCATTCAAAAGTTCAACCCAACGATGCTGTCGCCTGTTGAGTTCCTTCTGATCAAAGATATGTTGTAGACTCTTGTGATCAGTAAATATGGTACATTTAGTGCCATATAAGTAACGTCTCCAAATCTTCAACGCGAAGATTACAGCTCCCAGCTCTAGATCATGAGTAGTGTAATTCTTCTCATGAATCTTTAACTGTCTTGAGGCATACGCAATGACTTTGTCCCGTTGCATTAGTACACAGCCGAGTCCCTGATGGGATGCATCACAGTACACTACAAAGTAATGACAACCTTTTGGGAGAGATAAGATTGGAGCATCACATAGCATTTGCTTCAAAGTCTGAAAGGCATATTCTTGATTCTGTTCCCAAACAAACGGCTCACTTTTCTGTGTTAACTTGGTGAGCGGCAGAGCTATCTTAGAAAAGCGTGAGATAAACCTTCTATAATAGCCTGCAAAGCCTAGAAAGGAACGTAACTCCGTCGGTGTCTTCGGAGTATCCCAGTTCTTTATGGCTTCAATCTTGGCAGAGTCTATGTGTATTCCCTCACTGTTGACTACGTGACCCAGGAATTGAACTTATCTTAGCCAAAATTCACACTTAGAGAATTTGGCATAAAGTTTCTCTTCTTTCAACAGCTCCAAGATCTTTCTTAGATGTTGATCATGTTTCATTTTGCTCTTCGAATAAATCAGTTTGTCATCAATAAAGACAATGACAAACTGATCCAAATACGGCTTGCACACCCGGTTCATGAGGTCCTTGAAAACCGCTGGTGCATTTGTCAATCCGAAAGGCATCACCATAAACTCGTAGTTCCCGTATCTGGCTCAGAATGCCGTCTTCGGTATGTCTTCATCTTGAACTCTAAGTTGATGATATCCGGACCGCAGATCAATCTTCGAAAAATACCAAGCTCCTTCCAGCTGGTCAAACAAGCCATCAATCCTCGGTAATGGATACCGATTCTTAATAGTCAGCTTGTTCAACTCTCGGTAGTCGATGCACATCCGAAACGATCCGTCTTTCTTCCTCAGGAACAAGACCGGAGCTCCCTAAGGTCAGTAGCTCGGTCTAACGAAACCTTTATCAAGTAGTTTCTGTAACTGGTTTGACAATTCCTGCATCTCTGATG
Source organism: Mikania micrantha (assembly GCA_009363875.1). NCBI lineage: Eukaryota > Viridiplantae > Streptophyta > Magnoliopsida > Asterales > Asteraceae > Mikania > Mikania micrantha. The sequence continues at coordinate 47,790,881 of CM018682.1, read as the reverse complement.
GTGCTAACCTGTAAGGAGATTTAGCAACAGGAGTTGCTCAAGGAACTAAGTCGATATGGAACTCTACCGGTCGTGCAGCTGGCAAACCTAGTAGGTCTTCAAGAAATACTTCTGGATACTCCTTCACTACCGGCACATCTTGAATCTTTTCTTGTCCTTCTCCTTTTCCACCACATGAGCCAGGAACGCTATGCACTGATTCTGTAGACACTTACGCGCCTTTATACAAGAGATGATTTTGACACTTTGTTTTGCTTGATCCCCTCTAACTTCCAATACACGATCGTTCGGCAATGGAACTCGAAGAAGATTTTCAGAACAGATGACTTCCACTCGAGTAGAAGAAAGCCAATCCATTCCAACAATGATGTCGAAACTACCCAACTCCATCGGTATCAAACGATGGTTGTCACACCCCAAGCCGGCGGGGTTGGATCGGAGTCCCCGTCGGTCGGAAGATTCCCGGGGCGTGATATCGTGGGTGATAATCAAATGATTAGATTGTTTACATAGCATCAATGTTTAAGAATAACTAAAGCACAATCAAATGATAACTAGGATTACAAAGTTAAATTACAACATCAAAGTTCAGCAATTTAACTAAGTAAACCTAACAAAAGAATAAATGTTTATATCATGTATATGTACAAGATGTCAAAAGTAATGTGTATCATCAACAAAAGATATGCTTCCCAAAAGTCTACTAGGTCCTCTATCTAGGCTGCCTAGCATGCGAATCCAAAAGCCTTAGCTTAAACCTGTTCATCACCTGAGAATACATGTAAGAAAACAAAGTCAACACAATGGTTGGTGAGTTCATAAAGTTTATAAGTTTAAAATAGTTTAACAAATCTCCTTCGGTAAAACCTTAACCTTATTAACTTCACATGTGATATCCAAGTCGGTATGCTTATATATAGGGCATACCCCTGAGTCGAGCCTACAACCCGCCCAGACGCCATCCCACCACATACTAATCCGGATATGACACTGTTGTTAATAATAATTAAGCATTTTACCTACCAATCAACCCATTCCTCATCAAAGCTTTTGTTTTCTGTTTCAATGTTTACAAATCTATAATGTTCACAAGTGTTAGTTTCAATGTATGTTTATCAAGCATCATAGTTTCACACGCACATAGTTTAGCTGTCCCTAATCTCATGCGTGAGTACAAGCTCTGCACTAGCATTCGTTTAGCAATTACATTGCTCACGGATAGATACAAGCTCTGCACTAGCAGTCATTTAGCAATTACGTATCTCATGAATTAGTTAAGCTTAGTCTAGCAATTACGTGTCTCCTATACAAGATACAAGCTCTGCACTAGCAGATGTTTAGCAATTACGTATCTCATACATAGACACAAGCCATGCATACACAAGTAATCCAGCAATTTAAGACTCGTTAGAGAAATTTCGTCCCGAAATTTAAGACTCGTTATTCGGTACGGCTTCCTCTGTAAAGAGTTGGGTATACTTGTTCTTCATGTGATCTTCATGTTCCCAAGTAAACTCGGGTCCGCGCCTTGAGTTCCAACGAACTTTAACGATAGGAATACGGCTTCGCCTCAGTTTTTTAACTTTGCGATCCATAATCTCTAAAGGTTCTTCAACAAAACGTAAGTGTTCATCCACTTGAATTTCTTCAACTGGTATGATAAGAGTTTCATCAGCAAGACATTTCTTCAAGTTTGAGACGTGAAACACGTCATGTACACCACTAAGTTCATCCGGTAAGCTTAATCTGTACGCCACAGGACCAATGCGTTCGATGATCTCGAACGGTCCCACGTATCGTGGTGTTAGTTTGCCTTTCTTTGCAAAACGAACTACGCCCTTCCATGGGGAAACCTTTAACATGACACGGTCTCCGACTTGGAATTCCAACGGCTTGCGCCGTTTGTCGGCATAGCTCTTTTGTCTGCTTCGTGTTGCTTGTAGCCTTTGTTGTATCTGAGCAATCTTGTCTGTAGTTTCTTGAATAAGTTCTGGCCCTGTTATTCGATTATCTCCCACTTCCGAACAACAGATCAGTGACCGACATTTCCGACCATAAAGAGCCTCGAATGGGGCACAACCGATGCTGCTGTGATAACTTTTGTTGTAGGAGAACTCGATTAGTGGCAAATGAGAATCCCAATTACCACCAAAGTCTAGAACACAAGTTCTCAACATGTCCTCTGCGGTTTGTATAGTACGTTCGCTTTGACCATCCGTTTGTGGATGATAAGCTGTACTCAGGTTTAATTGCGTTCCTAAAGATTTCTGCAATGACTGCCAGAACCTTGATGTAAATCTGCTATCCCGATCTGAAATGATGGACAATGGCACACCATGGCGTACCACTATCTCATTGATATAAAGCTTAGCTAGTTTATCCATCGAGTAAGTTTCTCGCATCGGCAAGAAATGAGCAGATTTGGTTAATCGATCAACGATAACCCAAATAGTGTCGTGTCCACTGGAAGTGCGGGGTAGCTTAGTGACAAAGTCCATAGCTATCTGTTCCCACTTCCAAAGTAGAATTTCAGGCTGTTCCAGTAAACCTGACGGTTTCTGGTGTTCCGTCTTCACCTTAGCACACGTGAGACATCTACTAACATACTCAGCTATGTCTTTCTTCATACCCGGCCACCAATAATATGTACGTAAGTCTTGGTACATTTTATCAGCACCGGGATGCACCGAGTACTTGGTTTTGTGTGCTTCATCAAAAATAAGTTTTCTCAACTTATCTACTGCAGGAATCCAGATACGATCCTTGAAGTAAACAAGTCCATCAGGTTTTGTTTCCAAATGTTTCTCCATACTGCAATCCAGTTCTTTCTTCAAGTTTTCATGTTCAATAACCTCCTGTTGTGCTTGTATGATGTCGTCGTGAAAGCTTGTCTGCACAGTCATTCCCATTGCTCCGACGCGCAAGGGTTTGACCCGTTCCTTCCTACTCAAGGCATCAGCTACAACATTTGCCTTGCCCGGATGGTACTTGATTACACAGTCATAGTCATTCAGAAGTTCAACCCAACGTCGCTGTCGCATGTTGAGTGCCTTCTGATCAAATATGTGTTGCATACTTTTGCGATAGGTAAATATGGTACACTTGGTTCCATATAAGTAATGCCTCCAGATCTTTAAGGCAAATATCACAGCTCCCAATTCTAGATCATGAGTAGTGTAATTCTTCTCATGAATCTTTAGTTGTCTTGGAGCATACGCAATAACTTTGTCCCGCTGCATAAGTACACAGCCAAGTCCCTGGTGGGATGCATCACAATACACAACAAAGTCATCACAACCATCTGGGAGAGATAAGATCGGAGCATCACATAACCTTTGCTTCAAGGTCTGAAAGGCTTCTTCTTGTTTTTTCTCCCAAATAAACGGCTCGCTCTTCTGTGTCAGTTTTGTGAGTGGCAGGGCTATCTTAGAAAAGTTCGAGATGAACCTTCTGTAATAGCCTGCTAAGCCTAGAAAAGAACGTATCTCCGTCGGTGTCTTCGGAGTGTCCCAATCTTTTCTTGCTTCAATCTTGGCAGGATCAACGTGTATTCCCTCACTGTTAACAACGTGACCTAGGAATTGAACCTCTTTTAACCAAAACTCACACTTAGAGAATTTGGCATAGAGCTTCTCTTCCTTTAACAGTTCCAAGATCTTTCTAAGATGTTGTTCGTGTTCTTCTTTGCTTTTAGAATAGATCAATATGTCATCAATGAAAACAATAACAAATTGATCCAAGTACGGCTTACACACATGGTTCATGAGATCCATGAAAACCGCGGGTGCATTCGTCAAACCAAAAGGCATCACCATGAACTCGTAATGCCCGTATTTGGTCCGAAACGCCGTCTTTGGTATATCTTCGTCTCGTACTCTGAGTTGATGGTATCCGGAACGTAGGTTGATCTTCAAAAAGTATTGAGCTCCTTGCAATTGATCAAAGAAATCATCAATCCTCGGTAATGGATACCGATTCTTGATGGTTAGTTTGTTTAACTCCCTGTAGTCAATGCACATCCGAAAGGATCCATCCTTCTTTTTCACTAATAAAACTGGAGCTCCCCAAGGTGAGTAGCTCGGTCGGATGAAACCTTTATCAAGCAGCTCCTGTAGTTGATTATATAGTTCCTGCATCTCCAAAGGTGCTAACCTGTAATGAGATTTAGCAACAGGTGTTGCTCCAGGAATCAGGTCAATACGGAACTCTACCGGTCGCACGGGAGGCAAACCAGGTAGATCTTCAGGAAACACTTCAGGATATTCTTTCACTATCGGTACGTCTTGTATTGTTTTCTTGTCTCTCTCTTTCTCCACCACATGAGCCAAGAAAGCTATGCACTTCTTTTGCAGACACCTACGCGCTTTTATGCATGATATGATCTTTACGTTTCGCTTCGCTTGATCCCCACGAACTTCCAATACACGATCATTCGTTACTGGAATCCGAAGTAGCTTTTCAGAACAGATGACTTCAACTCTATTGAGTGATAGCCAATCCATCCCCACGATGATGTCGAAACTGCCCAACTCCATCGGCAACAAGTCGATGGTAAATGTGTGATCTACGAGTGTAAGTGTGCAGTTCCTAAGTATAGTGCTAACTGTAACTTATTTCTCATACGCTACTTCGATAATGTAAGGGGAGTCTAAAGTTTCCTTAGTAAGACTAAGTTGTTGTGGAAAATCAGATGAAATAAAACTCTGGTCTGCACCAGTATCAAATAGTATAGATGCGTAAGAGTCATGTAAAAGAAATGTACCAGCGACCACATTTGGGTCTTGGCGTGCAGCATTGGCTCCGATAACAAAACCTCGTCCGCGAGGTGCTTGTGCTCCAGGTTGCACTCTCTTTGGACAGTCGCGGGAGAAATGACCCGTTTCCCAGCAGGTTTAGCATCCTCTGTTGTTTTTGTTGTTGACTGGATTCTGTGGGGGTGGTGGAGGTAGTGCTCTTGCTACAGTGTTGGTAGCCTGATTTATAGCAACACGGCATTTGCTAACCTAGTGGCCAAACCGACCATAGTTAGTGCACTTTCTGCATTGAGCAGCAGGAGGGTGATGATACTTGCAGTGAGTGCACTGGGGATGTTCTCCCCCATAGCCCCTAGTAGCAGGATTGACAGGTGTTGCATGTGCCTGTCGCAGAGGGGTGACGGCCGCATAGTTTTTAACGACCTTTTGTTTCTTCTTCTGGTGGTACTCCGGTTTCTTTGATGTTGTTTCCTTGGCTTTTCCAGCATCATCTTTTAAGACTCCAGACTTTACCATTACCTTGGTAAGCTTAGTCGAGAGGGAGATGGCTGACTCCAGAGTGGCAGGATATGAAGCCAGTACAATGCTTTGTATACAGGAAGGTAATCCTGCTACATAGCGATCAATTAGCTTTTCCAAGGTTGGAACCATCTCTGGCACCAGGGCTACCAGTTCATGATAGCGGTTGGTAAAAGTCATATGATTAGCTCCCTTCATCTCATGGTTCGAGAGCTCAATCTCCAGCTGTTGTAGTTCATGTTTCGGGCAAAACTCGTTCCTCAAGAGAAGTTTAAATTCTGACCATGGCATTGCTATTGCTTCATCTCTTCCCTTAGCCCTGATGTGTGCGTTCCACCATGTTAGAGCTCGCTTGCTGAATAAACCGGCTGCATAGCGAACCTTATGGTGTTCTGGACAACTGCTAATGTCCAGAGTGTTCTCCATTTTCTGTAGCCATTGGATTAATCCAACAGCTCCTTCGACTCCAGTAAAGCTTGGGGGTTTGCATCCTACAAAGGACTTGTAGGAGCAGTCTGAAGTATGACTAGTGTTTCCACTAGCCTCTCCAGTAGTATGACCAGAAGTGTTGCCATGACCTTGAATCCGGTTTCTCATCTCTGGGATGACATCTTTCAGTTGACTCGTAAGTTGAGTGCTCAGCAGTGTCGCCAAGGCGATGGTAGCAGGATCTAGTGTCTAAGCATTGCTTGAGCCTGGTGGCGGAGAGTGTGGAGGAGGTGGAGGAGGAGGAGGTGGCGGTGGTGAATCTGCAGGTGATGGTGTAGAAGAGTGCGGTGCAGATGTCTGGGTAGTAGGCACCGGGGTCGGTTGTTTTCTAGGCGGCATTCTGATCATAACCAAAAGATATTGCTTAGTGCAGTGATCGAATGCAGAAAAAAATGCAACTTAAGTCTTATGTTCTCTGCATGAGGGTCCCTAAGTTATAGTCTAGGCCAAACCGTTTAAGTAAATGACCTAATATTCTCTATAACCTTGAGCTCTGATACCAATCTGTCACACCCCGAGCCGGTGGGGTTGGATCGGAGTCCCCGTCGGGCAGAAGATTCCCGGGGCGTGATATCGTGGGCGATAATCAAATGATCAGATTGTTTACATAGCATCAATGTTTAAGAATAACTAAAAAACAATCAAATGATAACTAGGATTACAAAGTTAAATTACAACATCAAAGTTCAGCAATTTAACTAAGTAAACCTAACAAAAGAATAAATGTTTATATCTTGTATATATACAAGATGTCAAAAGTAATGTGTATCATCAACAAAAGATGTGCTTCCCAAAAGTCTACTAGGTCCTCTATCTAGGCCGCCTAGCATGCGAATCCAAAAGCCTTAGCTTAAACCTGTTCATCACTTGAGAATACATGTAAGAAAACAAAGTCAACACAATGGTTGGTGAGTTCATAAAGTTTATAAGTTTAAAATAGTTTAACAAACCTCCTTCGGTAAAACCTTAACCTTATTAACTTCACATGTGATATCCAAGTCCGTATGCTTATATATAGGGCACACCCCTGAGTCGAGCCTACAACCCGCCGAGACGCCATCCCACCACATACTAATCCGGATATGACACTGTTGTTAATAATAATTAAGCATTTTACTTACCAATCAACCGATTCCTCATCAAAGCTTTTGTTTTCTGTTTCAAAGTTTACAAGTCTATAATGTTCACAAGTGTTAGTTTCAAAGTATGTTTATCAAGCATCATAGTTTCACACGCACATAGTTTAGCTGTCCCTAATCTCATGCGTGAGTACAAGCTCTGCACTAGCAGTCGTTTAGCAATTACGTAGCTCACGGATAGATACAAGCTCTGCACTAGCAGTCGTTTAGCAATTACGTATCTCGTGAATTAGTTAAGCTTAGTCTAGCAATTATGTGTCTCCTATACAAGATACAAGCTCTGCACTAGCAGATGTTTAGCAATTACATATCTCATACATAGACACAAGCCATGCATACACAAGTAATCCAGCAATTACATATCTCATATAAGCAGACGAAAGCTCTGCACTAGCAGTAGTTTAGCAATTACATGTCTCTTATATAGATAATAGCTTAGCATCGTTATGTTTAAGTTTAGCAATTACATACCTCATATAAGCAGAAAAAAGCTCTGGACTACCAGTCGTTTAGCAATTACATGTCTCTTATATAGATAATAGCTTAGCCTCGTTATGGTTAAGTTTTACATGTATCTCAATCCATAGGTACAAGCTCTGGACTACCAGTCGTTTAGAAATTACGTAGCCTATGATTAGAAACACGTACAATATTTCATGCGCAAATAATAGTTTCAGGCATAAAGTTTCAAGTGTCCACATATTGTTTCATCATGAATTCCATAGGTTTGCATCAAGTCTCATGTTTAAGCACATAGTTTTCACAAGTATAAAGTCTCACATTCAAGCATATAGTTTCATAAGCATAAAGTCTCATGTTTAAGCATATAGTTTTTCCCCAAGCATAAAGTATCATGTTTAAGCATATCGTTTCACAAGCATCTAATCTCATGTTTAAGCATTAAGTCTCATAAGCATCCAACATATGGTTTCAAGCCTCAAGTTTAAAGTATAAGTTTCAAGTTTATTGCTTTTCAAAGTACTAGTTTCCAAGCATAAGTTTCAATAACAGTATCATGTTTATGTTTAAAGCATTAAATAACATTTCAATAGTTTATGAAAATGTTTAACATGCTTCTCAGTCCCGAAGTAAAACAAATAAGTTTGAAAAGGGACAAATGAACTCACCTTGTGTCCGTAGTGATTGACTAAGTAGAATAAGAATGCACGCGCTCTTTGTTTGTACTTTGTTGTAATGTTCACGATCCTGTATTGATTTCATGATGTTGTAGTTTATAAGTATAAGTTTATAAGAGTTTGTTGTGTGTGTAGGTGTTAGTCCTAAAGTTGACTAACACTTACGAATCTTGCTGGTTAACCGGCTCCAATTCTCCTTTGTTAAAGATGTCCTACTTGTTCATTAGTCACAAGTTGTCATTTATTTAAGACTTTTAAACCTTCATGTAACTTGTCTAAAACTTGTTATCGTTTTATAACAAATGAAATTTTTATTTCACCAATGTGTCGGTTCTTTGTTTTCATTATTTTCAACGTTCATTCAAATGTTTATAAATTACTTAACACCCATTGGGCCGGATAATCTTGTAAGCCATTCGTATTAACATTGGGCTTACGCAATAAGGGGGCCTCAAATGTTAGTGGGCCGAATTAATTATTCATTGGGCCAGTTAAGTGATTTATGGTTTTCTGTTGGACCAAGAAAGGGATTTGAGATTGGGCCGGTTAAGTGTCTTGGGCCGAAATGGTCATGTTGGGCTAGGCTATTAGAGCCGACTTGGGCTGGACATGCTGCTCACATAACAGCGAACCTTCGTGGTTCTTTACACAAGGTTCGGCTCCATGATGTTACTATGATCACAGGTTCGTGACCATTAAAGGCTCTTCCCCATGGAAGCATCGGCTAGGGTTCGGGGATAGCTTAGGAATTTAGGGCTCGACCGAGTGTTAAAAGAGGTTCGGTGATGTTACAGCCCTATCAAGGTTCGGTTGGGGTATGGTTTGCTCTAAGGTTCGTCGATTAAGTGCAAAGGTTCGCAGAGTTGAGGTTTCGGTAGCCAGAGTATAGGTTTGTAGCTGATCACGGCCATACAAGGTTCGCATGGGCTCGGCCACAAAGGTAAAGGTTCGTTCAGGTGGGTGGTTCGACTGAGGGTTGGCTGAGGAGGTTCGCTGCGGTCTCGCATGGCAGGATGGTTCGATGCTCATGGCTGACAACAAGGTTCGGTGAATGATGATGAGGGTTCACCGAAGATTATGAGGGTTCGATACCCCTTAGGGTTCGGCTACTCATCAATGGTTTGGCCAGCAAAGAGCCCCACGAACCTGTAAGCATCCATCCCTATCATTCCACCTCAAGCACTGGATTTCACCATTTTCACGCTATGGTTCCCGTAGGTACTCCCTTGAATGGTTGTGGGTTCGAGGATTACAACTTTTGGTCGGTTTTAAGTTGGTGGTCGATCACCAGAACTAGAAAACCCTAATATTTCGAGATATACTCTTGATCATACCTCGAAATCAGCTGGACTACAGCTCAGATGAGTTGTACTTTCTTGTAGAGGGCTTCAAGATGGTCGTTTAGGCGCAAGAATCACTTGATTTCGTTAAGAATTGAGGGAGATATGGAGCTTCAAAGTTTAGAAATGGTGATGAAAGTGGAAACCGGGATTTATGATATAGAGAGAGAAAGATGAGTACGAAATGAAGTAAATGTGGTCATTTAGGGTTTATATACCCCGTGGGTATTCGGGTTCGTTTCGGTTGCTCGGTTCGTAGTTTCGTTGCGTATCCGGCACGTTACGCGCGTTTTTCGTAAAATAAAATAAAAAGAGTTTATCCTAACAATGTAAATGTTATTTATTTCTAAAATTTATTTTAAATTTTGTTTATTAATTTATTTAATCGAATTATGACTCTTTACGCGTTTAGTTAAATTATTCGCGAGTTAATAAAGTAGTTTAGATTTAAATTGTTTTATGATGAGTTTCAAAATTGTAAAATAGGAAATATTTTATTTCCTTAAATTTATGTTCGTTCGTATCGTTCTTCGTTTTCGTTTCGTTAGAACGCGTCGCCATCGCGCGTATTCGTTCGAATCGTCATTCGAAAGAACACGATGAGGGTTTAGCTTTCTGATTCTTGTTCTCTACTGTTCAGTCATTATTTCAGAACGTTAAACTTTCTTAATCATTCGTACAGATCGTCACCTATACGAATAATTCGTCGGTTTAGCATTCCGTAACAATAACCGTTAAGGTTTTGTTTGTTTAACCTCACATACGTTTACACAAAATAGTATCACATCGAGTATCTATGTTTCAACACTGTGTTGTCTGACATGTTTTCTGATTGTTTAACCCTAAGGTTTTAGTCAGATTCAGACAATCGTATAATAGTTTCGTATCAAGTATAAAGCATCAATAGTATAAACATAGTTTTCACGTAAAGTGTACCTGAGTTACTGTTCAAGTTTACTGTTGCGATCACTGTTCCGGCACGCGTCCGGCACTGGTGTTACAATGGTGAATGTATGACCATTAAGTGTCAATGGGCAGTTTCTGTATGCTGTACTAACTGTGACCTGTTTCCCGTTAGCTACTTCTATGATGTAAGGGGAATCTAACTGTTCCTCTATAGAATTTAGTTGGCATGCAAAATCGGTAGAGATAAAACTCTGATCCGATCCAGTTTCAAATAAAATAGATGCGTAATCATATAAGAGAAATGTACCAGTGACCACATTCGGGTCTTGGCGTGCAGCTGGAGCTCCTATGGCAAAAGCTCTTCCACGGGGTGCCGGAACTGCCTGTTGTGCCTTGTTCGGGCAGTTCTTTGTAAAGTGGCCCTGTTCACCACAGTTATAGCAACCACCGTTGTTCTGATTGCTGGGTGGAGGGAGAGCTAAAGCAGCATTGTTGACTGCTTGGTTTGGTGTCATCCTGCATTGCTGGACCCGGTGTCCCATTCTTCCACATCCCGTGCAGTGACGGTAGGGATTGCTTGCAACATGATGAAACTGGCACTTAGCACACAGGGGGTGTGGGCCAGTATATGGCTTCTTGTGCATGTTCTGCGGTGCCATAGCTACTTGGTTAAGTGGAGTAGCCATAGTGTAGTTCTTTATGGTCTTCTATTTCTTCTTCGGGTGTTGATGGTGATGAGGTTTCTTGGAAGACTTTTCCCTTGGCTTGGCAGTGTCAGCCTCTTTCTTCAGAGATCCAAAGGCTACCATCAGATCAGTGAGTTTCCCAGACAAACTCACAGCGGACTCCAAGGAAACAGGATTTGCTGCAACTACTAAACCCTGAATGCAGGCGGGTTGTCCACCTACATATCGATCAATTCTTTTCTCCAGGGTTGGTACCATGTCCGGCACCAAGGCTACCAACTCATGATAGCGGGTAGTGTACCCCAGATGATCAGCTCCTTTCATCACATGATTGGACAGTTCAACTTCCAATCTTTGCAGCTCATTCTTGGGACAGAATTCATTCCTCGTGAGTGTCTTGAATTCCTCCCATGGCATTGCCATCACTTCTTCTCTTCTTCTAGCCTTAATCTGTGGATTAATCCAACGGCTCCTTCAATACCACTAAAGCTTGGCGGCTTACATCCCACAAATGACTTGTAGGAGTAGTGTGATGCAGTACCAGTGTTTCCACTGGCTTCCCCTGATGAATGCCCGGTGTTGTTGCTATCGTTCCGGATACGGTTAAGCTTATCCAATATCACTTCCTTCAGCTGGTTAGTCAGCTGACTGCTCAGTAAAGTTGCCAGGGCAACGGTAGCAGGATCCAGAATCTGTGTCGTGCTAGGGCCTGGAGGTGGGTTGAGTGGAGGAGGAGGAGGTGGCGGTGGTGAATCAGCTGGTGATGGCGTCGATGAGTGTGGAGTTGAATTTTGTGGGGGTGGCACAATAGAAGGAGGTCTTCTCGGCGTCATTCTGATCATAACCAATAAAATTATCGGTTAGTGGCGTGATCGAATGCTGAAGACACAATGCAAATAAAGTCTTAATTCCTATATTCTCTACATGCAGGGTCCCTAGGTTATAGTCTAGACCAAACCGTTTAAATAAGTGACCTATATTTCTCAATAACCATGGCTCTGATACCAATCTGTCACACCCCGAGCCGGCGGGTGGATCGACTTCCCCTTCGGGCGGATGGTTCCCGGGGCGCGATATCGTGAGTGATAGTTGAAATGATCATATTGTTTACATTGCACATGATATATAAATGAGAAACTGCTAAATGAAAATAGAATTACAAAGTTAAATTACATCAGTTTAGTTCATAATTTAACAATATAAATTTATTATCAACATCATAATTCTTCTATCTTGTATCTGCAGAAGATATACAAAATAAATCTGTAAAATGATGCGTCAAAAATATACAGGTCCAAAAAGCTAGGTCCTTTAACTGGTATCCTAGTCCAAAAGTAATAACTCCTTAGTTGACAGGTTCGTCACCTGAGAAGTCATGCAAAAAGATCAAGTCAACATATGGTTGGTGAGTTCATGTAGTTTTATAAAAATGAATTTGAATAACCTTTGAATGACTACCTTAACCTCACCATTAACCATCCAGTTCAGTATGCTTTTATATAGGGCACTAGTCGGAAACCCGCGCGATGCGGCGGCGGCAACAACATCCTTTCTCTCGCGGTGTTCGTATTTTAGAAATGTATCACTGCTTTCGAGAAATAGATAATGTTCGTCTTTAATGTAAAAATTTAGGTGGGAATTATCTACGTAATGACTTTTACAAAACCACACTAAATTAAAATACTCAAATAAATAAAGATAGTTATAGACACTATGATATTGTAAAAAAGAAATCGAACACACAAGCCATGTCTTTCCGCTCTTTCTTCATTCCACCCAAAGCATTATCCTAATTTATTTAAGAGAGAAATGAATAAGTCAATATATTATAAATGAATAGTAGAGTATTACCAAAAACAATTATTAAATTACATTAATAACACATGCATTTTAATCATCGTGCAACACTTCACGAAAGACAACGTTGGATGTGTAAGCACCCTCTCGTCCAAAATCCTTAGCAGGATGAACCAACACCTTGGTATTTTTGCTTGAGATCCCTCTTGACAAAGCCACATAAAGTTATCCATGTGAGAATACAGAATTTGGTAGATAAACACCAACATGTGGAATTGTTTGTCCTTGAGCTTTATTGATTGTCATTGAAAAGCTAAGTTGAATCGGGAATTGTTTTCTTTTAAGCTTGAATGGAAACATGTCTTCTTCAGAAGGACATAGAGGGATTCTTGGCAAAAATACTCTTTTTCTAGTGTGTTGACCAATAGCAATTTCTGCATCAATAACATTATGCTGGAACCCTTTACAAATCAATCGTGTTTCATTACATAAACCATGTGATGGATCGATGTTTCCTAGCAAAATAATAGGGCAGCCAAGTTTTAATCAAAGCTTATGAGGAGGCAAGCCACTAACAGTAAGTGAGTTTAAGTACTCGATCGGATAAATGTTGTGACGATCATCTTCTACTTCGTCAAAACTGTAGTAAATCTTTTCCTGCCCTTGAAAAAGGTCAATCATTTGATTGTTAATCTCATTGACGCTGTCATTGGTGGTAGATAATATTGCTCTAGAGATTATATAATCCGACGAATGCAAATTGGTTTGAACTGATGGAAAGATGACATTGATCAACTCTTTGATAGAGTTCTCTGTGATGGTGAATGGAATGGTCATGTTATCAGGTATGCGAATAAAACTTCCTTCAACAGTCATTTCGTTTCCATCACCAACTCTTAAAAGAAAATCAGAAAACCAAGGATCATTAATAGCTCTGATATTAGTGGTCAAACGCATTTTTTGGTTAATAACCAAAGAGGCGACATTCGTAGGCTAACGTCTACAACTTGTGCTCGAGTGCCTCGTTTAATAACCGGTAAAACCTGTCTGAAGTCACCTCTCATAACCATTATCTTTCCACCAAATGGAAGACTAACGCCTGTGATATCTTGGAATGTTCGATCGACCGCCTCAATCGCTTGCCGTTTTGCCACCGATGCTTTGTCCAAAATGATTATTTTGGAATACCTAATTAGTGCCGCAGCTCCACTTTGTTTTTTAATGTTGCACAAAGAATTATTATCAAGATTAATAGGAATCTTGAACCTTGAGTGAGCCGTTCGCCCTCCAGGTATATTATTAGCTGCAACACCTGATGAAGCTGTAGCAAGTGCAATAAGTCCACGTGAATGAACTTCTACAAGCAAAGCTTTGTACAAAAATGTTTTCCCCGTTCCACCTAGACCATCTATAAAAAACACACCTGATAAATCATTATCAACATGCATCATGATTTCATCAAACATATTTTGTTGGACAGGACTAAGCAAATCTTTGCCACTTAAGTGTTCAGCATCCACAACTATCTCGCACTCTTCTTGCACCTCACGATGAGTTACATGTTGTGGATTAACATCTACAGTTATGTTTGGGAGGTCAAAATCATGGAGATTTTTACCCATAGATTTTAAAAAGACCTCGATATCAGTAAGAACCATATTTCAAACACGTTCGACACTTTGACAATATAACCGATGATCTTCTGATAGTGAATCAAAGTGGTCGTTCCATAACTTTCGAACATCTCCTTGTTCGCAAAAAATCATAATGGTTGCAAATAACCTTCTTAAGGCATTCGGAAACTGAAATAGAGAGGTTTCTGTGAGACACTGTGATAAACTTTCATCGTTTTCTATTAAGCCTAACTCAAGAGCTGCTTTTCGAAATGTGTTGTGCCTCACACCGTTAACTGTGCAAAGATCATCAAATGAAGTAGGACCTTTCACATTTGACAAAAGTACGCGTAGGTAGTACCTTTCTCCTTCAACTGGATTAGCTGAAACAATACGAGCCCTCTGTACTTTATGTAAACGGGGATTCCAACGTTGGGTGCTTCCGTTCCAAGTGTAGTGTTTGGGAAAATCCTTATACAAATATTGTCTCGATGATTCGTCTACTCTGTTTCTTTCAAAAAACGCAGTTAACATTGTTCTCTTATCTCTTTCCTTATCAACAATCTCAGACATTATATCATTATCGCTGAATCAAACCATCTGATTATTAGGGAGATGAAGTTGTAAGGCTAAGACAGCTGGATAAATCTGAGAAAGAGAGAAGGAAAAAATGCACCACATAGCCTCCAGGGGCGATACATAGCGTGCATCTTGAAATTTCTTAATCACATTAATGAAAGATTGTTGCCCATCTTCATCTTGTTCAACATGAATAACCTGTTTATCATGGCCTTTATAAACATACTTGAATAAATATTTCACTGATTTTATACTTGAGCAAACCTCGACATTGACATGGCAGTCGAATATCATCAACAACCTTGGGTTATATGGGACGACCCATCTGTTATCTAGTTTTTTTCTTCGTATATCCGCGTTTATACCATTATCTCTCCTTCGATATAATGGATATGCATCATCTCTTTGGGTTGTCTGTTCATTAAATTGTATAGGATAACGAAATCGACAAATGGGAGGGTCAGCCTGCATACAAGGACTGTTTGAACGTAAGCGTCCACAAGGACAGTGAATCATGTGGCTAACAACAAGCTCGTGCAACTTGGGATGTGTTAGTCTGTTAGGGATTTCGGCACATACGACTTATCATAGTGATCTGGATTACTGATTTTGTCTTGCGGGTACAAACTTAGAAGAAAATGTGCATGCGGCAAACCACGCTTTTGAAACTCGATGACGTAAACATATGCCTTCACTTTACCCGGGACGTGTTTCTTGAATAGTTGTTCCTTAAGATCCTCCAATTTAGCACCAAACACCCTTGAAACAAGATCAGGTCGATCCTATGCAGTTTGACCAGCTTTTAAATTATCACATATCTCAGGCCATCGCGGATTACATGTCATTATAAGGAATAGATCTGGTTTTTCGTCGTCTTGAACTAAACACATCGCATCTAGATACCGACGACGCATGTCCCGAGGACCTCCAATGAAAGATGCAGGGAGGACAATGCGTTGTTCGACTCTGTTAGCATTAACCTCACCAGCATTTATGCAATCCACGATACCTTGATACAAATTTGCTCTAATCTTTGCCTGGTTTTGCTCACAAAACTGTAAACGTGATGTCTCAAGTTTTATGTAAATATCTACAATGAATTGTTGTAGCAATCTACCACCAAACAAAACCACGTACTCTATAGAGCGAATTTGGAACTGGTAATAGTAGTACTCTCGCATAGCCACTGTTTTCTGACCACTTCGTGTGCTAGAGTCTAAATAAAAAGCAATGTTAAAAGATAATAATACTCATTAAGGTATTATATTTAAGCTATTCACTTAAAAAGGACATGACAATTGTTGGTACCTTCCATTTCCTGGTCGATGTTGTCTTCATTATTTTGAACTTCACTAATTGATACTCCTTCTCGTGGTACGTTAGAATGCCAGCCCGACTCATCGTTAGGGAAAAATAAAGGATACGACAATGGCTCAGAACAACCAAAGTATGGCTGAATAGTTTGACGGTAATCAGACCTACCATAAACAACAATACTTCTTTTGTATGAGGTTATATTATCGTTTCCTTCGACCCAAATTCTAGCAACTTATATAATAGTGTGTTATAAATAACTAAAAAAAATTATTTATGTGCATGAAAAGTTTAATTCAAAAATGGAATAAATTAGTCAAACCTCCCATGTCGTTGGTCAGTTATACACTCATTGGTCAAGTTCCACCGAAGCATTTAAAGTGACACGATAGTTGTCCAGAGGTCCTAATTCCTCAAGACTACGAAATGTGTTAACGTATGGGTTTGCAGAAAGAACACGTGTCAACAGCTGAGTAATACTTCGATCAAGATTTGGCCATTGGAGTCTATGATCTAACTCGGTATCCGGATCGTAAAAATATAATTGCAAGTATTTTGGTTTTCTATCCCTCGGAACTAATTGATCAATCTTGTGATATATTCCTTTATGAGCATGAAACGTATAAACACCATCTCTCATATTGTTCATGGTTTCATCCAATGTCACACCCATTGAGGCAAAAGAAAAATTGGTGTTATAAGCACGTATATTCTGCCTTAATATTTTTCCAATCTCATCTTGTGATGTGAAAAGGCAGAACAACTCATTGGGAATTTCTGAATTTGCTAACTTTGTTTTCCCGCTCATACAACAAAATGTAGCAAATTCAAATGGAAATAATTTTGCACTGCAATGTGGACATGGACTCCGCATCTTTAAGACACGATGGTCTCTAGGTATACCATCATAAACAAAATTATACGGATCATCTTCAACGTTTTCCTCTATAATAGATACAAATTCATTACATTAAACACCACATACTAAAACATATAAATGCAATAAATAAACGACTGGCAATAAAAAAACTTTGTGCTACTACAGTTGTGGCTTCATTTAAGAGACGATGGCTTTGTATGTTGTCATCACGAACGGTTGGTTGATTAAACACGTTACGAAATTGAGGTAATAGTGTGCGTGGTTGAATTCTATTACCTAAAAAATTAGTTGTAATAAGCGACAAAAATGACCAAGTATGTCAACTTAAATAATCAAATAATTGACAAAAAATAAACCTCTTGATATTTCTTGCATCACTTCGCCAATTCCACAAGGGAGTTTACTTGTTGGCGTACTATCGTCTATCAAATTTTCACCAATATTACTCTGTAACGTTCTTTGCGGTATAGATCTATTACTTTCAGAGTTATCTCCATTGCAAATTTTAGATACTTTGCAACTCTCTTTGTGTGAAGAATAATATTGTGCGTTAGTTGCTTTTCGTTTTTCACGTGAAGAGGATGCACTTGAGCTAGAAACAACATTAGTTTCTTGTGGTTTTCTGTTCTATTTAAGCAAAGCATAATATCGTGCGTTATATTCTCTCTTTTTTTTCAGCTGGCGTACACGCACATGAGGTAGAAGCACCATTAGCATTTTTTGGTCGACCGTTAGTCATTGTAATTTAATTAATACCTTGTAAATTAAATAAAGGAGACTTATCATACAAAGTTCATTTGCCATAAACATAATACACAATTATAATAGAAAATATATTCTTATTTATTCATATAATATAAATATCATAAAACATTAACATAGATAATGAAACATTCAGTGAATTAAATTAAAGAGTTGGTGAAAGAATAGTCTCTACAATCATTGCTCCCTGGAAACTACGAAACCTGTTAGAAGCATAGAAGCATTCAAAGGGTTTTCTATTTGTTTCGATTACATAAGGTTCCCCACGATTAATGACTGAAAACCAATTACCATTAGTCATAAAATGTGTTATTTCACAAAATAATCCCAGTGGTATAGGTGGAATTGGAGGAAATAACAAATTCTTAATCCAGAGATCATCTTCTAGCATCCATAACTCTACCCACATAGATTCTATGCCCGTGCTAATGAACATGTAAAGTTCATTTTTAATAGACACGAAGTCTCCGAAAGTCATTCCTGCTGAAGCAAGGGGTGGAAAATTTATCTCCTTAAAAATCTCTGAATTAACATCAAAACAAAACAGCAAATTTTCACCTCCGATCCAACAATCACAAACTGTGAAATATAGGGTATCACCGCAGAAAGTACCGGATGACAAGGAGAAAGACGGACGTACATACTCCGATCTTGTTAAGAATGGTATATTCCTCCAAGATTCAAATCTTCTAGAATACACATTAACAGCAAATACACCAAACCTACGCTTTATGTGCAGGACCTTGTAGTCTTCAGAAGAATTGATTTACAACCTGACCGCATCTGCATTATGTTCAAGAAAGCCATGACGATCATGTGTTGAAAAAAGTTTGTAAGAACCGGTGACTGGATTCCACAGAGCTAACTCAGAAGTATGGTTTAAGCGAACACACAACAATCCATCCAAATGCGAATAAATCGTGACATTATTATATGGAAAATAAAGAATGGTGCCTGGCCTGTGACCACCGGATTGAAAGTTGATTGGATGCGTAGAACATGTAAGGTCATCAACTAAAACAACTCTCTGATTAGAAGCACTTAATGAGCGGGAACAACATATCTTATCAAATTGTGGTGTTAACAACAATGCCTTCCATTTCTTAGAAGCACACTTAGAACGACCTATAATCCTCGCTGGTACCCTTGTTAATATCTCAAACACGATTAGTTCATCAGAAATGTGAACCATGGTGATACCTTTGTTTTCATCAAATAAAAATTGTTAAAGATTAATGTTGAACATATCTAGCTAAACTTCATTCAAATAACATATGATGCATATAAAAACATACTTATACAATATTTAAACCGTAATATTAACATGAAGATAATAAAATTTAATACAATGAATAAATATATGAAATCATAACAAAACTGTCACACCCCGAGCCGGCGGGGTAGGATCGGAGTCCCCGTCGGGCGGAAGGTTCCCGGGGCGCGATATCGTGAGTGATAATCGGAAGTGATCAGATTGTTTACATTGCACATGATATAAATGAGAAATGCTAAGATAATAGAATTACAAAGTTAAATTACATCTGTATCGTTTATAATTTAATAATGTAAATCTATTGTAAACATCATAAAAGGACTATCTTGTATTTACACAAGATATACAAAATAAATTGCATAATGATGTCTTCAAAAGTATGCAGGTCCAAAATACTAAGTCTTCTATCTGAAGTCCTAGTCCAAAAGAAATGACTTCTTAATTAACCTGTTCGTCACCTGAGAAGTCATGCAAAAAGATCAAGTCAACACATGGTTGGTGAGTTCATATAGTTTTAGTATTTAAAAATGATTTGAAAACCTCCTTTGGTAAAGACCCTAACCTCATTAACACCACATGTAATATCCGAATCGGTATGCTTATATATAGGGCATATGTAGGGTCGAACTTACAGCCCGCCTAGCCACCGTCCCACCACATACTAATCCGTATATGACACTATTGTTAATGATAATTAAGCATTTTTACCCTTAACACAAATCCATAAGATCCTCTGTTTGTTGTCCCTGTATTTACAATCATTTGAAATCCATGTTGATTTCATAAGTTCATCACTCAATATGATCAACCACCGTAATTGTATAAACAGTTATAAATGTTTAAGTAAATAAATAGATAAACATTTAATACAATCTAAGTCCTAATGATTGGGGCCTTTGGTCTTACTCGAGTAGACTAGTCTGTCAATCTAGGTACTTAGTATTTAGGAAATCTGTAAATATCCTCAAACATATGACCTACAAATCAAACGGTCTAGCTAGGACTTCTTGAAATGTTGGGTTTTTGTTTCGTCTGTTTTGGCATATGTTATCTCTGATATTTCCCAGGTTTTCCCTTGAAAATGATTTATTGATTAATCTGATTCTGTTACAAGATGTACTTGATTCGTTGATCATAGAATACTAGATTCATTTATCAAATGTACACTTGATTCATAGTTCAACAAACACTTGATTTGTAGAACATTGAATATTGTCTTTGCAAAGATTGTTTTGTTTGATTTGTTGAAGTCCCACACTTGTTTCACCAAAATGTTTCATTTGATTCATTGAATTCACCCATTTGATTTGTCAAAATGTTTATTGATTCCTTGAACTCCCACACTAGTTTTGTCAAAATGTTTGATGTGATTCTTTTGAAATGTTTTGATTTGTTGAAATCTTTAAGTTTAAATCTGATTATTCACTTAATTTATAAGTAAATCAGTTAGTAAACCTGCATAAAATCTTCCTAGACATGGTCTAGGATAACATTTTTATATATGTAAAGATATAAAATTAAAAGCATTTAATAAACAGTTTACGCATGCTTCTCAGCCCCGCGTTTCAAAAACAAAATGTTAGAAAAGGGGCAATGAACTCACCTGTGTTGCTATGTAAAGGATCTACACAAAATGCACGCTCTTGTTTGTAGCTATGTTTCTTCAGTTCCTGAGTTATTTTAATAGAATTCGAATACAATAAGTACGCGTAGTAATTGTTGTGCCTAAGGTTTGGTCTTGTTGTGTGTGCAACTAAGTGTCTTAGTACTAAGTGTATCTAAGATCTAACCTATCTTAGTTACCCTTTTATGATCCCAAACCCATGTTTAGTTACAACCTTTATAATTAATTTTACTAAATTTCGGCAGAGTCTCCTTTGTTTTATGTTTAAAATCCAGACATATACACAAAAATCAACTTAAAAGAAACCAATGCCATTTATAATTTACATTTCAAATTAAACAAAACTTTATAATTTATTAAACCAACTTTTATAAATTTATAACATCTTCATCTTATATAACATCACTATAGCATCTAATGCACAATGGGCTTAGTTAAACCCCATTGGGCCACTTTGGCCCAACTGAATGTCTTTGGTTTCTAGTTACTTAACCAACTTGTGTTGTTGATTCTCATGAATGTCTATGATCATTTGATTTTATTTATTTAACAATATCATTATATGTTAAACATTTAGTTATACCTATGCATGCATGATTAGGATTTCATCCTTATTCATGCACACACACATGTATAAGTAATTGTTCCAAGTACCCCCATGTATGCACCTTATAGGATAAATACACATGAGAAACCTAGGTTGGTGATGAGTTACACATTTCCTAGGTTCTTACTACTAGTTTTTATGATTCTTGATCCCACCTCAATCTAATTAAACGAATTTTAGTTTGACATTGGGCTTAGGGCAGCGAACCTTATTAGAGGAGTTGGTCTTAGGTTCGGCTATGTTTAAGGATAGGTTCGGCCATCTTCTAACCTGGACGAACCATAATGGTTCGGTTATTGTTTCAGTTTGAAGGTTCGTGGCTCGTGGTTCGTAGGTCAAGGGTTCGGCTGTCAGGTGATGGTTCGCAGCTGAGTTTGATCCAAAGGTTCGGCTCACCCATTCCTGTTACTAGGCTCGTGTAAGGTTCGCGATCTGCATGGCCAGGGTTCGACCATGCAAGGTTCGTTGCTGCACCATCACAGGTTCGTTGCAGGTGACCTAGGGTTCGGCTGACA
Source organism: Mikania micrantha (assembly GCA_009363875.1). Lineage (NCBI taxonomy): Eukaryota > Viridiplantae > Streptophyta > Magnoliopsida > Asterales > Asteraceae > Mikania > Mikania micrantha. The sequence goes on along the minus strand of CM018682.1, from coordinate 47,768,948 downwards.
GACCGAGTACAGCTGCCAGGTTCGTTGCAGAGACCATAAAGGGTTCGGCTGCGTCATGTGGGTTCGTGTAGGGTTCGTCTAGCGAACCTGTATCATCAACCAGCTCCTTAGCCCACGAACCTGCAACTTCTTCCCTTTTCTAGTTCAAATCTGTTACAACACAAATCCTACCCTCTTTCTCATTGATTACTTGAGTTATCTAAGTGTTTACTAGTGTGTAAAGTGGCTACAACATCAATAAAACCCTAATGATCGTAACATACTATAAAACAGAATTTAAAATTAACCCTTACCTCAATTTCCGTGGACGAAAGCTTGAACAAGTTGTACTTCTGAAATCTACACGATGAGAGGGTTGTAATGAAACCAAAATAACTTGAATCCACAAAGAAATGAGCTCTAATTCTTAGAGAGAAGGTGGAGAACTATCCTTTAGAGAGAGAGAGGTTTAGAACGTAAATAAGAGAAGGAGAAGGGGTGAAATGGGTTGGTGTGGTCATTTATGACCACATTGATTACCCACAAACACCCAGTCGTTTGATCTCGTTCGGTTTCGCGTAAAATGTCGTTTCGTGTAGTTTTCGCGACGAAACGGCACGATTTTAAAAGTAGAAATCGTTTAATTATTCAAGGTTGTTATTCTTCATAAATTAACTAATATCTTCGATTTATTTTAATTTAAAATATTAATTTACTGTTTAAATCGAAATCTACGGTCGTCGCGCGTATTCGTTTGAATCGTCACCCGTACGAACACGACGATAACTATACTTTTCAATCTTGTTTTCTAAATATAGAATATCATTCAGAACGTTAAACTTTCAGATTTATTCGTATAGATCGTCACCTATACGAATATCCCGTCAGTTTAGCATTCCTGTAACAATATTCGTGTATTTTGTTTTTTAAAGTCTCACATACGTTTATACATAATAATTCCTAAACAAGTAATCACATGATGGTTCTGTATTGTCAAAGAATTATCTGACTCAAGAACCATTGTTCTGAACTTTGCTTTCTGGATTGAATCTGAACTGTGATTTGATAACATGAAATGAAAATGATATACAATTGTTTACTGAAATACGTACCTGATTTACTGTTCATGTACTGTGGAGATCACTGTTCCGGTGACGTTTCCGGCACTGATGTTACAGTCTCCCCTTGTTAGAGAAATTTCGTCTCGAAATTTAAGAGTTGTTATCGGGTACAGCTTCCTCTTCAAACAGTTGGGGATACTTTGACTTCATATGATCTTCACGTTCCCAAGTAAACTCGGGTCCCCGTCTTGAGTTCCATCGAACCTTTACAATGGGAATACGGCTTCGCCTCAGTTGTTTAACCTTGCGATCCATAATCTCCAAAGGTTCTTCAATGAAATGTAACTTTTCATCGACTTGAATCTCTTCGATTGGAATGACGAGAGACTCGTCAGCAAGGCATTTCTTTAGGTTTGAGACGTGAAACACGTCATGCACACCACTGAGTTCATCTGGTAATCTCAGTCGATAAGCTACAGGACCTATACGCTCGATGATCTCGAACGGTCCCACGTATCGTGGTGCTAATTTGCCTTTATCTCCAAAGCGTACAACGCCTTTCCATGGGGATACCTTCAACATTACACGATCTCCCACTTGGAATTCCAACGACTTGCGCCGTTTGTCGGCGTAGCTCTTTTGTCTACTCCTTGTTGCTTGCAGTCTTCTTTGAATCTGAGCTATCTTGTCAGTGGTTTCTTGAATAAGTTCGGGCCCAGTTATTCGATTGTCTCTAACTTCAATCCCGCAGATCGGTGATCGACATTTCCGGCCATAAAGAGCCTCGAATGGTGCACATCCGATACTGCTGTGATAACTATTAATGTAGGAGAACTCGATCAATGGCAAATGAGAGTCCCAAGTACCACCGAAATCCAACACACAGGTTCTTAACATGTCCTCTAGGGTTTGAATAGTACGTTCGCTTTGGCCATCCGTTTGTGGGTGGTAAGCTGTACTCAGATTTAACTGTGTCCCTAGAGATCTCTGCAGTGATTGCCAGAACCTTGATGTGAATCTGCTGTCTCGGTCAGAGATAATAGACAATGGCACACCGTGGCGTACCACTATCTCATTGATGTATACTCTTGCCAGTTTATCCATGGTGAAGTTCTCACGCATGGGCAAGAAATGAGCAGATTTGGTTAAACGATCAGTGATTACCCAAATTGTATCATGACCACTGGAAGTGCGGGGTAGTTTGGTAATGAAATCCGTAGCTATTTGTTCCCACTTCCAGAGCGGAATCTCAGGCTGTTCCAGTAGACTAGACGGTCTCTGATGTTCCGCCTTTACCTTTGCACACGTCAGACACTGACCTACATACTCGGCTATGTCTTTCTTCATTCCAGGCCACCAATACAATTCACGCAAGTCTTGGTACATTTTATCAGCGCCTGGATGAACAGAGTATTTAGTCTTGTGTGCTTCATCGAAGATAAGTTTTCTCAATTCATCTACCGCAGGAATCCATACTCGATCATTATAGTAGATGATTCCATCAGGCTTCGTGTCAACCTGTTTTTCCGCTCCGCAATCAAGTTCCTTCTTCAAATTGCCTCGGTCAAGTGCTTCTTGTTGTGCTTGGATAATCTTGTCACTTAAACTGGTCTGCACGGTTATCCCCATTGCTCTAACACGTAGGGGGTTTGACCCGTTCTTTCCGGCTCAAGGCATCAGCTACAACGTTCGCCTTTCCCGGATGATACTTAATTACACAATCATAATCATTCAGAAGTTCAACCCAACGGCGTTGTCGCATGTTGAGCTCCTTCTGATCAAAGATGTGTTGCAGACTCTTGTGATCAGTGAATATGGTACACTTGGTGCCATATAAATAATGTCTCCAAATCTTCAGTGCGAAGAGTACAGCTCCCAGTTCAAGATCATGAGTAGTGTAGTTCTTCTCATGAACCTTTAACTGTCTTGATGCATAGGCTATAACTTTGTCCCGTTGCATTAACACGCAACCGAGTCCCTGATGGGAAGCATCACAGTACACAACAAAGTCATCACAGCCCTCTGGGAGAGATAGGATTGGAGCATCACATAGTTTCTGTTTCAATGTCTGAAAAGCATCATCCTATTTCTGCTCCCAGACGAACGGTTCACTTTTCTGGGTTAACTTAGTGAGTGGTAGTGCTATCTTAGAAAAATTCGAGATGAACCTTCTATAATAACCTGCCAATCCCAGAAAAGACCGTATCTCCGTCGGTGTATTCGGAGTGTCCCAATTCTTTATCGCCTCGATCTTGGCAGGATCTACATGAATTCCTTCGCTGTTGACTACATGACCCAGAAATTGAACTTCTCTTAGCCAGAATTCACACTTAGAGAATTTAGCATATAGTTGCTCTTTCTTCAACAGCTCCAAGATCTTTTTAAGGTGTTGCTCATGTTCTGTTTTGGTCTTGGAATAAATCAGTATGTCATCAATAAAGACAATGACAAACTGATCCAAGTACGGCTTGCACACTCGGTTCATGAGGTCCATGAAAACCGCAGGTGCATTTGTCAATCCGAAGGGCATCACCAAAAATTCATAGTGCCCGTATCTGGTTCGGAAGGCCGTTTTCGGTGTGTCTTCATCTTGAACTCTCAGCTGATGATATCCAGACCGCAAGTCAATCTTTGAGAAATATTGAGCTCCTTGCAGTTGGACAAAAAAATCATCAATCCTCGGCAATGGATACCGATTCTTGATGGTTAGTTTGTTCAGCTCTCTGTAATCTATGCACATTCTGAACGATCAATCTTTCTTCTTCACGAACAAGACCGGAGCTCCCCAAGGTGAGTAGCTCGGCCTGATAAATCCCTTGTCAAGTAACTCCTGTAGTTGATTAGACAATTCCTGCATCTCTGAAGGTGCTAACCTGTAGGGAGATTTAGCAACTGGAGTTGCTCCAGGAATTAAGTCAATACGAAACTCTACCGGTCGTACAGGTGGCAAACCTGGCAGGTCTTCAGGGAATACTTCAGGATATTCTTTCACTACCGGTACATCTTGAATTTTCTTCTTGTCTTTCTCTTTTTCCACCACATGAGCCAGGAAAGCTATGCACTGCTTCTGTAGACACTTACGCGCTTTTATACAAGAGATGATTTTGACACTTCGTTTTGCTTGATCCCCTTTCACTTCCAATACACGATCACTCGTCAATGGAATTCGAAGCAGCTTTTCAGAGCAGATGACTTCCACTCGATGAGACGAAAGCCAATCCATTCCATCAATGATATCGAAACTACCCAACTCCATCGGTATCAAATCGATGGTAAATGTATGATCATTTAGTGTCAATGGACAGTTCCTATAAACTGTACTAACTGTGATCTGTTTCCCGTTAGCTACTTCTATAATGTAAGGGGAGTCTAACAGTTCCTCTATGGAATCTAGTTGGCATGCAAAGTCGGTAGAGATAAAACTCTGATCCGCACCAGTATCAAATAGAACAGATGCATAAAAGTCATGTAAGAGAAACGTACCAGTGACCACATTTGGGTCCTGGCGTGCGGCTGGTGCTCCGATAGCGAAGGCTCATCCACGTGGTGCTTGAACTGCGGGTTGTGCCTTCTTCTGGCAGTTCTTCGCAAAGTGGCCTTGTTCGCCACAGTTATAGCATCCACCATGGTTCTGATTAGCTGGTGGAGGGAGAGCCAAAGCAGCATTGTTGACTGCTTGGTTAGGTGTTATCCGGCAGTACTGGACCCAATGGCCCTTTCTTCCACATCCCGTGCATTGCTTGCATGGAGTGTCAGCCGGGTGATGATACTGACACTTGGCACACAAAGGAAACGTGCCAGTGTAAGGTTTGCGGTTTGGGTTCTGTGGTGCTGCTGCCACTTGTTGAAGGGGTGTGGCCACTGTGTAGTTCTTGATTGTCTTCTGTTTCTTCTTCTGATGGTGGTGGGGTTTCTTAGAAGACTCAGCTTTGTTCTTACTGGGTTCAGCCTCCTTCTTTAGAACTCCAGAGGCTACCATGAGGTCAGTGAGTTTCCCAGACAATCTCACTGCAGATTCAACAGTAGTAGGGTTGGCTGAAACAACCATGCCCTGAATGCAGGCGGGGAGTCCACCCACATATCTGTCTATTCTTTTCTCTAGAGTTGGTACCATATTTGGCACCAAAGAAACTAGCTCGTGGTAGCGAGTAGTATAGCCCATGTGATCAGCCCCTTCATCACATGGTTGGACAATTCAACCTCCAACTTCTGCAACTCATTCTTGGGGCAGAAATCTGTTCGCAGCAGTGCCTTGAAGTCTTCCCATGGCATTGCCATAGCTTCCTCTCTTCCTCGGGCGTTGATCTGACCATTCCACCAGGTCAAAGCCCTTTTGTTGAATATTCCAGCTGAGTAACGGACCTTGTGGTGTTCAGTGCAGCTGCAAAGATCCAAGGTTGCCTTAATCTTCTCAATCCATTGGATTAACCCAACGGCACCTTCAGACCCACTAAAACTGGTGGTTTACATCCTACTAAGGACTTGTAGGAGTAATGAGATGAATCTCCAGTATTTCCACTGGCTTCTCCTGATGTGTTGCCAGTGTTGAGGATCTCATTACGAAGACGAAGGAACATCTCCGGTATGGCTTCTTTCATCTGGTTTTTCATCTGGCTACTTAGCAACGTCACCAGAGCGATAGTAGCAGGATCCAGAGCCGGTGTTGTACCCGAACCAGATGCTTGAGTAATCAATGGAGGAGGGGGAGGAGGAGGTGGAGGAGGTGGTGGTGGCGAATCATTTGGTGACAGTGTGGAGGAGTGTGGAGCCAAGTCATGTGGTGGTAGCTGTATCAAAGGAGGTTGTCTTCTCGGCGGCATTCTGATCATAACCAATAAAGTTATCAGTTAGCGCAATGATCGGATACAGAAGACAGTATGCAATTAATTCCTAAGTCCTGTTTTCTCTATATGCAGGGTCCCTAGGTTATAGTCTAGGCCAAACCATTTAAATAAGTGACCAATATTTCTCTATAACCATGGCTCTGATACCAATCTGTCACACCCCGAGCCGGCGGGGTAGGATCGGAGTCCCCGTCAGGCGGAAGGTTCCCGGGGCACGATATCGTGAGTGATAATCGGAAGTGATCAGATTGTTTACATTGCACATGATATAAATGAGAAATGCTAAGATAATAGAATTACAAAGTTAAATTACATTAGTATCGTTTATAATTTAATAATGTAAATCTATTGTAAACATCATAAAAGGACTATCTTGTATTTATACAAGATATACAAAATAAATTGTATAATGATGTCTTCAAAAGTATGCAGGTCCAAAATACTAAGTCTTCTATCTGAAGTCCTAGTCCAAAAGAAATGACTTCTAAATTAACCTGTTCGTCACCTGAGAAATGCAAAAAGATCAAGTCAACACATGGTTGGTGAGTTCATATAGTTTTCGTATTTAAAAATGATTTGAAAACCTCCTTTGGTAAAGACCATAACCTCATTAACACCACATTTAATATCCGAATCGTTATGCTTATATATAGGGCATATGTAGGGTCGAACTTACCGCCCGCCCAGCCATCGTCCCACCACATACTAATCCGTATATGACACTGTTGTTAATGATAATTAAGCATTTTTACCCTTAACACAAATCCATAAGATCCTCTGTTTGTTGTCCCTGTATTTACAATCATTTGAAATTCATGTTGATTTCATAAGTTCATCACTCAATATGATCAACCACCGTAATTGTATAAACAGTTATAAATGTTTAAGTAAATAAATAGATAAACATTTAATAAAATCTAAGTCCTAATGATTGGGGCCTTTGGTCATACTCGAGTAGACTAGTCTGTCAATCTAGGTACTTAGTATTTAGGAAATCTGTAAATATCCTCAAACATATGACCTACAAATCAAACAGTCTAGCTAGGACTTCTTGTAATGTAGGGTTTTTGTTTCGTCTGTTTTGGCATATGTTATCTCTGATATTTCCCAGGTTTTCCCTTGAAAATGATTTATTGATTCGTCTGATTCTGTTACAAGATGTACTTGATTCATTGATCATAGAATACTAGATTCATTGATCAAATGTACACTTGATTCATAGTTCAACAAACACTTGATTTGTAGAACATTGAATATTGTCTTTGCAAAGATTGTTTTGTTTGATTTGTTGAAGTCCCACACTTGTTTCACCAAAATGTTTCATTTGATTCATTGAATTCACCCATTTGATTTGTCCAAATGTTTAGTTTGATTCCTTGAACTCCCACACTTGTTTTGTCAAAATGTTTGATGTGATTCTTTAGAAATCTTTTGATCTGTAGAAATCTTTTAGTTTAAATCTGATTATTCACTTAATTTATAAGTAAATCAGTTAGTAAACCTGCATAAAATCTTCCTAGACATGGTCTAGGATAACATTTTTATATATGTAAACATATAAAATTAAAAGCATTTAAGTAAACAATTTAATAAACAGTTTACGCATGCTTCTCAGCCCCGCGTTTCAAAAACAAAATGTTAGAAAAGGGGCAATGAACTCACCTGTGTTGCTATGTAAAGGATCTACACAAAATGCGCGCTCTTGTTTGTAGCTAGGTTTCTTCAGTTCCTGAGTTATTTTAATAGAATTCGAATACAATAAGTACGCGTAGTAATCGTTGTGCCTAAGGTTTGGTCTTGTTGTGTGTGCAACTAAGTGTCTTAGTACTAAGTGTATCTAAGATCTAACCTATCTTAGTTACCCTTTTATGATCCCAAACCCATGTTTAGTTACAACCTTTATAATTAATTTTACAAAATTTCGGCAGAGTCTCCTTTGTTTTATGTTTAAAATCGAGACATATACACAAAAATCAACTTAAAAGAAACCAATGCCATTTATAATTTACATTTCAAATTAAACAAAACTTTATAATTTATTAAACCAACTTTTATAAATTTATAACATCTTCATCTTATATAACATCACTATAGCATCTAATGCACAATGGGCTTAGTTAAACCCCATTGGGCCACTTTGGTCCAATTGAATGTCTTTGGTTTCTAGTTACTTAACCAACTTGTGTTGTTGATTCTCATGAATGTCTATGATCATTTGATTTTATTTATTTAACAATATCATTATATGTTAAACATTTAGTTATACCTATGCATGCATGATTAGGATTTCATCCTTATTCATGCACACACACATGTATAAGTAATTGTTCCAAGTACCCCCCATGCATGCACCTTATAGGATAAATACACATGAGAAACCTAGGTTGGTGATGAGTTACACATTTCCTAGGTTCTTACTACTAGTTTTTATGATTCTTAGTCCCACCTCAATCTAATTAAACGAATTTTAGTTTGACATTGGGCTTAGGGCAGCGAACCTTATTAGAGGAGTTGGTCTTAGGTTCGGCTATGTCTAAGGATAGGTTCGGCCATCTTCTAACCTGGACGAACCATAATGGTTTGGTTATTGTTTCAGTTTGAAGGTTCGTGGCTCGTGGTTCGTAGGTCAAGGGTTCGGCTGTCAGGTGATGGTTCGCAGCTGAGTTTGATCCAAAGGTTCGGCTCACCCATTCCTGTTACTAGGCTCGTGTAAGGTTCGCGATCTGCATGGCCAGGGTTCGGCCATGCAAGGTTCGTTGCAGGTGAGCTAGGGTTCGGCTGACAGACCAAGTACAGCTGCCAGGTTCGTTGCAGAGACCATGCAGGTTTCGGCTGCATCATGTGGGTTCGTGTAGGGTTCGGCTAGCGAACCTGTATCATCAACCAGCTCCTTAGCCCACGAACCTGCAACTTCTTCCCTTTTCTAGTTCAAATTTGTTACAACACAAATCCTACCCTCTTTCTCATTGATTACTTGAGTTATCTAAGTGTTTACTAGTGTGTAAAGTGGCTACAACATCAATAAAACCCTAATGATCGTAACATACTATAAAACCGAATTTAAACTTAACCCTTACCTCAATTTCCGTGGACAAAAGCTTGAACAAGTTTTACTTTTGAAATCTACACGATGAGAGGGTTGTAATGAAACCAAAATAGCTTGAATCCACAAAGAAATGAGCTCTAATTCTTAGAGAGAAGGTGGAGAACTATCCTTTAGAGAGAGAGAGGTTTAGAACGTAAATGAGAGAAAGAGTAGCGGTGAAATGGGTTGGTGTGGTCATTTATGACCACATTGATTACCCACAAACACCCAGTCGTTTGATCTTGTTCGGTTTCGCGTAAAATGTCGTTTCGTGTAGTTTTCGCGACGAAACGGCACGATTTTAAAAGTAGAAATCATTTAATTATTCAAGGTTGTTATTCCTAATAAATTAACTAATATCTTCGATTTATTTTAATTTAAAATATTAATTTACTGTTTAAATCGAAATGTACGGTCGTCGCGCGTATTCGTTAGAATCGTCACCCGTACGAACACGACGATAACTATACTTTTCAATCTTGTTTTCTAAATATAGAATATCATTCAGAACGTTAAACTTTCAGATTTATTCGTACAGATCATCACCTATACGTATATCCCGTTAGTTTAGCATTCCCGTAACAATATTCGTGTATTTTGTTCTTTAAAGTCTCACATACGTTTATACATAATAATTCCTAAACAAGTAATCACATGATGGTTCTGTATTGTCAAAGAATTATCTGACTCAAGAACTATTGTTCTGAACTTTGCTTTCTGGATTGAATCTGAACTGTGATTTGATAACATGAAATGAAAATGATATACAATTGTTAACTGAAATATGTACCTGATTTACTGTTCATGTACTGTGGAGATCACTGTTCCGGTGACGGTTCCGGCACTGATATTACAAAAACATCTTCTGTAAATATTAATTTTAATATATTGATGTATGGTTTAATAATTCTTACAATAAGCACGGACTTTGGTAGCGATCTTTTATTTTAATATTTCTTGCCTCGCCCATGTCTGGTTCAAACATAATCCTACTCAAATTGGTAGACCTCAAAATATTCACTTAATTAACAAAAAAAGATAACACAAATTAAATTAAAAAATTTATTAAATAAAACTAATTATTAGAAATTTGTGTATAAGGAATAACGTACTATCAGGTAAATGAATCAACTTAACACGAGATACATATATGACAGACTTTCGTGAGATGGCTCGAACGATACGTACGGCATCAGTAAACCCCAAATCGTAAAAAAACAATTGTATTATGTGACCGCTGTAGATAACAATTTTGTGTGAACATTATTTTTAGAAAATAATATTTGCTTAAATAAAAGTGATTACTTACGTCTTATCTTGAAGGAAAAGTTCAAAACTACAATTAGAGCGTTCACCTGCTATTATTCTACCGACAACATCTAAAATAAAATAATAAAATACAATATAGTATTATAATTAGTATCTATTTTATACAGAAAAGCTTATTTTAAATTGTGATTATTTAAACGTACCAATAATTAGTTTTGTAGATCGTCTGTCGTGTGTAAGAGTCATTATATAAGGAACTAATGGATACAAACGAAACCCTCTTGGAACATCACTTGTAAATGGAAGAAGTTTAGTGTGTTCAGAAATCACGATCTTAAACTTGCCCCAAATCAAGATGTGGTTTTTATATGTTGGCCACTCATTGTAATCGAAACTCTCTATTTGGAAACGACTTAATACAAACATGTTCTCTACCAGATTCATGTTGGTGTAAAATTTCATTAAATCTGCTGGGATGAAAGTAGGTACCCTATGTCTCTAAAAAAAATATGTATTTAATATTTAATCAAAACAAAGTCTAAATATTAGATAAAATTTTTGCATAAAAATTGATCTTACGTGTTCGTCGAGAAAAATAACCAATGTTTTGTTTTCACAAATTGGCAAAATGAACTCAAGCCAAACAAAGGACAACGTATACCAAACTCCGTATTGTGTGAGTGATGAAACCGAGTCAACAATAGAATGCACATCCATATTCGATTATACTTTCAATTGTTAAAAAGAATTAAACCCAAGTCGAAATGAACATTAAAAAGTGGTTTCTTTGGATTTGTTGTTGATAACAATTTATCATTGACATGAGTTTTACATCTATAAATAACAAATACAAAGTAATATTAATAATGTAGTTATTATTGTTATTTAACATGAAAGAAATACCTTAAGTGCCAAAAGTAAAAGAGCTGAATGCCAAAAATGTATCTACAAGAAGAAAAAAATTGCAAATTGTTAGCATACCATAGAAATCACATATATGTACACAACAATTTATAATATATATATATATATATAAACCGGTGCAGATGACAAAAAAATTTGAAACTAGTTTAAACCAACAAAGGTGTATAGAAACTGGTGCATGTGACAAAAAAATACCAAAGCAATGTTGAATCATAAAATTGTTCTTGAAAACAAAATTGTGTTGAACCATACTTACATATATGTAGTTGCATACAACTAAAAACAAAAAAAATATACCTTCATATACTACATACAATATGAACTGTAATTTGCTAAAAAAATATACCTTCATATACTACATACTGATTCAAATATGACTTTTTACAAAATTGAAAACAAAATTGTGTGGAAGTACCGTAGAGAGATTCAACCTATAGATAGATTCAACCATAGAGAGTCAAAAGAAGCTGGGGAAGTACCGTAGATAGCCAAACCCAATAAGCTAACCAAATAAACATAAAAATTAGATTAAACACACATTCATAGTTGATTAAATACAAAATTACATACCAATTAGGTTAATATGCATGCTGTGATGTATTTGTAAGTATTGTATGATGTATTTGCATGTACTGTACTTATATTTTAACACTCATAGATACAATGTCTTGTGTAAAAAATGTAATATTACATTAATACCTTAAAAATAAAAATACAAATAAAAATTGTATGTATTATTTGATTAACAGATATGTATGTTATAATCCTATTGTTTAGTAAAATGGTTGGGTTTAATTACATGCATATAAAAGTAAAATAATTACACACAAACATAACAGCATACATATACACACATGACACAAGTTGGATGGGTTTAATTACATGCTGGAATGAGAATGTAAGTAATAATCCTATTGTTTAGTCTAATGGTTGGGTAAATGGGTTTATGAGAATGGTTTAAATTGAAAGTTTAAATGTAATTATCGAAGGGGTTGTCGGTAATGGCTGTGGAAGGGGCTGTCGGAAGGGGCTGTTGCATGGGGCTGTGTGCAGGGGTCAAATGGTTTAAATAGAAAGTTTAAATGTAACTTGGATTCAATCTATTCAAATATCTAAAAACCTTTACAAAGACACAACTACATACACAATAAATTACAGTCACCTGTATATAACCTTCAATAATCCTTCTTATACTCACCTGAATCAACAAAGAAGTTGTAAAAATTAGAAGCTACAATTGATTTGTAAAACCTAGCAACCAGAAACTATATACGTACACATTAAATACCATGAGGGCCAAGATGTACTCGGTCACAATGAGTTAATTTTCACATTAAACTGACCATTATCATTTTTAAGAACATCATAAGCATACATAATGCATACAAACAGATTTACTAATATAAAATAAACACATTGTAGGGTTGCACCAGCCCGCTACAGGCCGCCATCCAAGCCAGGCTGCAGCAGGCCGTGTGATAGGTCATAGCAGAGTGTGTGACAGGGGGCCGGGGCTGGGGATGGGGCTGGGATGTGGCATTCATGAACACTAATGAACATACCTAATACTCAATACATCTAAACATACCTATCACAGCTGGTTACTAATGTTTACTATTATACATAACTTGATTTTAAAACTGATTTACATACATACATAGGCACAAAATAGATACATTCATGTACCAGTTGCTCTTTTACTTATCTAATGTTTTATCAGTTAAACAATATATAATATCTTCAACTATTTCGTCATTTGTACTTATAATGAAGTAACTAAAATCAACTTACCAAGCAATGGAAACACAACTGTTAGATCACAACTACGATTAATTTTTACCTCTGAAAACCTTGATGCAAGATCTGAAATATGGCAAGATTATTAACAATTATTAATTAACAGCATTACAAAGAAATGCTATGTAGTACTTTTACCCAAATTTTAAAATTTTGTATGTAGTATTTTTACCCATTTTTGAAAAGAAAACACTATAAATTAATAACATTGCATAACCAATAAAGTGTATGTAAGTATATATGCAGCTATGTCTGTATGTATATATGCAGCCATGTATGTAAACAAAAGTGCATGTATGTATGTATGTATGCAACATAAATGAGGTTGACAACAATGCAAATAGATTGTAAACTAACATACTAACTGGTTGTTGAGATGGAGCTATGTTCCCAGGTTCTGTGTTATCCAGGGCCGGGTGACTCTGTCAAGGATTGCTTCTGGGGGCTGGGTTTACTCATGGATAAAAAGCAGGGTACCTATTGGAGTGTGCAGGGGGTTTATGTAAAAGGGTGGCGGATGTGGGCTGATGGTTTGGTCAACAGGGCTGGTTGGTCTTCTTGCCTCTTGGGTGGTTGTGCATCTGGTGGGGAGTGGTTTTCCCTGGACTGGTGGTAGCCTATGATTCGATTTGGGCAGCTTTTTCTTGGCCTGCTGATGGTAGATATTGGTGAATTTGAATCCTATCATGGTTTGCTGTTGGGTTTGTTTCAAGATGAGGCTGATCTGATGGTCATGGGTTGTCTAGATGGTTTAAATCTGCTTCTCTGCGGCTGGGTAGAGACTGATCTGCTTTGGTTTTTTTGTATATTGCAGTTGGTTGGCTGGCTTTGGTGGGCTTGGGTGAGGAACTCTCTTGCTAGGTTGGATGGCTCTTGGATTAAAAGTTTTAAGAAGGTTGGGCGTTGGAGGTTTTTTGTTGCTGTTGCTAGTTGGCATCTGGTGCTACGGATGGGAGTTGGGTTTACATGGCTTCTTTGGTTGACTCTCGGGCCCATGTCTGTTCCTGCTTGCTGTGGTTCCTCCCTAGTGTGCTGCGCCTCCTGCTCCCCATGTTGCATGTCACACCCCGAGCCGGCGGGGTAGGATCGGAGTCCCCGTCGGGCGGAAGGTTCCCGGAGCGCGATATCGTGAGTGATAATCGGAAGTGATCAGATTGTTTACATGGCACATGATATAAATGAGAAATGCTAAGATAATAGAATTACAAAGTTAAATTACATCAGTACCGTTATAATTTAACAATGTAAATCTATTGTAAACATCATAAAATGAGTATCTTGTATTTACACAAGGTATACAAAATAAATTGTATAATGATGTCTTCAAAAGTATGCAAGTCCAAACAACTAAGTCTTCTATCTGAAGCCCTAGTCCAAAAGAAATGACTTCTTAATTAACCTGTTTGTCACCTAAGAAGTCATGCAAAAAGATCAAGTCAACACATGGTTGGTGAGTTCATATAGTTTTAGTAATTGAAAATGATTTGAAAACCTCATCCGGTAAAGACTTTAACCTCATTAACTCCACATGTAATATCCGGATCGGTATGCTTATATATAGGGCATATGTAGGGTCGAACTTACCGCCCGCCCAGCCACCGTCCCACCACATACTAATCCGTATATGACACTGTTATTAATGATAGTTAAGCATTTTTACCCTACTCATTAAACCCAAAGCCCTTCTGTTCCTTTGTCCCTGTAATTACAATCATTTGAAATCCATATTGATTTCATAAGTTCATCACATAATATGATCAACCATAGCAATTGTATAACAATCATAAATGTTTAAGTAATTAGATAAGTAAACATTTAATAAAATCTAAGTCCAAATGATTGGGGCCTTTGGTCATACTCGAGTAGACTAGTCTGTCAATCTAGGTACTTAGTGGTTAGGGAATCTGTAAATATCCTCAAACATATGACCTAAAAATCAAACGGTCTAGCTAGGACTTCTTGAAATGTAGGGTTTTTGTTTCGTCTGTTTTGGCATATGTTATCTCTGATATTTCCCAGGTTTTCCCTTGAAAATGATTTATTGATTCGTCTGATACTGTTACAAGAAGTACTTGATTTGTTGATCATAGAATACTAGATTCATTGATCAAATGTACACTTGATTCATTGTTCAATAAACACTTGATTTGTAGAACATTGAATATTGTCTTTGCAAAGATTGTTTCGTTTGATTTGTTGAAGTCCCACACTTGTTTCGCCAAAATGTTTCGTTTGATTCATTGAATTCACCCATTTGATTCGCCAAAGTGTTTAGTTTGATTCCTTGAACTCCCACACTTGTTTTGTCAAAATGTTTGATGTGATTCTTTTGAAATGTTTTGATCTGTTGAAATCTTTTAGTTTAATCTGATTATTCACTTAATTTATAAATAAATAAGTTAGTAAACCTGCATAAAATTCTCCTAGACATGGTCTAGGATAACATTTATATATATGTAAAACATATAAATTTAAAAGCATTTAAGTAAACAATTTAAATAAACAGTTTACGCATGCTCCACAGCCCCGCGTTTTAAAACAAAAATGTTAGAAAAGGGGCAATGAACTCACCTGTGTTGCTATGTAATTGATCTAACACCAAATGCGCGCTCTTGTTTGTAAGCTAAATATCTTCGGTTCCTGAGTTATTTTATAAGAATTCGAATATAATAAGTACACGTAGTAGTCGTTGTGCCTAAAGTTTGATCTTGGTGTGTGTGCAACTAAGTGTCTTAGTACTAAGTGTATCTAAGATCTAATCTATCTTAATTACCCTTCTTATGATCCCGAATCCCATGATTAGTTATAGTAACTTAGCTTTACATTTTTAGAAATTTCGGCAGAGTTTCCTTTGTATCTAGTTCAAATCCAGACAATTGTATTGTCTATTTTATAGTAAAATCCCCATCAATGATGTTACAACAACTTTTACAGCTAAATAAACTTGAAAGAAATCAATGACATCTACATAAAGTCCATTTCATTTTAATTTAATAAGATTTTAGAAAACTATTAAATTTACTTTTAAATAAGCTCACTCTACCCTTATTTTTTTATCAAAATATTATTACCTCCTATTCCAAATAAACATTTATACATGTTGGGCCTTAGTTGGCCCATTGAATCCATAACGACTCATTTAAAAGTCCTTGACTCTAAATTTGATAACCAACCTTTGATTTTGATCCATATGAGTTCTTGGAATTCTTTTACATGTGTTAACTAAATCCATAGATGTTAACATTGCTATTGATGTGTTATTGTGTTTCCTAACATCTCATAACACCTAACAAACCTACTTCTTTGTCTTAAGTTAAAATGATGTAATGACAACCCTCAATTCATGCATGCATTCATGTGATTTCCCATGCAATTCTATCCCATCCCCACACATGCATGCAACTTATGTGATCAACTCCTCATGAAATTGTTAATTTAATGATCCACAATCCATTTCCTAGTTTACAACATTAGTTTAATTGATCCTAGGTCCATAATACCCTCATTAAACAACTCCTAGGTTCGACTTGTGATCCAGGGCAGCGAACCTATTGCCCAAACCCCATAGGTTCGGCTAAGTTGATCCAGAGGCTCGGCAGTGGCAACAGCTCAACGAACCATTAAGGTTCGTCTGCCATAAGAGGGTTCGTGAGTTACTGGACCGTCAGTCTAGGTTCGTGAGTTTGCATGGCCATGGTTCGGCCATGCAAGGGTTCGTCTCCTATTTGGTTCGGCTAAGGGCCCTGGTCACAGGTTCGGTGCTGCAAGCTCACAGTATCGTTGCAGGGTTTAGTCAGGTCGACAGGTTTGTCACTCAGACGAAGCAGGTTCAAGGTGCAGGGTTCGCTTCCCTCTTGAAGGTTCGGCCGAGAGTCCAAAGGTTCGGCCGTAGGGTGGTTCACGAACCTGGACTATCTTTGTCTTCCCCGTTGATCAGAACCTGTTGCAATTCATCCCTAACAGTTCCTAAACACATATGGCATCTCTATCTACGTATTTTAAGTGCTTAATATCAATTATAATAGCAAAAGTCATGAGACTCGTGAAAACCCTATAAAAACCAAAAATAAAATGAACTTTTACCTTAGATTTCGTGGATGAAATTTTACAATGCTTGTACTTCTGAATTGTACACGATGAGAAGAACGTCTTGACGCCTAGAACACTTGAATCCAACGAGATTTAAGTCTCCAAAACTTAGAAAGAAGGTTAATTTCTTGAGAGAGTTTTAGAGAGAGAGAGAGAAAACCGAGTGAGAGAGAGAGAAAGAGTGGAGATGGTGGTGGTTGTGACCTTTAATGCCACATTAAATGTGGGAAGAATACCCGGTCGTTTGGTCTCGTTCGGTTTCGCGTAAAATGCCGGTTCGCGTGGTTTCCACGACGAAACGACATGATTATAAAATATGAAAACATTTAATTATTCAAGGTTGTGATTCCTAATAAATTAACTAATATTTTCTATTTATTTTAATTTAAAATATTTATTTACTGTTTAAATCGAAATGTACGGTCGTCGCGCGTTCGAATCGTCACCCGTACAAACACGGCGATAACTATACTTTTCAATCTTGTTTTCTAAATATAGAATATCATTCAGAACGTTAAACTTTCAGATTTATTCGTATAGATCGTCACCTATACGAATATCCCGTCAATTTAGCATTCACGTAACAATATTCGTGTGTTTTGTTCTTTAAAGTCTCACATACGTTTATACATAATAATTCCTAAACAAGTAATCACATGATGGTTCTGTATTGTTAAAGAATTATCTGACTCAAGAACGATTGTTCTGAACTTTGTTTTTCTGAATTGAATCTGAACTGTGATTTGATAACATGAAATGAAAATGATATACAATTGTTAACTGAAATACGTACCTGATTTACTGTTCATGTACTGTAAAGATCACTGTTCCGGTGACGGTTCCGGCACTGATGTTACAGTCTCCCTTGTTAGAGAAATTTCGTCCCGAAATTTAAGAGTTGTTATCGGGTACAGCTTCCTCTTCAAACAGTAGGGGATACTTTGACTTCATGTGATCTTCACGTTCCCATGTAAACCCGGGTCCCCGTCTCGAATTCCATCGAACCTTTACAATAGGAATACGGCTTCGCCTCAGTTGTTTAACCTTACGATCCATAATTTCCAAAGGTTCTTCAATGAAACGTAACTGTTCATCGACTTGAATTTCTTCGATTGGAATGACGAGAGACTCGTCAGCAAGGCATTTCTTTAAGTTTGAGACGTGAAACACATCATGCACCCCACTGAGTTCATCTGGTAATCTCAGTCGATAAGCTACAGGACCAATACGCTCGATGATCTCGAACGGTCCCACGTATCGTGGTGTTAATTTGCCTTTCTTTCCAAAGCGTACAACGCCTTTCCATGGGGATACCTTCAACATGACTCGGTCTCCCACTTGGAATTCCAACGGCTTGCGCCGTTTGTCGGCGTAGCTCTTTTGTCTACTCCTTGTTGCTTGCAATCTTCTTTGAATCTGAGCTATCTTGTCAGTGGTTTCTTGAATAAGTTCTGGCCAGTTATTCGATTGTCTCCAACTTCAGTCCAACAGATCGGTGATCGACATTTCCGACCATAAAGAGCCTCGAATGGTGCACATCCGATACTGCTGTGATAACTGTTATTGTAGGAGAACTCGATCAGTGGTAAATGGGAATCCCAATTTCCACCGAAATCTAACACGCAGGTTCTTAACATGTCTTCTAGGGTTTGAATAGTACGTTCTCTTTGACCATCCGTTTGTGGATGATAAGTTGTACTCAGATTTAACTGTGTCCCTAGTGACTTCTGCAGTGATTGCCAGAATCTTGATGTAAATCTGTTGTCTCGATCAGAAATAATAGACATTGGCACACCATGGCACACCACTATCTCATTGATGTATAATCTTGCCAGCTTATCCATCGTGAAGATCTCACGCATAGGCAAGAAGTGAGCAGATTTGGTTAAACGATCAATGATCACCCAAATGGTATCATGACTACTGGAAGTGCGGGGTAGTTTGGTAATGAAGTCCATAGCTATTTGTTCCCACTTCCAGAGCGGAATCTCAGGCTGTTCCAGTAGACCAGACGGTCTCTGGTGTTCCGCCTTTACCTTTGCACACGTCAGACACTAACCGACATACTCGGCTATGTCTTTCTTCATCCCCGGCCACCAATAAAATCCACGCAAGTCTTGGCACATTTTATCAGCGCCTGGGTGAACGGAGTATTTAGTCTTGTGTGCTTCATCTAAGATCAGTCTTCTTAATTCGTCTACCGCCGGGATCCATATACGTTCCCGGTAATAGATCATTCCATCGACCTTCGTGTCGACCTGTTTCTCTGCTCCACAATCAAGTTCCTTCTTCAGATTACCTCGGTCAAGTGCTTCTTGTTGTGCTTGAATAATCTTGTCACTTAAACTGGTCTGCACGGTTATCCCCATTGCTCTAACACGTAGGGGTTTGACCCGTTCCTTCCGGCTCAGGGCATCAGCTACAACGTTCGCCTTTCTCGGATGGTACTTAATTACACAATCATAGTCGTTCAGAAGTTCAACCCAACGGCGTTGTCGCATGTTGAGTTCCTTATGATCAAAGATGTGTTGCAGACTCTTGTGATCAGTGAATATGGTACACTTGGTGCCATATAAGTAATGTCTCCAAATTTTCAAGGCGAAGATTACTGCTCCCAGTTAAAAATCATGAGTAGTGTAGTTCTTTTCATGAATCTTTAACTGTCTTGATGCATAGGCTATGACTTTGTCCCGTTGCATTAACACACAACCAGGTCCCTGATGAGAGGCATCATAGTATACAACAAAATCATCACAGCCCTCTGGGAGAGATAGGATTGGAGCATCACATAGTTTCTGCTTCAGAGTCTGGAAGGCATCTTCTTGTTTTTGCTTCCAGACAAACGGTTCACTTTTCTGGGTTAACTTAGTGAGTGGCAAAGCTATCTTAGAAAAATTTGAAATGAACCTTCTATAATAACCCGCCAATCCCAGAAAAGACCATATTTCCGTTGGTGTCTTCGGAGTATTCCAGTTCTTTATCGTCTCGATCTTGGCAGGATCTACATGAATTCCCTCGCTGTTAACTACATGACCCAGAAATTGAACTTCCCTTAGCCAGAATTCACATTTAAAGAATTTAGCATAGAGTTGTTCTTTCTTCAACAGCTCCAAGATCTTTTTAAGGTGTTGCTCATGTTCTGTTTTGGTCTTGGAATAAATCAGTATGTCATCAATGAAGACAATGAAAAACTGATCCAAGTACGGCTTGCACACTCGGTTCATGAGGTCCATGAAAACCGCTGGTGCATTTGTCAATCCGAAAGGCATCACCATGAATTCATAATGCCCGTATCCTGTTCGGAAGGCCGTTTTCGGTATGTCTTCATCTTGAACTCTCAGCTGATGATATCCAGACCGCAAGTCAATCTTTGAGAAGTATTGAGCTCCTTGCAGTTGGTCAAACAAATCATCAATCCTCGGTAAGGGATACCGATTCTTGATGGTCAATTTGTTCAGCTCCCTGTAGTCTATGCACATTCTGAATGATCCGTCTTTCTTCTTCACGAACAAAACCGGAGCTCCCCAAGGTGAGTAGCTCGATCTGATGAAACTGTCACACCCCCAATTTTCAACTAACGGAATCATACCGTTTGGGAACGTGACAAACCAGGATCTCAGATCATTAGACATAGCGAAGACCTCTATATGAATTTCAAAACATACGTTGGTCTTTAAAACATAATATTCAGAGTTTACAAAAAGTGCGGAAGCGTTTAAAAACCATAAACAGTTGTAAATCAAACATTACAATTCAAAGTACTTAAATATTCAGATTTAAATAATCAAAGTAAAAGAAATGCATGAGACTCTATCTTCCTAGTCCATGCCAGCTGTTACGCGCGCCTTAGCGTCCTGAGAAAACATGCAAATCAAGTCAACACAAAGGTTGGTGCATAACACAGGTTTTAAGTAATCATAGTGTTCAAAACATCAGTTTGAATAACAAGTTGTAGATAACATAATCACAATTGCACAGTCATGATAGCTAGTCATATAACTATTTACATACGTGTTCGACACCGAAGCTGACTAGTTGCCATGCTATAGCATGTTTTCGCCTTGCCACTATTGTCTATCACAACAATAGTAAAAATATGTGTTTGGTCAGTCAAACACCTGCGTAGATCCCATCTACCAGGTGAGGTTTGTCAAACCTAATAGATCTATTTCCAACTACCACGCTTTGCATTTACAGCAAACTAAACGGTTCGAGGTGTGTAAGGACTTTCAAGTTGATATAATTGCACATAATGTAAACAGATAACTCATGCAAGTGATATGTATCTAAAAAGTAGTTTGTTGCACATGTTTTCTCCCCCAAAACAGTTTAAAATAAGAAAGGGGCCGTGTACGCACCTTTGATGATAGTAGAATGATCAAACACGTGTGAACTTGCGTAGAAATCCTCTACGAAGAATCTGTGATTTAAACAATAACCTATTGTTATTCGAATAATCGTTTTGTGCTTAAAATCACATACGTATCAACATACGTATGTTTAAAGTGTGAGAATTTGGCATACGGAAGTACGCGTGTCACTGAAATCGATTAAATAAAATCATATTTGATTTTATTCAATAAATCGTAATTATACGCGATTTCGTGTTCGGACTAAAATATAAATTTTATCCTTCTAATGCGTTCGTATCCTCGTTACGGTTCCAACGCAACTTGAACGGATCGAAACGGATTTAAAACGAATAAGTTATGAGCTAAATAGTAAAAATAATATTAAAACCTCAAAAATTGGTTGGGCCGGGACTCGAACCCGCGACCCTCAACATCACACACACAGCATCTAACCACTACGCCCCCTAGGGTATCGCGTTAATTAACCAGAACTTAATTGTTTTAAACTTACATGGCTTAGTTTCCTTATGTTCGTATATAGCCGAAGCTTCAACCCAAATTGATCTCAAATTCGAATTTGATCCAGCCTAAAACCATAGGGTTACTGTTCTATCATCCTAGACGACTTCAATCATGATTCTAATTCAATTAATCGATGATTCAATGTTATGAAAACTAATCTACATATCCTCGAACTCGAGTCCCCAAAACCCACGACTCGATTCTGTTCAATTCATTACCATTTCATAAAATTAATACATGGATTACATTCAAAGATGTATTTCGAACATGTCTGTGCCAATAAATTCGATATTAGAACATGTTTCTATCAAAATCCCCAAACCGTTTAACCCAAGCAAACCTAGAACTAGAACTCAATCGATTCGTGATCATTTCATGAAATTAGAATATGCCTTAGCTTGATCGAGGGTTTCTGAAAATGCCTATGCATATTAATTCGATTTGTACACCGGTTTAATCAACAACCCCCAAAATCGTTTGTCTTTAGAACCCTAGAACTCGAGCCCCATCAATTTGCTATCATCAATCGAAATTGTTATAAGAATAACCTTGTTCGGCCTTTTCTGAAACTAACCATATAGTTTAATTTGAATATAAAATCCATTTAATACGAAATCCCCAAATCGTTTCTAGGATGAACCCTAGAATCAGGTATTCATAGATTAAATGTTTAAAAGCAGAAATTGACATAGGGTCCTTCTTAATCGGCCCATTTAGGCTATGTACAGAAGAAATTTTACCTCGTTTGATATTTAATTGATGGAAATCGACTTCGGCTTTGAGTTCGGCCACCTCCCTAATCGAGTTCTTCTTTCCACAGCTTGTGCGATTAAATTGGATTGTGCTAATCCCTCTGAAGAAGCCGACTAGTGTATATGAATATGCAATTGTGTGAATTTCGATCGATTTGTGAGAGCTTAATGTCACTAGCGACGGTTTCTAACCCAAGAGTTGTTTTCTTATTAAATTCGACATTAGATCCAAATGTAACTGTTAAGTATTGATGATAATCATCAATATGATGATTAAGAATGTTAATTCATCAGTTACAAATCTATTCATGAATAATTTCGGGTTTAAATGCAATTGATCACTCCTTTTATTCCGAATTTTGACTTTAAGAAAGTCAAAATTGATCCTTCCCATCATATACAAATTAAAATCCTATAATCTAAGTATTTTAGACTTATTTCACTTAATTCAACCCTTAGAAATCATTCTTGATCAATAACTTAACATTTCGGTTAATAAAGTTAAACCGAAAATTCCTAATTTTCATTACTTGGATCATTTAGCTCATGGCTAGATTAAATTTACTCAATTGAGCTTCTCAATTACAATTGGGCCTCACTGGGCCTTCCTGGGCCTACCTTAATCTTCCCTGGGCCTACTTTGTTCCCATTGGGCCTCACTTGCCCCTTATTGGGCCTTACTAGGCCTCTCTTGGCTTATTGGGCCTACATTGACTAGGTTGGGCCTAATTGATCTTGTTGAGTCTTCCTTGACCTTACTGGATCTTCTTTGGTTTTACTGGGCCTTCATTGGCCTTGTTGGGCCTTCATTGGCCTTGTTGGGCCTGTTGGACCTTCATTGGTCTTATTGGGCCTTGATTGGCCTTGTTGGGCCTGTGATAGCACCAACTCCCGTTAACAAGGTTAGTGTGAAAAGTCGGATTGTCACATCATCCCCTTGTTGAAGGAATTTTCGTCCCGAAAATTAGCAAGTGTTAAGAGTAGTTAGGAAACTACTTACGAGTTTATATCGTACGTGTTAGTGTGATTTGATCATTCTGTGTGCTTGTGTGTACTCACACACAAAGTCTAATGCTTGCAACATCACAACTCAATTGTGATCGTTCAATGTAACTGTTTTGCGTGTTCACTAGTTAGTTCACCTAACTGTGACTGTTTGTGTTTGATCATACTGTGTTGTGTAGCCTCACACCTAGTGAGTGTCTGAAACTGTTTGTACTATGCAACCCCGCACATAGCAAAGTGTATGTAACCAATGTACTATGCAACCCCGCACATAGCAAAATGTATGTAATCAATCGTGTATGCACTACCATAACATGTAACATATGAAATGTAGCACATAAAACATATAAAATGTAATGTAGCACAAATATTTGTAACAAAATCAAAATCAATTGAATAAATAAAACGTTTGTGCTTACAGTTTGAAATTTGCAGTGTTGATGTGTGAAAGCATCACGTCATCCCCTTGTTGAAGGAAATTTCGTCCCGAAATTTAACGTGCGCTCTCAGTGTTAGCAGTAGCTGTCTTGAATAGATGAGGATATTTCCTCATCATTTGATCTTCCCGTTCCCATGTGAATTCAGGACCCCGTCTTGAATTCCATCGGACTTTGACTATCGGAATCTTGCTTTGTTTCAATTGTTTGACCTCTCGGTCCATAATTTCTGCTGGTTCTTCAATGAATCGTAGTTGTTCATCTACTTGTATTTCTTCCAACGGTACAATCAATGTCTCGTCAGAAAGACATTTCTTTAAATTCGATACATGAAAGACATCATGAACTCCACTGAGTTCATCCGGTAGTTTGAGTTGATACGCAACCGGACCAATCCTTTTCAGAATCTCAAAAGGTCCTACATAACGTGGACTAAGCTTCCCGCGCTTGCCAAATCGTATCACACCTTTCCAAGGTGATACCTTTAGAAGAACTCGATCTCCTACTTGAAATTCCAACAGTTTACGACGTTTGTCTGCATAACTCTTCTGTCGATCCCGAGCCGCTGCCATACGATTTCGGATTTGAACTATCTTCTCTGTCGTCTCGTGCACCAGTTCAGGACCTGTTAATTGACTGTCACCAATTTCAGCCCAGCAAACTGGTGAACGACATTTGCGACCATACAAAGCTTCAAATGGTGCTGCTTGAATACTTGTATGATAACTATTATTGTAAGAGAATTCCACCAACGGTAAATGATTCTCCCAGCTATCGCCAAAATCAATTACACAAGCTCGTAACATATCCTCGAGCGTTTGAATCGTTCGTTCACTTTGACCGTCGGTCTGTGGATGATAAGCGGTACTCATATCCAAGCGAGTCCCCAATGACTTATGAAGAGATTTCCAAAAATTGGAAGTAAATCGGGCATCCCGATCAGATATGATAGAGATTGGCACACCATGCCGTGCTACTACTTCCTTGATGTAAATGCGAGTCAATTTCTCCATCTTATCAGTTTCTTTAATTGCTAAGAAGTGTGCAGATTTCGTTAATCGATCGACAATTACCCATATCGTATCACAACCACTCGGTGTACGGGGTAACTTAGTAATAAAATCCATCGAAATCTGTTCCCACTTCCACATCGGTATCTCTGGTTGTTGCAGTAAACCAGATGGCTTCTGATATTCAACTTTGACTTTTGAACAAGTCAAACATTTGCTAACGTACTTAGCAATGTCGGCTTTCATGTGAGGCCACCAATACAGTGCCTTCAAGTCATGGTACATCTTGTCTGATCCCGGATGGACTGAATATCTAGACTTGTGTGCTTCGTCCATCACGAGTTCCCTTAAACCTCCATACAAAGGTATCCACATTCGATCAATGAAATAACGAATTCCATCAGGTTTAACACTCAATTGTTCTTCCATTCCTCGTAAAGATTCCGGTACTAAGTTTTCCGTTTTCAAGGCCTCGGTCTGAGCACTGCGTACCTTATCAGGTAAGTCAGTGTGTATTGTCATCATAAGTGCACAAACCCGTCTTGTTGAAGTATCCTTTCTGCTTAAAGCATCGGCTACCACATTAGCCTTTCCCGGGTGATACTTAATCGCACACTCATAATCGTTCAACAACTCAACCCATCGTCGTTGCCTCATATTAAGCTCCTTCTGATCAAAGATATGTTGCAAACTCTTATGATCAGTATAAATAGTACACTTAGTTCCATACAAGTAATGCCTCCAAATCTTTAAAGCAAAAACCACTGCTCCTAACTCCAAGTCATGAGTAGTGTAGTTCTTTTCATGTGTTCGTAGTTGTCTGGAAGCATAAGCGATCACTTTATCCCGTTGCATCAACACACATCCCAAACCCTGTCCAGATGCGTCACAATACACCGCAAAGTCTTCCGTTCCTTCCGGTAAAGATAGAATCGGTGCACTGCAGAGTTTCTGTTTCAATAACTGGAATGCAGCTTCCTGTTTATCCGTCCAGTTATACTTTGTTCCCTTGTGCGTCAGAGCTGTAAGTGGTTGAGCGATCTTTGAGAAACCCTCAATGAATCGTCGATAATAACCCGCCAAACCAAGGAATTGTCGTACCTCGGTAGGGGTCTTTGGCGCTTCCCAATTCTTAATCGCTTCAATCTTCGCTGGATCAACATGTATACCCTTTTCATTAACAATATGCCCCAAAAACTGTACTTCTCGCATCCAAAAATCACATTTCGAGAACTTAGCGTACAGTTGTTCCTGTTTCAATAGCTCTAACAGTAATCGAAGATGTTCGGCATGCTCCTCTTCAGACTTTGAATAGATGAGAATGTCATCGATGAAAACAATGACAAACTTGTCCAGATAAGGTTTACAAACGCGATTCATGAGATCCATGAATACAGCTGGAGCGTTTGTCAACCCAAATGGCATGACCAAGAACTCATAATGGCCATATCTTGTCCTGAATGCTGTCTTCGGAATATCCTCCTCCTGAACTCTTAGTTGATGATAACCCGACCTGAGATCAATCTTCGAGTAGTAACTCGAACCTTGCAACTGATCGAACAGATCGTCAATCCTGGGTAACGGATACCGGTTCTTGATAGTAACCTTATTCAACTCCAGGTAATCGATACACATACGAAAAGTCCCGTCCTTCTTCTTTACAAACAATACTGGAGATCCCCACGGTGAAAAACTAGGTCGTATGAAACCCTTATCCAACAATTCTTGCAATTGTGTGGATAACTCTTGCATCTCTGACGGTGCAAGTCGATAAGGCGCCCTAGCTATCGGTGCTGCGTCTGGTGTAAGATCGATTCGGAATTCCACTTGTCTCACAGGCGGTAATCCCGGCAAGTCTTCTGGAAATACCTCCGGAAACTCACAAACTATAGGTATATCTTCAAGTTTCTTCTCAGCTACTGGCTTTTCAGTTATCAATGCTATAACTGCCGTATGACCCTTACGTAGACACTTGTGTGCTTTCATACAAGATATGAGACGCAGTGGCGTACTGATCTTTTCACCTTGTACATACAGTGTCTCTCCGTTTGTAAGAGGTATACGAACAATCTTTTCGTGGCATACTATTTCAGCCTGGTTTTTGGACAACCAGTCCATGCCAATAACTACATCAAAACTGCCTAAGGCAATAGGCATCAAATCAATCTCTAATGTCTGACCCATCAAATCAAGAATACATCCCTTATAAATGTTTTCTACTACAATCAACTTACCATCCGCTAACTCCACAGTATAGGGACTATCTAAGGCAGTGGGACTAACATCTAGTGACTTAGCAAGTGAACTAGATACAAAACTCCTGTCGGCACCAGTGTCAAATAACATAGAGGCATAGTGATTATTTAAGAGGAACGTACCCGTAACGATGTTGGGATCCTCCCGCGCTTGACGTCCTCCAATCACGAACGCCCTGCCTCTAGCACCGTTGTTGTTGTTATTATTGTTGTTGTTGTTGTTGTTGGTGCCATTGCCATTACCGTTGCCACCTCCATTACCATTACCATTACCATTGTTGTCCCCGCCTTTCTTAAGTTGTGGGCAATCTTTCTTGAAATGGCCCATCTTGCCGCACTCAAAACAACCTTTCTGCGCGTTGTTTTGATTGTTATTATGGTTGTTATTGTTGTTCTGTAGCTCTCCGCGACAATCCTTAGCCGCATGTCCAACCTTGCCACACCTCTGGCACTTAGCTTTATCACATTGGTTACCCGCATGATGGTAACCACACCTGTTGCACTTGGGGTGCTTACCAATATAGCCCCCCGATGATGATGATTGTTGACCACTGTTGGAATTATGATAAGACTTGTTTGAGTCTTGTTTCCTGTTTTGCTGATGTGATTGTTGGTTGTTGCCCTTGAAGTTGTTACTATCCCACTTTCTCTTGTGATCTCCTACCTTGGTAGCAGATGTTCGCTTAGGCAGGGTCCCTTGCAACACTGCCTGGTCAGTAAGCTGATGTGCTAGACGAACAGCTTGTTGGATAGTGGTGGGATTTGCTGAAGTCACCAACCCTTGAATCTGAGGCACTAGTCCTCCAATGTACCTTTCGATCCACTTACTGGCTGGAGTAGCCATGTGTGGTAGCAGTCTGGCCAGTTCATGCGATCTGGTCGTGTATTCCTCAATATTTGACCCCTCCATCTTGAGGTGCCAATACTCTTCCTCCAACTTCTGCATTTCACTACGAGGACAATACTCCTCTTGTAGCAAAGTTTTGAAGTTGTTCCAGGTCAACGCATTTGCTTCTCCCAACCCCAGAGTCTGAACATTGGAGTTCCACCAAGTCAGTGCTGGACCCTCCAACGTTCCAGTAGCAAATTTCACTTTACTGTCATCCGGGCAGTTGCACATTTCGAACACAGACTCGGCTTTTTCAATCCATCGGAGAAGTCCTATAGCCCCCTTCGACCCTTTGAAGTTGTGAGGTTTGCAGTCCAAGAACATCTTGAACGTGCAGACTTGTGGGTTAACCAACCCCCCAGCTGGACCCTGTGGCCCTGTGTTGTGTGTCTGAGCATACTGTGCAATAGCCTCTGCGACTCTGTTGTTGATTAGCTCATTGAGCTCAGCAACAGTCATATGTACGTTTCCCTCAGCCATCAGTTTCCTATTTATAAGAAGTGTTAGCACGAAGTCAAAATCCAATGTAACATGTGTAAGTAAAACAACAAACACAACATGTAATATAATCAACACAGTTGTTGGAAACAAACAATAATTCTTCCATAAATAGAAACTTTCTTTGAGTACAATACTTTTGAAATGAAATACAAAATTTCAAACTACTAATGTAGGAACACAACCCGTTCCTAATAAGTTTAAACAAAACAGAAATAAAAGAAAGAAAATCAATCGTCCTCAACAGTGGATTCAGGATCGGACTCAGCAACTGGTGCTGGTTCCTCCTCCTCATCCTCGTCCTGTTCCTCATTCTCAACTACTACTAGATCCTCTAAAGCTTCAATCCTGCCCTCCAAGATCTCGGCTCGGTTCTCTGACTCCTCTAAACGACCAATCATGTTCACCATCTCATCCCGCATGTCATGAACTAGATGGGCAAGTTCATCCTGCCTCTCAATGGCATCCCATAACTCCTGGGATCTCTGATAGAGCTTCTCCTCTGTTGTATCCACGTCCTCGCGCAACTTGGCGATCTCCTCTGCGTCCGTCCTTTGCCTCTTAGGCTCAGGAGCGTCCAGTGCTGGTGGTGGGTGTGTAGATGGTCCTGCAGCATAGAGTCCCTGGGTATTCACCCATGGTGCCTCCTCCGGATCCTCATCCGGGTCCTCAACTGGATCCTCATCTGGATCCTCCTCTGGATCCTCATCAGGATCCTCGTCTGGATCCTCCTCCGGATCCTCCTCCGGGTCTTCCTCCGGATCCTCCTCTGGATCGGAGTCCTCCATCTCATATGGTGGAGGTGATGGTATGGGTGGTGGTGGTGATGATGGTGGTGCCGGAACCATCGGCTCCTCGTCCTCGGAATCATCAATGATAACATAAGGAACTGATGATGAAGCCATGCCTGTTACATAATATCATATGTAAGTGCAGTGCCATGGAATACGTAAGCAAATCAATTACATAATGTCATATGTAATTTCTAAGAAGTAAGTGTGTGTGTCTAATGTCTAACAGTCATAGTCTAGGCCTACAAATGCAAACCTAGTTCGCTATAACCAATGGGCTCTGATACCAATCTGTCACACCCCCAATTTTCAACTAACGGAATCATACCGTTTGGGAACGTGACAAACCAGGATCTCAGATCATTAGACATAGCGAAGACCTCTATATGAATTTCAAAACATACGTTGGTCTTTAAAACATAATATTCAGAGTTTACAAAAAGTGCGGAAGCGTTTAAAAACCATAAACAGTTGTAAATCAAACATTACAATTCAAAGTACTTAAATATTCAGATTTAAATAATCAAAGTAAAAGAAATGCATGAGACTCTATCTTCCTAGTCCATGCCAGCTGTTACGCGCGCCTTAGCGTCCTGAGAAAACATGCAAATCAAGTCAACACAAAGGTTGGTGCATAACACAGGTTTTAAGTAATCATAGTGTTCAAAACATCAGTTTGAATAACAAGTTGTAGATAACATAATCACAATTGCACAGTCATGATAGCTAGTCATATAACTATTTACATACGTGTTCGACACCGAAGCTGACTAGTTGCCATGCTATAGCATGTTTTCGCCTTGCCACTATTGTCTATCACAACAATAGTAAAAATATGTGTTTGGTCAGTCAAACACCTGCGTAGATCCCATCTACCAGGTGAGGTTTGTCAAACCTAATAGATCTATTTCCAACTACCACGCTTTGCATTTACAGCAAACTAAACGGTTCGAGGTGTGTAAGGACTTTCAAGTTGATATAATTGCACATAATGTAAACAGATAACTCATGCAAGTGATATGTATCTAAAAAGTAGTTTGTTGCACATGTTTTCTCCCCCAAAACAGTTTAAAATAAGAAAGGGGCCGTGTACGCACCTTTGATGATAGTAGAATGATCAAACACGTGTGAACTTGCGTAGAAATCCTCTACGAAGAATCTGTGATTTAAACAATAACCTATTGTTATTCGAATAATCGTTTTGTGCTTAAAATCACATACGTATCAACATACGTATGTTTAAAGTGTGAGAATTTGGCATACGGAAGTACGCGTGTCACTGAAATCGATTAAATAAAATCATATTTGATTTTATTCAATAAATCGTAATTATACGCGATTTCGTGTTCGGACTAAAATATAAATTTTATCCTTCTAATGCGTTCGTATCCTCGTTACGGTTCCAACGCAACTTGAACGGATCGAAACGGATTTAAAACGAATAAGTTATGAGCTAAATAGTAAAAATAATATTAAAACCTCAAAAATTGGTTGGGTCGGGACTCGAACCCGCGACCCTCAACATCACACACACAGCATCTAACCACTACGCCCCCTAGGGTATCGCGTTAATTAACCAGAACTTAATTGTTTTAAACTTACATGGCTTAGTTTCCTTATGTTCGTATATAGCCGAAGCTTCAACCCAAATTGATCTCAAATTCGAATTTGATCCAGCCTAAAACCATAGGGTTACTGTTCTATCATCCTAGACGACTTCAATCATGATTCTAATTCAATTAATCGATGATTCAATGTTATGAAAACTAATCTACATATCCTCGAACTCGAGTCCCCAAAACCCACGACTCGATTCTGTTCAATTCATTACCATTTCATAAAATTAATACATGGATTACATTCAAAGATGTATTTCGAACATGTCTGTGCCAATAAATTCGATATTAGAACATGTTTCTATCAAAATCCCCAAACCGTTTAACCCAAGCAAACCTAGAACTAGAACTCAATCGATTCGTGATCATTTCATGAAATTAGAATATGCCTTAGCTTGATCGAGGGTTTCTGAAAATGCCTATGCATATTAATTCGATTTGTACACCGGTTTAATCAACAACCCCCAAAATCGTTTGTCTTTAGAACCCTAGAACTCGAGCCCCATCAATTTGCTATCATCAATCGAAATTGTTATAAGAATAACCTTGTTCGGCCTTTTCTGAAACTAACCATATAGTTTAATTTGAATATAAAATCCATTTAATACGAAATCCCCAAATCGTTTCTAGGATGAACCCTAGAATCAGGTATTCATAGATTAAATGTTTAAAAGCAGAAATTGACATAGGGTCCTTCTTAATCGGCCCATTTAGGCTATGTACAGAAGAAATTTTACCTCGTTTGATATTTAATTGATGGAAATCGACTTCGGCTTTGAGTTCGGCCACCTCCCTAATCGAGTTCTTCTTTCCACAGCTTGTGCGATTAAATTGGATTGTGCTAATCCCTCTGAAGAAGCCGACTAGTGTATATGAATATGCAATTGTGTGAATTTCGATCGATTTGTGAGAGCTTAATGTCACTAGCGACGGTTTCTAACCCAAGAGTTGTTTTCTTATTAAATTCGACATTAGATCCAAATGTAACTGTTAAGTATTGATGATAATCATCAATATGATGATTAAGAATGTTAATTCATCAGTTACAAATCGATTCATGAATAATTTCGGGTTTAAATGCAATTGATCACTCCTTTTATTCCGAATTTTGACTTTAAGAAAGTCAAAATTGATCCTTCCCATCATATACAAATTAAAATCCTATAATCTAAGTATTTTAGACTTATTTCACTTAATTCAACCCTTAGAAATCATTCTTGATCAATAACTTAACATTTCGGTTAATAAAGTTAAACCGAAAATTCCTAATTTTCATTACTTGGATCATTTAGCTCATGGCTAGATTAAATTTACTCAATTGAGCTTCTCAATTACAATTGGGCCTCACTGGGCCTTCCTGGGCCTACCTTAATCTTCCCTGGGCCTACTTTGTTCCCATTGGGCCTCACTTGCCCCTTATTGGGCCTTACTAGGCCTCTCTTGGCTTATTGGGCCTACATTGACTAGGTTGGGCCTAATTGATCTTGTTGAGTCTTCCTTGACCTTACTGGATCTTCTTTGGTTTTACTGGGCCTTCATTGGCCTTGTTGGGCCTTCATTGGCCTTGTTGGGCCTGTTGGACCTTCATTGGTCTTATTGGGCCTTGATTGGCCTTGTTGGGCCTGTGATAGCACCAACTCCCGTTAACAAGGTTAGTGTGAAAAGTCGGATTGTCACAGAAACCCTTGTCAAGTAGCTCCTGCAACTGATTAGACAATTCATGCATCTCGGAAGGTGCTAATGTCACACCCCGAGCCGGCGGGGTAGGATCGAAGTCCCCGTCGGGCGGAAGGTTCCCGGGGCGCGATATCGGGAGTGATAATCAGGAGTGATCAGATTGTTTACATTGCACATGATATAAATGAGAAATGCTAATTAAAATAGAATTACAAAGTTAAATTACAGCAGTAAAGTTTATAATTTAACAATGTAAATCTACTGTAAAACATCAATATATGACTATCTTGTATTTACACAAGATATACAAAATAATTTATATCATGATGTCTTCAAAAGTATGCAGGTCCAAAATACTAGTCTTCTATCTGAAGTCCTAGTCCAAAAGAAATGACTTCCTAATTGACCTGTTCGTCACCTGAGAAGTCATGCAAAATAAAGGTCAACACATGGTTGGTGAGTTCATATAGTTTAGTGTTTGAAAATGATTTGAAAATGATTTGAAAATGATTTAAAAACCTCCTTTGGTAAAGACCCTAACCTCATTAACTTCACATGTAATATCCAAATCGGTATGCTTATATATAGGGCATATGTAGGGTCGAACTTACCGCCCGCCCAGCCAACATCCCACCACATACTAATTCACATATGACACTGTTGTTAATGATAATTAAGCATTTTTACCCTTAACACAATCCCATATGTACCTCTGTTTATTGTTCCTGTCATTACAATCATTTGAAATCCCTGTTGATTCCTTAAGTTCATCATACAATATGATCAACCACACAATTGTATAAATAGTTATAAATGCTTAATTAAACAAGTAAATAAACATTTAATAAAATCTAAGTCCTTATGATTGGGGCCTATGGTCATACTCGAGTAGACTAGTCTGTCAATCTGGGTACTTAGTAGTTAGGGAATTCTGTAAATATCATCAAACATAAGACCTACAAGTCAATCAGTCTAGCTAGGACTTCTTGAAATATAGGATTTCTGAGTTCAATGTGTTGGCAAATGTTATCTCTGATATTTCACATACTACCCCTTAAAAATGATTTAATGATCGTCTGATTTTGTCACAAGATGTACTTGATGTGTTGATCATAGAATACAAGATTCATTGATCGGTTGTACACTTGATTCGTTTTCCAACAAACACTTGGTTTGTAGAACATTGAATGTTATCTTTGCAAAGATTGTTTTGTTTGATGTCTTGAAGTCCCACCCTTGTTTTGTCAAACTGTTTGATTTGATTTCTTGAATTCACCCACTTGATTTCCCAAAATGTTTGATTTGATTCCTTGAATTCACCCACTTGATTTCCCAAAATGTTTGATTTGATTCCCTTGAATTCACCCACTTGATTTCCCAAAATGTTTGATTTGATTCCTTTGAATGTTTTGACTTATTGAAAAGTTTAGTTTAACTCGTTTATTCACTTAATATATATAAGTGAATAAGCTTAGTAAAACCTGCATAAAATCTTCCTAAACATGGTTCAGGATAACATTTATATATATGAAACATATAAATTTTAAAAGCATTTAAAGTAGACAATTTAAGTAAACAGTCTACGCATGCTTCTCAGCCCCGCATTTTAAAACAAAATGTTAGAAAAGGGGCAATGAACTCACCTGTGCTGCTATGTAATTTGATCTAACACAAAATGCGCGCTCCTGTATGTAAGCTAAGTTTCTTCAGTTCCTGAGTTATTTTTCAAGAATTCGAATATAATAAGTACGCGTAGTAGTCGTTGTGCCTAAGACCTTGAGTCTTGTTGTGTGTGCCACTAAGTGTCTTAGTACTAAGTGTATCTAAGATCTACTCTATCTTAATTACCCTTCTTATGATCCCAATTCCCATGATTAGTTACTAACTTACCTTTAAATTTTAGAAAATTTTGGCGGAGTTTCCTTTGTTTTTAAAACAATTCCAGACAATTAAATCGTCTATTTTATAACAAATCCCAATTCAATCATTTCAAGTAAGTAATTTAAATCAAACAAGTCTTTAAACCTAACATTACAATACTTTTATAATCAAGTAAACTTAAAGGAATCAATGCCATTTATGATTTCAAATTAAACAAGATTTTAGAAAAATTATTAAATTTCATTACTCGTTTAACATGTGATGGACTTAATCAAGTCCCATTGGGCCCATTTAAGCCCAATTGACAATACTTGACTTCTAATTGATTTACCAACTTCTTTTTAATGAAATCTCATTACTTGAAGTCTATAATGTTAGACATGTGATGAACTCAATTACATCCCATGCAAAATTCCAAGTTGTTTATTTCATGCATAGCCTACGTGAATTCCCATGCATTCACATAGTGTATTCCATGCATGCATGTCCATTATGGGCTTGATTTCTCATGATACTTAGGTTTTTAAGACCAACTAACATTCCCTAGATCGTTTACACTTGTTCTATTGTTCTTAGATTTCCATGCATCATGATAATCTAGGTTTTATAACATTTTGGTCCGAATACCCCTACATGGCAGCGAACCTTGTTGGGTTAGTGACCAAAGGTTCGGCTAACACTTTGAATTCAACGAACCTTTAGGGTTCGGTTCATAGTTCGGCTAAGTTGGCAACATATAGGGTTCGGCTAATAACAGATGGTTCATAACTATTCAAGTCTGCATGGCCATGGTTCGTTGCATTGTCTTATGGTTCGGTGACTGACTAAGGTTCGGCCGAAGAGGGTTCGTCGCCACAGGGTTCGGCCATTGAGGGTTCGTGGGTCAGAACTTTACAGGTTCGCTACAGGCTTGGTGCAGGGTTCGTTGCAGGAACCATGTAGGGTTCGGCTGCCTCATATGGTTCGTGTAGGGTTCGGCCAGCGAACCTGAACCTTCAACCGATTCCTTGATCCCACGAACCTGTAATCTCTTCCCTTTTCTGGTTCTAATTAGTTACAACCGAATCCTACCCTAGTTCTAGTCGATCACTTGAGCCATCTAAGTGTTTACTAGTGTGAAATATGATTATAACATCAATAAAACCCTAAGGATCGCAACCTACACACAACCGAACTTAAAATGGTTATTTACCTCCGATTTCGTGGATGAGAACTCGAATTACTTGTACTTCCTTGATCTACGTTGTGTAGTGGTCGTTTTGACACCAACCAAGCTTGAAAAGATGAAGATTTGAGGATGATCTTCTAGAGAGAAGATGGAGAAACGATTTCTAGAGAGAGAGAGGTGTAAAAACGTGAATGAGAGAAAAATGGAGATGGTGGTGGTAGGTGATGACATAAATGTCTCATTTAATGTGTTCAAATACACCCGGATGTTCGGTCTCGTTCGGTTTCGCGAAGAACGTCGTTTCGCGTAGTTTTCGTGACATAACGATACGATTTTATAAAATAGAGTTTATTTAATTATCCTAGGTTGTAATCCCTAATAAATTAACTAATATCTTCTTATCTATTAAAATAAAATATTAATAAACTGTTTAAATCGAAATGTACAGTCGTCGCGCGTATTCGTTCGAATCGTCATCCGCACGAACACGACGATAACTATACTTTTCAATCTTGTTTTCTAATTATAGAATATCATTCAGAACGTTAAACTTTCAGATATATTCGTACAGATCGTCACCTATACGAATAACCCGTCGATTTAGCATTCACATAACAATATTCGCGCGTTTCGTTCTGTAAGACCTCACATACGTTTATACATAATAAATTCTAAACAAATAATCACATGATGGTTCTGTATTGCCAGATAATTATCCGACTCAAGAACCATTTTTCTGAACTGTGTTTCTGTTAAATGTGTCTGAAACTGTTCTATGACCACTCCCCATGATAATGATAAATGATATGAATTTGAAATTACTGAAATGTGTATGATTCATACCTGTTTTACTGTTCATGTACTGTAGAGATCACTGTTCCGGTAACGGTTCCGGCATTGATGTTACAGTCTCCCCTTGTTAGAGAAATTTCGTCCCGAAATTTAAGAGTTGTTATCAGGTACAGCTTCCTCTTCAAACAGTTGGGGATACTTTAACTTCATGTGATCTTCGCGTTCCCAAGTGAACTCGGGTCCACGTCTTGAATTCCATCGAACCTTTACAATCGGAATACGGCTTCGTCTTAGTTGTTTAACTTTACGATCCATAATCTCTAAAGGTTCTTCAATGAAATGCAACTGTTCATCCACTTGAATTTCTTCAATCGGAATGACAAGACTCTCGTCAGCAAGGCATTTCTTTAGATTTGAGACGTGAAACACGTCATGCACACCACTGAGTTCACCTGGTAATCTCAGTCGATAAGCTACAGGACCTATACGTTCGATGATTTCGAACGGTCCCACGTATCGTGGTGCTAATTTGCCTTTCTTTCCAAAGCGTACAACGCCTTTCCATGGGGATACCTTCAACATTACACGATCTCCCACTTGGAATTCCAACGGCTTGCACCGTTTGTCGGCGTAGCTCTTTTGTCTGCTCCTTGTTGCTTGTAGTCTTCTTTGAATCTGAGCTATCTTGTCAGTGGTTTCTTGTATTAGTTCTGGCCCCGTTATTCGATTGTCTCCAATTTCAGTCCAACAAATCGGTGATCGACATTTCCGGCCATAAAGAGCCTCGAATGGTGCACATCCGATACTGCTGTGGTAACTGTTATTGTAGGAGAATTCAATCAGTGGCAAATGGGAATCCCAGTTCCCACCGAAATCCAAAATACAGGTTCTTAACATATCCTCCAGGGTTTGGATAGTACGTTCGCTCTGACCGTCCGTTTGTGGGTGGTAAGCTGTACTTAGATTTAACTGTGTCCCTAGAGATTTCTGCAATGTTTGCCAGAACCTTGATGTAAATCTGCTGTCTCTATCAGAAATAATAGACAATGGCACACCGTGGCGTACCACTATCTCATGGATGTATAATCTTGCCAGTTTATCCATGGTGAAGTTCTCACGCATGGGCAAGAAATGAGCAGATTTGGTTAAACGATCAATGATTACCCAAATTGTATCATGACCGCTGGAAGTGCGGGGTAGCTTGGTAATGAAATCCATAGCTATTTGTTCCCACTTCCAGAGCGGAATCTCAGGCTGTTCCAGTAGACCAGACGGTCTCTGGTGTTCCGCCTTTACTTTCGCACACGTAAGACACTGTCCGACATACTCGGCTATGTCTTTCTTCATTCCCGGCCACCAATAAAATCCACGCAAGTCTTGGTACATCTTATCAGCGCCTGGATGAACAGAGTATTTAGTCTTGTGTGCTTCATCGAAGATAAGTTTTCTCAATTCATCTACCGCAGGGATCCATATACGTTCCTTGTAGTAGATCATTCCATCGGACTTTGTGTCAAACTGTTTCTCTGCTCCGCAATCAAGTTCCCTCTTCAGATTATCTCGGTCAAGTGCTTCTTGCTGTGCTTGAACAATCTTGTCACTTAAACTGGTCTGCACAGTTATCCCCATTGCTCTAACACGTAGGGGTTTGACCCGTTCCTTCCGGCTTAAGGCGTCAGCTACAACGTTCGCCTTTCCCGGATGGTACTTGATCACACAGTCGTAATCATTCAGAAGTTCAACCCAACGGCGCTGTCGCATGTTGAGCTCCTTCTGATCAAAGATGTGCTGCAGACTTTTGTGATCAGTGAATATGGTACACTTGGTGCCATATAAGTAATGTCTCCAAATCTTCAGTGCGAAGATTACAGCTCCCAGTTCAAGATCATGAGTAGTGTAGTTCTTCTCATGAATCTTTAACTGTCTTGATGCATAGGCTATGACTTTGTCCCGTTGCATTAACACACAACCGAGTCCCTGATGGGAAGCATCGCAGTACACAACAAAGTCATCACAGCCCTCTGGGAGAGATAGAATTGGAGCATCACATAATTTCTGTTTCAAGGTCTGGAAAGCATCCTCTTGTTTCTGTTCCCAGACAAACGGTTCACTTTTCTGAGTTAGTTTAGTGAGAGGCAAAGCTATCTTAGAAAAGTTTGAGATAAACCTTCTGTAATAACCCGCCAATCCCAGAAAAGACCGTATCTCCGTCGGTGTCTTCGGAGTGTCCCAATTCTTTATCGCTTCAATCTTGGCAGGGTCTACATGAATTCCCTCGCTGTTGACCACATGGCCCAGAAATTGAACTTCTCTTAACCAAAACTCACATTTGGAGAATTTGGCATAGAGTTTCTCTTCTTTCAACAGCTCCAAGATCTTTCTAAGGTGTTGCTCATGTTCTGTTTTGGTCTTGGAATAAATCAGTATGTCATCAATAAAGACAATGACAAACTGATCCAAGTACGGCTTGCACACTCGGTTCATGAGATCCATGAAAACCGCGGGTGCATTTGTCAATCCGAAAGGCATCACCATAAATTCGTAATGCCCGTATCTTGTTCGGAAGGCCGTTTTCGGTATGTCTTCGTCTTGAACTCTCAGTTGATGATATCCAGACCGTAAGTCAATCTTCGAGAAATACCGTGCTCCTTGTAGTTGGTCAAACAAATCATCAATCCTCGGCAATGGGTACCGATTCTTGATGGTTAGTTTGTTCAGCTCTCTGTAATCTATGCACATTCTGAACGATCCATCTTTCTTCTTCACGAACAAAACAGGAGCTCCCCAAGGTGAGTAGCTCGGTCTGATGAAACCCTTGTCAAGTAACTCCTGTAACTGATTAGACAATTCCTGCATCTCTGAAGGTGCTAACCTGTAAGGAGATTTAGCAACAAGAGTTGCTCCAGGAATTAAGTCAATACGAAATTCTACCGGTCGCGCAGGTGGCAAACCAGGTAGGTCTTCGGGGAATACTTCAGGATATTCTTTCACTACTGGTACATCTTGAATCTCCTTCTTATCTTTCTCTTTATCCAACACATGAGCCAGGAATGCTATGCACCGCTTCTGTAGACACTTACGCGCCTTTATGCAAGAAATGATTTTGACACTTCGCTTTGCTTGATCCCCTTTAACTTCCAATACACGATCACTCGGCAATGGAATTTGAAGCAGCTTCTTAGAACAGATGACTTCCACTCGGTTAGATGAGAGCCAATCCATTCCAACAATGATGTCAAAACTACCCAGCTCCATCGGTATCAAATCGATGGTAAATGTATAATCACTAAGTGTCAATGGGCAATTTCTATAAACTGTGCTAACTGTAATCTGTTTCCCGTTAGCTACTTCTATAATGTAAGGGGAGTCTAACTGTTCCTCTATGGAATCTAGTTGGCATGCAAAATCGGTAGAGATAAAACTCTGATCCGCACCAGTATCAAATAAGACAGATGCATAAAAGTCATGTAAGAGAAACGTACCAGTGACCACATTTGGGTCCTGGCGTGCAGCTGGTGCTCCGATAGCAAAGGCTCGTCCACGGGGTGCTTGAACTGCTGGTTGAGCCTTCTTTGGGCAGTTCTTCGCAAAGTGGCCTTGTTCGCCACAGTTATAGCATCCACCATTGTTCTGATTTGCTGGTGGAGGAAGAGCCAAAGCAGCATTGTTGACTGCTTGGTTAGGTGTCATCCTACAGTATTGGACCCAATGGCCCTTTCTTCCACATCCTGTGCAATGTTTACACGGAGCGTCAGCAGGGTGATGATACTGACACTTGGCACACAAAGGAAACGTGCCAGTGTAAGGCTTGCGGTTGGGGTTTTGTGGTGCTGCTGTTACTTGTTGGAGAGGTGTGGCCACCGTGTAGTTCTTGATGGTCTTCTGTTTCTTCTTTTGATGATGGGAGGGTTTCTTTGAAGATTCAGCTTTGTTCTTATTGGGTTCAGCCTCCTTCTTTAGAACTCCAGAGGCTACCATGAGGTCAGTGAGTTTCCCAGACAGTCTCACTGCAGATTCAACGGTAGTAGGGTTGGCTGAAACAACCATACCCTGAATGCAGGCAGGAAGTCCACCTACATAACGGTCTATCCTTTTCTCCAAAGTTGGTACCATGTCAGGTACCAAAGCAACCAACTCGTGGTAACGAGTTGTGTACCCCATGTGATCCGCTCCCTTCATCACATGGTTGGATAGTTCAACCTCCAATTTCTGCAGCTCGTTCTTGGGACAGAACTCTGTTCGCAGCAGTGTCTTGAAATCTTCCCATGGCATGGCCATGGCTTCTTCTCTTCCTCGGGCATTAATCTGACCGTTCCACCAGGTCAGAGCCCGTTTGTTGAATGTTCCCGCTGAGTAACGGACCTTGTGGTGTTCGGGGCAGCTGCAAAGATCCAACGTTGCCTCAATCTTCTCAATCCATTGGATTAGTCCAACGGCACCTTCAGACCCACTAAAACTGGGTGGTTTACATCCTACGAAGGACTTGTAGGAGTAATGAGATGAATCTCCAGTATTTCCGCTGGCTTCCCCTGATGTGTTGCCAGTATTGAGGATCTCATTACGAAGACGAAGGAACATCTCCGGTATTGCCTCTTTCATCTGATTCGTCATCTGGCTACTCAGTAACGTCACCAGAGCGATAGTAGCAGGGTCCATAGTCGGTGTTGTGCCTGAACCAGATGCTTGAGTAATCAATGGAGGAGGGGGAGGAGGAGGTGGAGGAGGTGGTGGTGGAGAGTCATTCGGAGACGGTGTGGAGGAGTGTGGAGCCAAGTCTTGAGGTGGTAGCTGTATCAAGGGAGGTTGTCTTCGTGGAGGCATTCTGATCATAACCAATAATGTCACCGGTTAGTGCAATGATCGAATACAGAAGACAATATGCAAATAAGTCTTAAGTCCTATGTTCTCTATATGCAGGGTCCCTAGGTTATAGTCTAGGCCAAACCATTTAAATAAGTGACCTATATTTCTCTATAACCATGGCTCTGATACCAATCTGTCACACCCCGAGCCGGCGGGGTAGGATCGAAGTCCCCGTCGGGCGGAAGGTTCCCGGGGCGCGATATCGGGAGTGATAATCAGGAGTGATCAGATTGTTTACATTGCACATGATATAAATGAGAAATGCTAATTAAAATAGAATTACAAAGTTAAATTACAGCAGTAAAGTTTATAATTTAACAATGTAAATCTACTGTAAAACATCAATATATGACTATCTTGTATTTACACAAGATATACAAAATAATTTATATCATGATGTCTTCAAAAGTATGCAGGTCCAAAATACTAGTCTTCTATCTGAAGTCCTAGTCCAAAAGAAATGACTTCCTAATTGACCTGTTCGTCACCTGAGAAGTCATGCAAAATAAAGGTCAACACATGGTTGGTGAGTTCATATAGTTTAGTGTTTGAAAATGATTTGAAAATGATTTGAAAATGATTTAAAAACCTCCTTTGGTAAAGACCCTAACCTCATTAACTTCACATGTAATATCCAAATCGGTATGCTTATATATAGGGCATATGTAGGGTCGAACTTACCGCCCGCCCAGCCAACATCCCACCACATACTAATTCACATATGACACTGTTGTTAATGATAATTAAGCATTTTTACCCTTAACACAATCCCATATGTACCTCTGTTTATTGTTCCTGTCATTACAATCATTTGAAATCCCTGTTGATTCCTTAAGTTCATCATACAATATGATCAACCACACAATTGTATAAATAGTTATAAATGCTTAATTAAACAAGTAAATAAACATTTAATAAAATCTAAGTCCTTATGATTGGGGCCTATGGTCATACTCGAGTAGACTAGTCTGTCAATCTGGGTACTTAGTAGTTAGGGAATTCTGTAAATATCATCAAACATAAGACCTACAAGTCAATCAGTCTAGCTAGGACTTCTTGAAATATAGGATTTCTGAGTTCAATGTGTTGGCAAATGTTATCTCTGATATTTCACATACTACCCCTTAAAAATGATTTAATGATCGTCTGATTTTGTCACAAGATGTACTTGATGTGTTGATCATAGAATACAAGATTCATTGATCGGTTGTACACTTGATTCGTTTTCCAACAAACACTTGGTTTGTAGAACATTGAATGTTATCTTTGCAAAGATTGTTTTGTTTGATGTCTTGAAGTCCCACCCTTGTTTTGTCAAACTGTTTGATTTGATTTCTTGAATTCACCCACTTGATTTCCCAAAATGTTTGATTTGATTCCCTCGAATTCACCCACTTGATTTCCCAAAATGTTTGATTTGATTCCTTTGAATGTTTTGACTTATTGAAAAGTTTAGTTTAACTCGTTTATTCACTTAATATATATAAGTGAATAAGCTTAGTAAAACCTGCATAAAATCTTCCTAAACATGGTTCAGGATAACATTTATATATATGAAACATATAAATTTTAAAAGCATTTAAAGTAGACAATTTAAGTAAACAGTCTACGCATGCTTCTCAGCCCCGCATTTTAAAACAAAATGTTAGAAAAGGGGCAATGAACTCACCTGTGCTGCTATGTAATTTGATCTAACACAAAATGCGCGCTCCTGTATGTAAGCTAAGTTTCTTCAGTTCCTGAGTTATTTTTCAAGAATTCGAATATAATAAGTACGCGTAGTAGTCGTTGTGCCTAAGACCTTGAGTCTTGTTGTGTGTGCCACTAAGTGTCTTAGTACTAAGTGTATCTAAGATCTACTCTATCTTAATTA
This sequence comes from Mikania micrantha, assembly GCA_009363875.1. NCBI lineage: Eukaryota > Viridiplantae > Streptophyta > Magnoliopsida > Asterales > Asteraceae > Mikania > Mikania micrantha. Next base: position 47,725,519 of record CM018682.1, on the reverse strand, counting down.
CCCTTCTTATGATCCCAATTCCCATGATTAGTTACTAACTTACCTTTAAATTTTAGAAAATTTCGGCAGAGTTTCCTTTGTTTTTAAAACAATTCCAGACAATTAAATCGTCTATTTTATAACAAATCCCAATTCAATCATTTCAAGTAAGTAATTTAAATCAAACAAGTCTTTAAACCTAACATTACAATACTTTTATAATCAAGTAAACTTAAAGGAATCAATGCCATTTATGATTTCAAATTAAACAAGATTTTAGAAAAATTATTAAATTTCATTACTCGTTTAACATGTGATGGACTTAATCAAGTCCCATTGGGCCCATTTAAGCCCAATTGACAATACTTGACTTCTAATTGATTTACCAACTTCTTTTTAATGAAATCTCATTACTTGAAGTCTATAATGTTAGACATGTGATGAACTCAATTACATCCCATGCAAAATTCCAAGTTGTTTATTTCATGCATAGCCTACGTGAATTCCCATGCATTCACATAGTGTATTCCATGCATGCATGTCCATTATGGGCTTGATTTCTCATGATACTTAGGTTTTTAAAACCAACTAACATTCCCTAGATCGTTTACACTTGTTCTATTGTTCTTAGATTTCCATGCATCATGATAATCTAGGTTTTATAACATTTTGGTCCGAATACCCCTACATGGCAGCGAACCTTGTTGGGTTAGTGACCAAAGGTTCGGCTAACACTTTGAATTCAACGAACCTTTAGGGTTCGGTTCATAGTTCGGCTAAGTTGGCAACATATAGGGTTCGGCTAATAACAGATGGTTCATAACTATTCAAGTCTGCATGGCCATGGTTCGTTGCATTGTCTTATGGTTCGGTGACTGACTAAGGTTCGGCCGAAGAGGGTTCGTCGCCACAGGGTTCGGCCATTGAGGGTTCGTGGGTCAGAACTTTACAGGTTCGCTACAGGCTTGGTGCAGGGTTCGTTGCAGGAACCATGTAGGGTTCGGCTGCCTCATATGGTTCGTGTAGGGTTCGGCCAGCGAACCTGAACCTTCAACCGATTCCTTGATCCCACGAACCTGTAATCTCTTCCCTTTTCTGGTTCTAATTAGTTACAACCGAATCCTACCCTAGTTCTAGTCGATCACTTGAGCCATCTAAGTGTTTACTAGTGTGAAATATGATTATAACATCAATAAAACCCTAAGGATCGCAACCTACACACAACCGAACTTAAAATGGTTATTTACCTCCGATTTCGTGGATGAGAACTCGAATTACTTGTACTTCCTTGATCTACGTTGTGTAGTGGTCGTTTTGACACCAACCAAGCTTGAAAAGATGAAGATTTGAGGATGATCTTCTAGAGAGAAGATGGAGAAACGATTTCTAGAGAGAGAGAGGTGTAAAAACGTGAATGAGAGAAAAATGGAGATGGTGGTGGTAGGTGATGACATAAATGTCTCATTTAATGTGTTCAAATACACCCGGATGTTCGGTCTCGTTCGGTTTCGCGAAGAACGTCGTTTCGCGTAGTTTTCGTGACATAACGATACGATTTTATAAAATAGAGTTTATTTAATTATCCTAGGTTGTAATCCCTAATAAATTAACTAATATCTTCTTATCTATTAAAATAAAATATTAATAAACTGTTTAAATCGAAATGTACAGTCGTCGCGCGTATTCGTTCGAATCGTCATCCGCACGAACACGACGATAACTATACTTTTCAATCTTGTTTTCTAATTATAGAATATCATTCAGAACGTTAAACTTTCAGATATATTCGTACAGATCGTCACCTATACGAATAACCCGTCGATTTAGCATTCACATAACAATATTCGCGCGTTTCGTTCTGTAAGACCTCACATACGTTTATACATAATAAATTCTAAACAAATAATCACATGATGGTTCTGTATTGCCAGATAATTATCCGACTCAAGAACCATTTTTCTGAACTGTGTTTCTGTTAAATGTGTCTGAAACTGTTCTATGACCACTCCCCATGATAATGATAAATGATATGAATTTGAAATTACTGAAATGTGTATGATTCATACCTGTTTTACTGTTCATGTACTGTAGAGATCACTGTTCCGGTAACGGTTCCGGCATTGATGTTACAGCTAACCTGTAAGGAGATTTAGCAACTGGGGTTGCTCCAGGAATTAAGTCAATACGAAACTCTACCGGTCGCACAAGTGGCAAGCCTGGTAGGTCTTCAGGGAACACTTCAGGGTATTCTTTCACCACAGGTACATCTTGAATCCTTTTCATGTCCTTCTCCTTTTCTACCACATGAGCCAAGAATGCAACGCACCGCTTCTGTAAACACTTACGCGCTTTTATACACGAAATGATTTTGACATTTCGTAACGCTTGATACCCTTTAACTTCCAACACGCGATCACTAGGCAAGGGAATTCGAAGTAGCTTTTCAGAACAAATGACTTCCACTCGATTTGAGGAAAGCCAATCCATTCCAACAATGATATCAAAACAGCCCAACTCCATCGGTATCAAATCGATGGTGAATGTATGACCATTAAGTGTAAATGGGCAGTTCCTATAAACTGTACTAACTGTGATATGTTTCCCGTTAGCTACTTCTATAATATAAGGGGAGTCTAACTGTTCTTCTATAGAATCTAATTGGCATGCAAAATTGGCAGAGATAAAACTCTGATCCGCACCAGTGTCAAATAGAACAGATGCATAAAAGTCATGTAAGAGAAACGTACCAGTGACCACATTAGGGTCCTGGCGTGCAGCTGGTGCTCCAATGGCAAAGGCTCGTCCACGGGGTGCTTGAACTGCTGGTTGTGCCTTCTTTGGGCAGTTCTTCGCGAAGTGGCCTTGTTCGCCACAGTTATAGCATCCACCGTTATTCTGATTAGCTGGTGGAGGAAGAGCCAAAGCAGCATTGTTGACTGCTTGGTTGGGTGTCATTCGGCAGTACTGGACCCAATGGCCCTTTCTTCCACATCCTGTGCATTGGTTGCAGAGAGTGTCAGCAGGGTGACAATACTGACACTTGGCACACAAAGGAAACGTGCCAGTGTAAGGTTTGCGGTTTGGGTTCTGTGGTGCTGCTGCCACTTGTTGTAGAGGTGTGGCCACCGTGTAGTTCTTGATGGTCTTCTGCTTCTTCTTCTGATGCTGGAAGGGTTTCTTTGAAGACTCAGCTTTGTTCTTACTAGATTTAGCCTCCTTCTTTAGGACTCCAGAGGCTACCATGAGGTCAGTGAGTTTCCCAGACAATCTTACTGCAGATTTAACAGTAGTAGGGTTGGTTGAAACAACCATGCCCTGAATGCAGGTGGGAAGTCCACCTACATAACGGTCTATCCTTTTCTCCAGAGTTGGTACCATATCAGGTACCAAAGCCACCAACTCATGATAACGAGTTGTGTACCCCATGTGATCAGCCCCCTTCATCACATGGTTGGACAATTCAACCTCCAGTTTCTGCAGAGCATTCTTGGGGCAGAACTCTGTTCGCAGCAGTGTCTTGAAATCTTCCCATGGCATTGCCATAGCTTTCTCTCTTCCTCGGGCGTTGATCTGACCGTTCCACCAGGTCAGAGCCCGTTTGTTGAATGTTCCAGCTGAGTAACGGACATTGTGGTGTTCGGGGCAGCTGCAAAGATCCAAGGTTGCTTCAATCTTCTCAATCCATTGGATTAATCCAACGGCACCTTCAGACCCACTAAAGCTGGGTGGTTTACATCCTACAAAAGATTTGTAGGAGTTATGAGATGAATCTCCAGTATTTCCACTGGCTTCTCCCGATGTATTGCCAGTGTTAAGGATTTCATTACGAAGACGAAGGAACATCTCCGGTATTGCATCTTTCTTCTGATTTGTCATCTGGCTACTCAGTAATGTCACCAGAGCAATAGTAGCAGGATCCAGAGTCGGTGTTGTGCCTGGACCAGATGCTTGAGTAATCAATGGAGGAGGGGGAGGAGGGGGTGGTGGTGGTGAATCATTTGGTGACGGTGTGGAGGAGTGTGGAGCCAAGTCTTCTGGTGGTAGAGGTAACAAGGGAGGCTGTCTTCTCGGCGGCATTCTGATCATAACCAATGAAGTTATTGGTTAGTGAGATGATCAAATAGAGAAGACAGTATGCAAAAACTCCTAAGTCCTGTTTCTTTATATGCAGGGTCCCTAGGTTATAGTCTAGGCCAAACCGATTAAATAAGTGACCTATATTTCTCTATAGCCATGGCTCTGATACAAATCTGTCACACCCCGAGCCGGCGGGGTAAGATCGGAGTCCCCGTCGGGCGGAAGGTTCCCGGAGCGCGATATCATGAGTGATAATTGGAAGTGATCAGATTGTTTACATGGCACATGATATAAATGAGAAATGCTAAGATAATAGAATTACAAAGTTAAATTACATCAGTACCGTTATAATTTAACAATGTAAATCTATTGTAAACATCATAAAATGAGTATCTTGTATTTACACAAGATATACAAAATAAATTGTATAATGATGTCTTCAAAAGTATGCAAGTCCAAACTACTAGGTCTTCTATCTGAAGCCCTAGTCCAAAAGAAATGACTTCTTAATTAACCTGTTCGTCACCTGAGAAGTCATGCAAAAAGATCAAGTCAACACATGGTTGGTGAGTTCATATAGTTTTAGTAATTGAAAATGATTTGAAAACCTCATCCGGTAAAGACCTTAACCTCATTAACTCCACATGTAATATCCGGATCGGTATGCTTATATATAGGGCATATGTAGGGTCGAACTTACCGCCTGCCTAGCCACCGTCCCACCACATACTAATCCGTATATGACACTGTTATTAATAATAGTTAAGCATTTTTACCCTACTCATTAAACCCAAAGCCCTTCTGTTCCTTTGTCCCTGTAATTACAATCATTTGAAATCCATATTGATTTCATAAGTTCATCACATAATATGATCAACCATAGCAATTGTATAACATTCATAAATGTTTAAGTAATTAGATAAGTAAACATTTAATAAAATCTAAGTCCAAATGATTAGGGCCTTTGGTCATACTCGAGTAGACTAGTCTGTCAATCTAGGTACTTAGTAGTTAGGGAATCTGTAAATATCCTCAAACATATGAGCTACAAATCAAACGGTCTAGCTAGGACTTCATGAAATGTAGGGTTTTTGTTTCGTCTGTTTTGGCATATGTTATCTCTGATATTTCCCAGGTTTTCCCTTGAAAATGATTTATTGATTCGTCTGATACTGTTACAAGATGTACTTGATTTGTTGATCATAGAATACGAGATTCATTGATCAAATGTACACTTGATTCATTGTTCAACAAACACTTGATTTGTAGAACATTGAATATTGTCTTTGCAAAGATTGTTTCGTTTGATTTGTTGAAGTCCCACACTTGTTTCGCCAAAATGTTTCGTTTGATTCATTGAATTCACCCATTTGATTCGCCAAAAGTGTTTAGTTTGATTCCTTGAACTCCCACACTTGTTTTGTCAAAATGTTTGATGTGATTCTTTTGAAATGTTTTGCTTTGTTGAATCTTTTAGTTTAATCTGATTATTCACTTAATTTATAAATAAATCAGTTAGTAAACCTGCATAAAATTCTCCTAGACATGGTCTAGGATAACATTTATATATATGTAAAACATATAAATTTAAAAGCATTTAAGTAAACAATTTAAATAAACAGTTTACGCATGCTTCACAGCCCCGCGTTTTAAAACAAAAATGTTAGAAAAGGGGCAATGAACACACCTGTGCTGCTATGTAATTGATCTAACACCAAATGCGGGCTCTTCTTTGTAAGCTAAATATCTTCGGTTCCTGAGTTATTTTAGAAGAATTCGAATATAATAAGTACACGTAGTAGTCGTTGTGCCTAAGGTTTGATCTTGGTGTGTGTGCAACTAAGTGTCTTAGTACTAAGTGTATCTAAGATCTAATCTATCTTAATTACCCTTCTTATGATCCCGAATCCCATGATTAGTTATAGTAACTTACCTTTACATTTTTAGAAATTTCGGCAGAGTTTCCTTTGTATCTAGTTCAAATCCAGACAATTGTATTGTCTATTTTATAGTAAAATCCCCATCAATGATGTTACAATAACTTTTACAGCTAAATAAACTTGAAAGAAATCAATGACATCTACATAAAGTCCATTTCATTTTAATTTTACAAGATTTTAGAAAACTATTAAATTTACTTTTAAATAAGCTCACTCTACCCATATTTTTTTTATCAAAATATTATTACCTCCTATTCCAAATAAACATTTATACATGTTGGGCCTTAGTTGGCCCATTGAATCCATAACGACTCATTTAAAAGTCCTTGACACTAAATTTGATAACCAACCTTTGATTTTGATCCATATGAGTTCTTGGAATTCTTTTACATGTGTTAACTAAATCCATAGATATTAACATTTCTATTGATGTGTTATTGTGTTTCATAACATCTCATAACACCTAATAACCCTACTTCTTTGTCTTAAGTTAAAATGATGTAATGACAACCCTCAATTCATGCATGCATTCATGTTATTTCCCATGCAATTCTATCCCATCCCCACACATGCATGCAACTTATGTGATCAACTCCTCATGAAATTGTTAATTTAATGATCCACAATCCATTTCCTAGTTTACAACATTAGTTTCATTGATCCTAGGTCCATAATACCCTCATTAAACAACTCCTAGGTTCGACTTGTGATCCAGGGCAGCGAACCTATTGCCCAAACCCCATAGGTTCGGCTAAGTTGATCCAGAGGCTCGACAGTGGCAACAGCTCAACGAACCCTTAAGGTTCGTCTGCCATAAGAGGGTTCGTGAGTTACTGGTCCGTCAGTCTAGGTTCGTGAGTTTGCATGGCCATGGTTCGGCCATGCAAGGGTTCGTCTCCTATTTAGTTCGGCTAAGGGCCCTGGTCACAGGTTCGGTGCTGCAAGCTCACAGGTTCGTTGCAGGGTTTAGTCAGGTCGACAGGTTCGTGACTCAGACGAAGCAGGTTCGTGGTGCAGGGTTCGCTTCCCTCATGAAGGTTCGGCCGAGAGTCCAAAGGTTTGGCCGTAGGGTGGTTCACGAACCTTGACTATCTTTGTCTTCCCCGTTGATCAGAACCTGTTGCAATTCATCCCTAACAGTTCCTAAACACATATGGCATCTCTATCTACATATTTTAAGTGCTTAATATCAATTATAATAGCAAAAGTCATGAGACTCGTGAAAACCCTATAAAAACCGAAAATAAAATGAACTTTTACCTTAGATTTCGTGGATGAAATTTCACAATGCTTGTACTTCTGAAATGTACACGATGAGAAGAACGTCTTGACGCCTAGAACACTTGAATCCAACGAGATTTAAGTCTCCAAAACTTAGAAAGAAGGTTAGTTTCTTGAGAGAGTTTTAGAGAGAGAGAGAAAAACGAGTGAGAGAGAGAGAAAGAGTGGAAATGGTGGTGGTTGTGACCTTTAATGCCACATTAAATGTGGGAAGAATACCCGGTCGTTTGGTCTCGTTCGGTTTCGCGTAAAATGCCGTTTCGCGTGGTTTCCGCGACGAAACGACATGATTATAAAATTAGAAAACATTTAATTATTCAAGGTTGTGATTCCTAATAAATTAACTAATATTTTCTATTTATTTTAATTTAAAATATTTATTTACTGTTTAAATCGAAATGTACGGTCGTCGCGCGTTCGAATCGTCACCCGTACAAACACGGCGATAACTATACTTTTCAATCTTGTTTTCTAAATATAGAAAATCATTCAGAACGTTAAACTTTCAGATTTATTCGTACAGATCGTCACCTATACGAATATCCCGTCAATTTAGCATTCACGTAACAATATTCGTGTGTTTTGTTCTTTAAAGTCTCACATACTTTTATGCATAATAATTCCTAAACAAGTAATCACATGATGGTTCTGTATTGTCAAAGAATTATCTGACTCAAGAACCATTGTTCTGAACTTTGTTTTTCTGAATTGAATATGAACTGTGATTTGATAACATGAAATGAAAATGATATACAATTGTTAACTGAAATACGTACCTGATTTACTGTTCATGTACTGTAAAGATCACTGTTCCGGTGACGCTTCCGGCACTGATGTTACATTGCAGCTCGTGCCTGACCTGTTGAGCCGCATGGTCATTTGATGCGGGATTATTTGTTACAGTACCATTTAGAGGAAGGATGGTTGTGGCAGGGGGCCTTGGCATGGGCAGGTCCTTAAACATTTAAACTATTCAGATGATTAAACATTTAAACTACTTAAACTTTTAAATGCATTCAGGTCCTTAAACTTTTCAATGCATTCATCTTTGCTTTGTTTTACATGAACTACATACACACATTCAGAAGTACATACATACATCATACATAACTTTTTACATGCCTTGGCTATGGTTGCCACAAAGGGGGAGTGGCCAGCCTTGGCTTGTCATACAACACCATAGGCCATACTTATATATACAGCCTGATACATACCGATAAATACATACATACATGCATACTTATACATACAACCTGATACACACATACATACTTATACATACAAATAGTATTTAATGGTACATAAGTAATGTATGGACAGATTAATGGTAATAAAATTGAGCTTTTATTACACTAGTAGTAAAGCAAAAGTCCTTTTATTACAGCCAAGTATAAAATGAGCTTCTTTGATTTTAAAGGAAAGGAAAAGTGATTAGTTACTAAATTAACTGAATTAAAGCGAATCCATAGACTGGATGGATTTAATTAGAGGCTGGAATGATAATTCCAGCATACATTTACACATGGGCTGCACAGGCCTGATACAAATATACAGATTAACACATATATACAGAATGATACATATATACATATGGGCTGCAAGGGGGCTGCACAGGCCTGGTGTATAGTGAAAATAAAGTGAAAAAAGTATATATAAAATGATACATACAAACTGATTGTACACACACACATACATACATACATACATACATACATACATACATACATACATACATACATACATACATACATACATACATACATACATACATACATACATACATACATACATACATACATACATACATACATACATACATACATACAAACTTACATTTATACCTATACATACAGCTGGTTACTAATGTTTACTTTTATTCATAACTTGATTTTAAAACGGGTTTATATACATACATAGGCAAAAAATAGATACATACATCTGATTTAGATATAATGATCTAATATTTTTTATGGTACATGAATAAAGAGGTTGATATATGTTAGGATCACTAAAACAGATCATTACAACACAAATAATTAAATATTTAGATATAATGATTTAGAAGACATCAATAACATATGTTTTTCCCTTCGTTATAACAGACATCAAAATAACCAAAAGTTTCTCAAAATGGTTAAAACTGAAAACACTATAGTTTTTTTAGAATTCTAAATATTATGAGCTCAAGAAAAAAACAAAAATTATGGCAATAACAAGTACATCAAATCCCACTATTAGACCTTGCACAACATGGGTTGGCTTCCTATTTCAGCAATATGGGGCTGATACATACAAACATACTGAAAAATACAAACATACATACACACCTATACATACAGACTAAATGCATACATACAATTGAATAATAGAATAACATACATACCGATACATACATAATAACACCATACATACATACAAATTATACACATACTTATACATACAACCAAACACTATACAAGCATACTGATACATACATACAAACAAACATATCTAATTTAATAGTTTATCTCCAAAATCAAAAACAATCAATATGTTGGTCAAGTTGTTAAAGTGGTTTGCATTTACAAATTGAGTTGTCACTTGTAATTTTAAAAAAGATATTTCCCACTCCTAAAAGTTTTATGTTTTGATACATGCATATTTTAGAATGCAAAAAAGATTCACGGCTAACAGTAAGAATAGCATACATATATACAAATTGATTCATACATACATTATAACATACAAACATATATACATAAACATAATTAAATACTTACAAATGAATAAAAACTGATACATACATACATACAAATTTAGTTATGTTTAAAGTGATGTTTACTAAACATAAAAACATATAGACATACACATACTTAAACTGATAAAAAAGCTTAAAATGCAACCAGATTTAAAACTTATTCTAATGAGAATAAAGATGCAAACTGATTTTTAGAAGTATACAGGTCATACACACATACACTAATAGAATAACATACATACATACTTATACATACAACCAAACACTATACAAGCATACTGATACATCTTTACGAATTACAAATTATAGAATAAAATGCATACAGATTATAAAACAGATACTTAAACTGATTTATAAAATAGATTTTTTTACCTATTTGATCTTTCACAAAATTGTAGAACACTTAAACAACAATGCTTTACAAAGAGTCAAATACCTGTTGTATGTGTGTATACAGAACAACTAATGACAAAAAAATTAAGAACAAAGAACATAACTATAAATACAAAGAACACACATACTGATTATAGAGGCTTTCCAATTTCTGTGTGTGCTTCAAAGAACAACGTGATGAATACTACCAAAGAAAATTAAGCAGAAAATTAAACTTAAAATCATGAACAAAAATTCTGTTAAAAAAATATTAAGAAACATATCGAGATTGAAGAAGCAAAAGAAGGAGGGATGGGTGTTCCATTGAAGGGCTGCATCTGTTTAAATAAGAAATCAAACATTTCAAACATTTGAAATTGTAGCCAAACTTCTTTAACCGGTGTATTGTTTCAGAAAAGTAGAAAAGAAAAGAAGATGCTTACCAATTTTGCTTGGTCTTTCTGTGGCGAAGATATCAAGATACGATTCGTCAATATCCGGTTCTCGAATCTCATTCTTCTGGTCGTGATATTAACCGTATATGGTAAGAAAAATCAAAGGGAAGGCAGATGAATGGAACGAACTTACTGGTTTGGGATGAAATTTCCAAGAATGGTGCAGGGAACCGAGTGGGAGAAGGAAAGCAAAAATTAGGGCTTCACTTGGGATTCAATGATTAAGCACGTTCTGGATTGTATTTACGCTTGTTATTGTTGTACCACATGCCTCTTGAGTTGTATTTTTCATAATTTTAAGACAATAGGTTTTCATCTCTCCAATATGTATTATTAAGTAGTAAATATATGTAGGGTCGAACTTACCGCTCGCCAAGCCACCGTCCCACCACATACCAAACCACATGATATATTGTTCCTGGTGATAATTAAGTGTTTCATCCCACTTCTTTGATTCCATAACCTTTGATTCTTAGCATTTGATTACCCTGAAAATGTTTACCTTGATCCCCCGAAATGAAAACCTTAACCTCATTAACGACCACCTATACTATCCAATTAAATATGCTTATATATAGGGCATATGTAGGGGACAAGCCCCAGCCACCGTATACCGGACTGCTTAGCATATTGTTGTTAATGATATTTAAGCGTTTCACTCCATTCATCTTCATTTTCAATTTGATTTCCACAAATAGAATCACCTCTGATCTCTTGAGTTCACCATGTGTTCATGATTACCCCAAAGCACTTGTAGAAATATAATATTAAAAGTTTAATTAAGTTAATAATTAAGCTTTTAAATACAACTAAGACATGATGATTGGGCCTTATTTGACTCAATCAATTAGACTTAGTTGCTGGTGGTGTCCAAGTTGTACCCTCTCACACGTGGCCTATATCAGGCATGACCCACAAGGAGTCTACCTGTATGTGTCATGACTTTCATGATGCCTATATCAGCTTGATCCATTGGCCTACTGTACATGCCGAGACTTTAAGGATATCCTATTATTCTTGATCGTCTTTGATTCTCTTGATTTTGTTTGATAGTTTAAGTTATGCCCATATAGCTTGACTACAAAAGTCTACTATTTATTCTGGAACTTTCCGTGTGTTACATGTGGTCTTGTTTTACATACAACTGACATTGTCACATCCCGAGCCGGCGGGGTTGGATCGGATTCCCCGTCGGTCGGAAGGTTCCCGGGGCGCGATATCGTGAGTGATAATCGTGATGATCAAATTGTTTACATTGCATAGGATACAAATGAGAAAATGCTAAATAGAATAGAATTACAAAGTTAAATTACATCAGTATCGTTTATAATTTAACAATGTAAATATACCATAAAAATCATAAAGTTTCTATCTTGTAACTATACAAGATATACAAAATAATTGTATAATGATGTTCCAAAAGTATGCAGGTCCAAAAATACTAAGTCTTCTATCTGAAGTCCTAGTCCAAAAGCATAAGCTTCTTAATTGACATGTTCGTCGGCTGAGAAGTCATGCAAAAAGACCAAGTCAACACATGGTTGGTGAGTTCATATAATTTAGTAATTGAAAATGATTTGTAAACCTTTTTCGGTAAAGACCCTAACCTCATTAACATCACATGTAATATCCATATCGGTATGCTTATATATAGGGCATACCCCTGAGTCGACCCTACAACCCGCCCAGACGCCGTCCCACCACATACTAATACGCATATGACACTGTCGTTAATGATAGTTAGGCATTTTTACCTTCCATACACTTCCATTCCACTATAGTTCTAATGTACTCTCAAAACATTTGTTAAACCCTCGGGTAACAACCTTAATCTGATTAACGTCACATGTATCATCCAGATCGGTATGCTTATATATAGGGCATACCCCTGAGTCGAGCCTACAACCCGCCCAGACGCCGTCCCACCACATACTAATCTGCAGAGGAAATTGGTGTTAATGATAATTAAGCATCTTACCCCTATCCTTAACCCATTTGTTCTTCAGTTCTTTGTTCCTGTAAATACAACAATTTGAGATCTCTATGGATCCTTTGAGTTCATCACACAAGTATGATCAAGCACGACAATTTGCAAACAGTGAAATAAATGCTTAATTAAATAAATAATTAAACATTTAATAAAATCTAAGTCCTAATGATCGGGCCTTGGTCAACTCGAGTAGACTAGTCTAGCAATCAAGTACTTAGTAGTAAAGGAGATCTGTAAACCTCATCAAACATGTGACCTATAATCAATCAGTCTAGCTAGGACATCTTTTGATATATAGGCTTTTATAGTTCTTTAGACCGTCCATAGTTCGTATAGTTCTTTAGTTCTTTGGCACATGTTATCTTTGAGCATTTCCCAGATGTTCCTCAAAACAGTTAGGGAATACTGTAAATATCATCAAACATGCGCCTCATATTCGATCAGTCTAGCTAGGACATCTTTCAAACCTGAGAATGGCACATGCTATCTTTGATATTTCCCAGTTAGACCCTTGAAATAGTTCTTTGCACTTAGTTCTTTGAAATAGATCGTTAGTTCTTTGAAAACACACCCTTGAAATAGTTCTTTGTAATAGAGCGTTAGTTCTTTGAAATAGACCTTTGAAAATAGTATTTTGTCTTATATTTTTAGTTCTTTGAAAATAGTTCTTTGTTTTAGATCTTTGGTTCTTTGAAAATAGTTCTCTGAAAAGAGTTCTTTGATTTGTAGAGTTATTTACTCATGACGAATAGATAACTCGTTTTAAGTCCAATAAACAGTTTACCTAGACAGAAGTCTAGAATAACAGTTATACATGTAAAACATATACAAATTAAAAGCATTTAAGTAAACAGTTTAAATAAAACAGTTTACGCATGCTTCTCAGCCCCGTGTTTTAAAACAAAAATGTGAGAAAAGGGGCTATGAACTCACCTGTGTTGTTAAGAATGAAATCCCAACAGATAATGCGCGCTCTTTGCTTGTAAACTATGTATCTTCAGTTCCTGAGTTGTTTTAAAAGATTCGAATACGATAAGTGCTTATAATAGACGTCGTAACTAGGGCTTGGTCTCGGTGTGTGTCCTAAATTACTAATGTGTTTCTAACACTTCTTTTATCTACTAACTTATTACCCGTTAATGACCCGTACTTCACGGTTATTCATACAAGTCTTTAAGTTATTCCATTTTAGATTAAAGGTTTGGAAAACATAACTTATTGTAATTTAACAAAATTTATAAATCATTTTCTTTATTAAAAACTTAATTAACTTAAGAAATATAAAATTACACATGATAGGCCTGAGTTAAGCCCATTGGGCCACCCTCGTGCCCATTACTCATCTTTGATCATGTAAGCGATTTCTTGCTAGTTCTTTGATTAACAAATCTTGATAGTTTAAATACCATCTAGGTTAGTCACATGTTTTTATAGATTTCCGATGATTTAGGAGTTAACACTTGAGTCAACCCCGTAATCCTTAGGTTCTTTTTTTGATCCCCTTTTTAAAGTTGACAAACCCTCATTTTGATTTTTTGCCTAAGTTGAGAGATTTTCTTGTTCTAAAAGTCTTACTAACTTCTTTTATCTACTAACTTATTACCCGTTAATATCTTTATTGACTTGATTTCCCTTGTTGATAAGTAAGTTCATGTTGCATCATTAAGAATGGGAGTTGACTTCATGCAAAGGAACCCTAAGATCCCATGCATGCATTCACGTGCAATCCCATGCACACACACACCCCTAATGAGTCCCATGCACCCATACATAGTCTTGTGATACTATAACAACCACTCGGCCGAATGGGACACCCGACCGAGAGGCTCTTGGGCCGAAAGAACTTGGTCGTATGAGGCTTTTTCCTAACCAGGGAGTCGACCGAATGAGCAAGGCCCGAAGGGCTTGATTCGGGCAAAGGGTTTGGCTCGAATGTATGTTGTCGAATGGAGCCTTAGTCGAAGGACTCTCGACCGAATAAGTGTAGCCGACTGAAGAGAGGAAGCCGAATAGGACTCAACCGAATGAAGTTTGGCCGAAAGGGTTGGGTCGGGCGAATGAGGTCTTACCGAAGGGTGCATTCGCGGAAGGCTTGGTCGAATGAGCAGCCTGGGCGATCGAATGAAGACTGGCCGAAGAGGCCTTAGCCATTCGCCGAATGGTTGGGCTCATTCGTTGAGCTGTTACTGGCCATTCGGTCGTTCGAAAACTCCCAGATGCAGCCCTTCATTTTCGAGCAACAAACTAATCCAGCCCTAGCCCACTTGTTCCTACACACTCTAGCAACGTTTGGTGAAGTTCCTAGGGTTTGAAAGAGTGTTAATCGGTTCCTATGGGGGTTCGATCCTAAGGGTTTTGAAAACCCTAAAACCGAAACATAAATGGATTTCTACCTTGAATTGTTGGATTTTAACCCCGATCTGCTGTACTTCTAGGATCTACAAGTGATGGTGGTCATTTAGACACCAAGAACTCTCAAAATGGTTGTGATTTGGTCAAGAAATCTTAGAGAGATGTGAAATTTCAAGTGAGAGGCTAGAGAGAGAGGAAGATGAACGAGAATGGGTGTTGGTAGCTAGTGGTTGTGTGTGATTATGGCATTGAATGCCAAATTAATGACTTGGGTTTACCTGGGTATGTTCGGGTTCGTTCGGTTTCGCGTGATTTTGCGTAAAAACGTCGGTTTCTCGTCGTTTTCGTAACGAAACGGCTCGGTTTTAAAACAAGAATTTGAAATATTATTTTAGGTTGTGATTCCTAATAAATTAACTAATATCTTTTATTTATTTAAAATTTTGAAAATATTTAATTTAAGATTTAAAATCGAATCGTACGGTCGTCGCGCGTATTCGTTTGAATCGTCACCCGTACGAACACGGTGATAACTATACATTTCAATATGGTTTTCTAATTAATGGATATCATTTAGAACGTTAAACTTTCAGATGTATTTGTACAGATCGTCACCTATACGAATAATCCGTCGATTTAGCATTCACATAACGACATCCGTTTGGTTTTGTTCTGTAAAGCCTCACATACGTTTATACATAATAAAATCCTAATAAATAGTCACATGATGGTTCTGTGGTGCCAGATAATTATCTGACTTGCGAACCATTTTTCTGAACTTTGTTTTCATAGTTGATTTCTGAATTTGTTCGTTGATGACATGAAATAACAAGGAAACATGATATGAATATTATAAGCAATGAAACACATATAGTTCGTACTTGATTACTGTTCGTTTTACTGTAGAGATCACTGTTCCGGTGCCGGTTCCGGCACTGATGTTACAGACATCCACCTTAATTAAAGTAATTAATGATTTCATTAGATCTTAATGATTTCATTATTTCAATGATTCACACACGGTTATGATTCCCTTGATTATGACCTTTTGAATTCCATGATTCCAGAATGATTATAGATTCTTGATTAGGATGGTTAGTTTACTAATCACATAATAGATTAGATTCCATTTCATTTGATCTTTAGCGTCAGTTCTTTTGATTCCACTTGAGTTTAGATTCTTGAATTTGAACTCGATGGACTAAGGGTTTGTTTAGAGTTTTGGAATTAAGGTATTACTCATGAGAGTGATTAATTAACTTGTTAGTTACTTCTGCATAGAATTTCCTAAACAGAAGTTTAGGAGTATAATCAAGCATATATAAAGCAAATAATAAGTAAAAGAATTTACGTAAAACAATTTAAATAAAAAGGTTTACGCATGCTTCTCAGCCCCGCATTTGAAAGTAAAAATGTTTAGAAAAGAGGCAATGAACTCACCTGTGTTGCTCTGTATTGAATTACCACAAAATGCGCACTCGTTGTTGTACACTATGTTTCTTCGATTCCTGAATTGTTTTAAGAGAATTTGAATACGATAAGTATTTATAATAGTCGTCGTATCTAAGGTTTGGGTCTCGGTGTGCAATTAAGTGTCCTATGTTACTAATTTGCTTCTAAAACCTCTACCTACTAGTCTAACTTATTACCCATTAGTAACCCTAATCCCATAATTCATTATTACCAATTCTTAACTAAAACCTCAGGCCCGTTATTAGGCTTTGATTTCAAAGTGATTTCTTATAAATGCTTTGATTAACTAAACCTAAATAATTTGGATAAATCATCTAGATTAGTTGCATATTTTTATTGATTTTCATAAGGATTAGATGTTAATCATTACATTAACACCCAAACCTTATGTTAACATTTTGATCCATTATGATTTCTCTCATGTTTTGATCTCGAAATGGGTTGTCAACCTTTGTTTGAATGATAACTTCATTAGTTATGAGATTTCCCTTTTTAGGAAACCCTACTTCCTTATTTTCCTGCACCGAATTCATATGTCATTAACTATTTATATCCAAGGTTAAGCCCATTGTTACTATGATCATTCCTTAGTTTATTGCTTTATGACGAACCCATATTTACCCAAAGTTGGTTGTATGGAAATTGAAACCATGAGGTCATCCATATGCACACACACACGAAATGCATGCACACACATACATTCTATCAATTCCCGTGCATGCAAGTTCACCCCTCAACCCATGCGTGAAAGACTAAATACGAATCTGTTTAATCGAACATCCATGGGCCGTACAAATCTTTACCGAATATGTTGGGCTCGGTGAGAGCTTGGCTGCATCAGTGACTGGACTGAAGCAGTGGGCAGACAGGATGGCCATAGGTTGCCGAAAGGGCACTGGGCCGACCGAGTAAGGTTACTGGGCCGACGAAAGGGCTGCTTTGGCTGGTTATCCGGCAAATGAAGATGTGGTTCAGCTAAGTGTGGGTTCGGCTAAATCAAGGTTTGCTGTCAAGGTCCCCTCACCCTAAGGTTCGGTAAACATACAAGGTTTGCCTCCCTGGGTTCGTACAGTCACCTGGTTCGCTTCGAGGAAATAGGGTCGCATCCATGCATGCAGGTTCGTGGAGTTTAATGGGTTCGGCCAAGAGTAGGAAGGTTCGGCTATTAGGAGGTTCGCGCCACATTAGGGTTCGCCTATCCTAGATTTGCTGCTCCCTCGTTCGTGTCTCCAGGTTCGTTGGTCGAGGTTTCGGTGTCACACCCCGAGCCGACGGGACGGATCGGCTTTCCCGTCGGGCGGAAGGTTCCCGGGGCGTGATATCATGAGTGATAATCGTGTTTGATCAGATTGTTTACATAGCACCAAAATTTAGAATAACTAAAGCACAAATAGTATTAAACTAGGATTACAAAGTTAAATTACAACTGTTAATGTTTGATAATTTAACTAAGTAAACCTATCAAAAGAATCAAATGTTTACTATCTTGTATCTGTACAAGATATCAAAAGTGATTCACAGCATTCATCAAAACATGTGCTTGTCAAAATCTACTAGGTCCTCTATATGGGCATCCAAGTATGCATTCCTTAGCCTTGAGCTTACTTCTATACATCACCTGAGAAAGCATGTAAGAAAACAAAGTCAACACAATGGTTGGTGAGTTCATAGAGTTTTAGTATGTGTAAAATAGCTTTTGCAAAACTTTTCGGTAACAACCTTAACCTCATTAATAACCTCTGTCCTATCCGATTCGGTATGCTTATTTATAGGGCATACAAAAGGGTCGAGCCTACAACCCGCCCAGACGCCATCACACCACATACTAAACCACATATGACAGTGTTAGTAATGATAATTAAGTGTTTTACCTACCATCAAATCACGTTCTCATTATAGCTTAAACCTTCTGTTTGTAAGTTTTCCACACGTAAACAATAGCATCTGTGAGTTTAGTTTAAGAGTTACCAGTATGGACAACTGAACACCCGAAGGAATTCAGTATCAATCCACATCGGAAGTAAGTGTGATTAGCAACCTCGGAGTTAGATAAAAGATTTCCAAGATGACACAAAGTCGACTGAAGAAGACCAGTATCATCCTAGTCGCTTATCACATCAAACACTGCATGTCAAGCACGGAGAGGCCATCAGTCAGTTTCCGTTTAATCCGGACCATGAAGGACACCCTATGGCAAGCACTGAGAGACCATAATAGGTTCCTTCTAGTCCTGACTATGAAGAACACCCTATGGCAAGCACTGAGAGACCAAATATGTTCTTCAAGTCATGACTATGTAGAACACCCTATGGCAAGCACTGAGAGACCATAATAGTATGTTCTACTATAGCCAATAGCTTTAGCATACAAGTTTATAGCATTCAAATAGTATAGCATTTACGTAACTTGTGCACAAGTACTAGCTTCACAACCGGTAAGGCAAGCACTGAGAGGCCAAACCGTTGTTTTTGCATGGCAAGCATATAAGCATACAAGAGTTTAGAGCATTAATAGCTTTATGAAATTTGTATGTATGTATGTATCATCGTCATATATGTATGTATCCTCATCATAGAATCATTAGCATTTAGCAATAACCTTAGCATTTCCCCATGGCATTAGTATTTAGCATTAGTATATAGCATCATCAATAGCTTGTAGCACTTACCCGTACTATTAGCAGTTAGCATCATTATTAGCATTTAGTATTAGTCTTAACATTACCTCGTAGCATAAGCATATGGCATCATCATTAGCATTTAGAAAAAATGTTTAGCAATTTGCATTAGCAATAGTATTAGCACATAACATTAGCACTTTACCTTAGCATATAACTATAACATTGGCAGATAGTATATACCATTAGCACTTGGTATGAGCATGTAACATTTACCCTTGGCATTTAGCATTAGTGTGTAGCATTAGCATATAAGAATAATTGTAAAAGCATTTATGTAACATTTAAAACATTTGTTTAAAATGTATAACATGCTTCTCAGTCCAGATTTAGAATCAAAATAGTTTGAAAAGGGACAAATGAACTCACATGTGTTGCTAAGTATAGTTTACCACAGATAATGCACGCTCTTTGATTGCAGCTTAAGTATCTTCAACACCTGAGTTGTTTTAAGAGGTTCGAATACGATAAGTCGTTATAATAGACGAACACTAGGGTTTTGGTCTCGGTGTGCAACTAAGTGACTTATATTACTAATGTATTTTCTAGGAATTTTTCTAGTTAATAAAACACATTGCCCATAATGAAACCCGGGATCCCATAAAGTTTTGGTTAAGTATTTGTAAAGGAATTTTTTTTAATTAAATCTTAAGTTGGAAATCCTTTAATTTATCAAAGACAGTTTAATTTCATTAAATAAATCATCAAGTATTTTAAGAAATCATAGAGTGGTTTATTAGGCTTAAGTTAATCCAATGAACTCTAAGCCTACACTTTAGCTTTTAGCTTTCTTTGTTTCTCGAATCGTTTGTGTACACGACTTAAATTAAAAGGTTCAACCAAACCCTCTACTTAGTTGTATATGGTATGACATTCACTAAGCATCATGCGTTAATAGTTAACTTAAATGCTTAGTTAAGTTCTTTGCTCTCATGCTTCATGCTCGATATGTGAAACCCTTGATTTTGTTGCATAAACCGTTGTTTACTCTCAGTCCCATGTGAACGACAAAAGATATAGTTACCCTGTGTTTAGCAAAATATAATTGTTGTATTCTTTAGCATAAAAACCATCAAGCTTAACATCTTTGTTTACAAACTAAGTTGATGTCTTCTTTAGGAAAACCCTAAAATCCCCATGCACACACACACGTTCGATTCCATGCGTACACCCTCACATATCCACCCATGCTTTTCATGCACCCAACCCCTTTGATCTCGATATGTAGTTCACCCTCAAGTACTCGGCCGAAGAACCTATGGCCGAATCAACCAGCCCGAAGGGCCTTCGGCCGAAACTGGCTGGCGAATAAGGTAGCCGATCGAAAGAGGAGAGTGGCCGAATAGATGGCGACCGAATGAATCACGACTGAAGTGGGGAGACCCAGTGAATGGGAGCTGGACCGAATGAGTATAGTGGCGACTAGGATTTGGCCGAATGGAGGTGAGTGCCGAATAGCCAAGAGGCTGATCGAATGGCTCCTTTCGGCCGAATGAAGGCTGATGGTACTCAGTCGTCGGTTTGGATGGTTCCCATTCGGGTGTGCGAACCCCATCAGGTGTGGTTCCTTCGAATCAAGCCTTGTCCTATCGCCATGGTGCCACTCAAGTCCCTACTCTATCCTAAGTGCTTTTGAGGTGTTTCCCCTAAGGTTTGAGAGATGGTTAGTCGGTTTCTACAAGGGGATCGAAATAGGGTTTTTAAAACCTTAAAACGCAACAAAAATCGTGATTTTACGTTGACTTGGCTGGATAAACACGCAGATCCTTTGTACTTCTACGATCTACGTGTTGTGGTTGTCTTTTAGACACCAAAAACACTGAAATCGGTTGAGAAACGAGAGAGATTGGGTGTTGGTTTCTAGAGAGGGAAACAAGAGAGAGAGAGGGCCGAATTTGTGTTGATGGTGGCTGGTTGTTGGTGGTTGGTATGGCATTAAAAGCCATCTTAAATGGCTTGGGTTTACCCGGGTATGTTCGGGTTTGTTCGGTTTCGCTCGGTTTCGCGTAGAAGCGTCGTTTCTGTTTCGTTTTCGCGACAAACGTCTTGGTTTTTAAAGATAAAGTTTATTAAATAATTTTAGGTGGTTATTCCTAGTAAATTAACTAATTATCTTTTGTTTATTTTAAATTTTCAGAAAATGTTTAAGTTACAGTTTAAATCGAATCGTATAGTCGTCGTGCGTATTCGTTCTAATCGTCACTCGTACGAATACGACGATAACTATACTTTTCAATGTTGTTTTCTAATTATTATTCATCATTCGGAATGTTAAACTTTCAGATGTATCCGTACAGATCGTCACCTGTACGAATAATCCGTCCATTTAGCATTCCTGGAACGACGTCCGTTGTTGCTTTGTTTTGTTAAACCTCGCATACGTTTACACATAATAGCATATCAATAAGCATTCGTGCCACAATTAAATGTTGTCTGATCTGTTTCTGACTGTTAAACCGTGAGGTTTAATCAGGTTTCAGAAATGATAGCATAATTGTTTAAAGTCAAGCATCATAATGTTAATAGTATGTAAGTAGTTCACGTAGTTTGTACCTGAGTTACTGTGAATTTACTGTTCAGATCACTGTTCCGGTAACGTTTCCGGCACATATGTTACATTCGGCTAAGGAGAACCCTTGGTTCAGCTAGTCTTTCGCCCAGCTCGAGGAGGTTCGAGTCTTCGACCTTTCACGAATCAGCAGATGTTTGCTGTTCATCATCTTCCCCTCTATCCTATCTTGATGCGGGTTCATTTCTAAAGCTTTCTAGTTGTTTACAATAGCTTATCTCAATGTTTCTAAGTGCTTAGGTCGGTTAAAACAACAATAAGTTCAAGAAATTGTGGTTCAAACAAAAACCGAAATAACACTAGAGATTTACCTAGAAAATGGTGGATGACAACTTAGATCCCTTGTACTTTCATGATCTACAGATGATAGTGGTCGTTTTGACACCACAAACACTCGAAATGGCTGAGAATTGGAAGAGATCTTGTAGAAAGAAGTTAGACAGAGAGTGTAGAGAGAGAGAGAGAACGAATTTGGGGTGTTGGAGCTTGGTTGGTGGTAGTAGATATGGCAATTAAATGCCATATTAAAGGCTTCAACATACCCGGGTTCGTTCGGTTCCGCTTGTTTACGCGTAAAACGTCGGTTTCGTTTCATTTTCGTAACGAATCTTCTCGGTTTTAAAACAAGAGTTTATAAAATTGTTTTAGGTGGTTATTCCTACTAAATTACCTAAATATCTTCCGTTTATTTTTAAATTTATGAAATATTTAATTAATTGTTTAAAATCAAATTGTCCGGTTGTCGCGCGTATTCGTTCGAATCGTCACGCGTACGAACACGACGATAACTATACTTTTCAATATTGTTTTCTAATTATCAGATATCATTCACAACGTTAAACTTTCAGATATATTCATACAGATCGTCACCTATACGAATAATCTGTCGATTTAGCATTCACATAACGACACCCGTGTTGTTTTGTTCTATAGAGCCTCACATACGTTTATACATAATAAAATCCTAACACATAATCACATGATGGTTTTGTAACGCCAGATAATTATCTGACTGATGAACCATATTTCTATGTTCCGTTTCTCTGAAATGATTCTGAATTTGATGTCTGATAACACGAAATGCTAACTATACATGATATGAATATGACATAAAATTAAATATGTATAGTTTGTACCTGATTACTGTTCATGTTACTGTTGAGATCACTGTTCCGGTGACGTTTCTGGCACTGATGTTACAACTTGCACCAAATCGACTTGGGGATCTAAGGAACATGTTAGATTGATGTTTGGGTCAGTTGGAAACCAGTTTGGAGCTGGTTACATGTTGGAAAATAAGGACTGATGAGCATAACCACTGAAGCCAGACGATTGAATAAACCGCGGAATAACAAGCCACGAATGCTACTCTTCCGGCTGAAAAACTGCTTCAGTATCGGAAGGTCCACAGTGGAAGATTCGCCAAAAAGAACTGTTGCTGAACCTATCTACCTCAGAAGACACTAGCTGATCATAACATCTTTGGAAGACAACCATTGCATCGGAAGAATTCAATACTCAGAAGACAATCTCCTATTCCGAAATAACTGATTGTTTAATCAGCTTCCGATGACCATCTTCCGAAAGAATAACCACTGAATATCAGCACAACTACTTCAACCTCGGAAGACCTGAACACTCCTGAGGACTCTTGTTTCCGTTGTTGTTGACTTTGTATTTATACTAGTCTGTTGATTCAGTGTTTGTAACAGTGCCAGCTATTTGTCTTATTATTTCTTGTCTTGTATCCCAGAATGTTTGGGTATTTAAGTCCCAACATTCTCTGAATAAAATGAATTACTTCCCCCAAAATTCTTTGTGCTTTCTATCTGTTCTCTTTTCTCTTTCTAAGCAAGAAAACTACACAACGAAAATAACCTTGTGCAAAACTTTAGAGGGAGCTATAACCAAAGCTTTGACTAAGTGTCTAAAGCCTTGTTCCTGGTGAAACAGCTACTCCTCAAGGTTTCTGTAGTTCAAAAATTGGTATCAGAGCCTTGTCCTTAGTCTTGGTTTAACCATCAAGACTGAAACTCAAAGCTCTCACTGATATCTTGTTGTTTAGTTTTCTGTGTTCTGTCTCTTCTGACTTTCTATTTTCTCTAAATCTGCAGGAGTTTGGTTCTTGAACTAAACTGTGTTCAAAAATCATTCTAACAAATCACTTTGAGAACTCATCACTCGTTGATTTGCTTATAAGTGTTTGTGAACCAATGGTAGAGAAATTCACCCTAGACCCCTATAACACTGGTTCTGCCCCAAAGCCACCAATCTTTGTTAGGCACCAATGTAACATTTGGCAGAGATGGATGTTACGTTTCCTGTCCAATAATCATACAGGATGTTGGAAGCTTGTCATGTTCGGACCGCATAAACCAACGGTCCTGGACACGAAGACTAGAGACCATGTCCCGAAGAATCCTCGGAATTACACCGAGGAAGACTATCAGAAGTTAGAGCTTGATGAAAATGAACATGCTCAACTGGCTATGGCCCTTCCTAATGAAATATACTCTGGTCTTCTTCACCACGAGTCTGCTAAAGACTTATGGGGTGTTCTAAAAGAGCAATTCGGTGGTATCGAAGATGTTGTGGCTAATACCAGGGAGATATTAGCTGAACAATGTGAGTCATTCTCCCAACTAAATAATGAGTCACTGACTCAAAAGTTTGAACGATTCACTTCTCTCTTAAGTGAATTAAAACTAGTTGGTCAAGTGTACCCCCTGTCTCTATTCTGAATCGCTTCTTGAGATCTCTGCCTGAAAAATGGGAAACTTATTCCATTGTCATGAGATCTTCTCCAGTTTGGCAAACTCTCACTTACCCAACTCCATGGTAAGTTGCTCACCTTTGAGCGAGAGATTGACCAGAAATGAAAACTAATAAAGTGTGGTAAATCAACTGAAGAGTATGTTCAAGGGAACACAGCTCTTCTCAGTCATAACTCTGAGACAAATGATCAGGGTTATGATGAATACATAGACATAACTACTGGCATCACTTCTTCTTCTTCTTGTGATGACCACTCTCCTATTTCTGATAAATAGTGCTTTATCATGGATGATCTCCATGAAGTTCCAAGTGATGACTTGGAAGAGATGGAATTTCTTCACCAACTAGCCCTTTTGAGCATAAGAACGAATAAGTTCTACAAGAGGATCGGAAGGAAATTTCCTGCTATTCATGGGAAAACCAGGTTTGGCCTAAATAAGGCTAAGGTCCATTGCTATAGATGCCATGGCACATGAAACTTTGCCAGGGAATGCAAAAATGCTCCCAACTCTAATTCTTCACCGTTTGTGACTTTCCCAAACTCACAATCACATACTTCTTCAGCACCTTTTTCTTCTTCTACTTCCTTATCTTTCAGAAGGCACAACAATTCTCAGGGTCAACACACATTGTACAGAACCCTCCTCCTACCAATGTACAAGCTGCTAATGGTAGCATGTATCAACTCACTCCTACCCCTCTTCAAATTGTTGCTTCATCCCCCTTCATGAATAAATGTACAAGGCCCTGCTGTCTAGTCCCCTTCTTCTAGTCAACCGGCTCTTTTAACCCAAGAGTACGTGGACTGGAGCAGCCTGCCTAAAGATGTAGGCTATGCCCTCATCACCTCTGAACCAATAGATTTCGCTCTCATGGCTGTTGGTGACGATTCTACTCCTTCTAAACAACCTGTTGCAGACACTTCTGATGCGCAGGCATCTTCTTCTACTCTAGAAAAACTATGTACCGACGCGTGCATAGAGGCTTTTACAAAAATAAAGAAAGCCAACATGTTGCTTCAACAACAAAATCAGGAGTTGGAGCAACTACTAGATAATAAAAATTCTGAAGTGGAAATTTAATAAAAAATAAGGACAGTCAAATCTCAATCCTAAAGACTGAAAAATCCAACCTACAAGCTCTATTTGATTTGCGAAATGAAAAATATGCAGCTTGTAGAGATGAACTGTCTCAGACCAAAGTCAGCTGTGACAAGTGGTTTGAATCCTGCAAAGGATTCAAAATGCTTCTAAGTAAGAAAGTTCATAGCCAGGCCAAATTTGGAATCGGCTATAATCACACTAGTCCTCCAGAGAACTATACCCCGATTAACAATGAAATAAATGAGAACGATTTTGAACCCATCTCCCCTACTTTTCTTCCGGATGAAATTCCAGCCATAAAAATCACACCTCCAAGAGTGTACCAACCTAGACAGTTTCCTACGTTCGTTTATCCCAATGAATCAAACTTTGAAAAACTGGAAGAAACACACTTGGAAAGTGATCGCAAAAATAATTCATCTGAACAAACTGAGATTGCTCCAACCATGAGCTCTACTCAAAGTTCGGAAGGTACAATTCTTCTTGAAACATCTGATAATCATGTTGCCCGCCTTGACAAAGGAAAGAGGCCCATGGTTGACATCAGATTCCCTCCTTCTCATCCTCATCCACCTTATCCAATAATGAAGGCAAATAAGCCTTTCATCCCTAACTATTCCTCTCTATCTCCTGCTTGTCTAAAGTGTTTCAAGTACAATCACACTACTGAAAACTGTTGGACAAAAACTCTCTTGGAGAAAGCTAGAGATTAACTGAATGCTGAAAGATTGAAAGCTGAACACGCTTCCTCATCTAAAGGGAACCTCCCCAATAAGATGAAGAAATCAAAGAAGGCTAATAGATCTTCAGATAACTGTTCAATAAGGTCTAACTCCCATCCATCTCTTCCCTTGTCTTCACCTCTATCTACTTCTCCAGGACCATCCATTCTTGGAACACCACCTTCTTATCCCATGGTGACTCATGCTACCCATTCTCCTGCTGATGTGAACCCTTCTTCCGTGGATTCACAAATCAATATCTTGCATCAAAATCAGTAACAGCTGATACTAATGATGCGTAAATTGATAAATAACACTCAGCAAAACAAATAAGCATCTCCTCTTTCTTCTAAAATAAAAAAAGACCCGTATCTAACCTATTGCATTTAAACCTCATGTGCAGAGATCTTGTTCAAACCAAAATCATATATGGTATGTGGACAGTGGAGGCTCTAGGCATATGACAGGATGCAGATCCATCTTAAATAACTTCATTACAAAGAATGGAGGGTCTGTTTCCTTTGGAAATAATGCAAAGGGTTGGATACCAGGGTCTGGCTCTGTTCTGAGTGGAAAACTGCACTTCAAAGATGTAAGCTTAGTTGAAAATCTCAAGTTTAATCTCTTGAGTGTTTCTCAACTAGCTGACAAGAACTTTAGTTCATTTTTCACCAAGGACAGTTGCAAAATTCTTTCTCCTGAAATAAATTCAAAAATAAAGATCTTAATTGATCAACAAACCTTGCTAACGACGAAAAGAAGTGGAAATGTCTACGTTGTAGACATGACCACAGATTCTCATACATCTTCTCCTACTTGTTTGATAGCCAAAGCATCATCTTCTGAAACTTCCCTCTGGCACAAAAGATTCAGTCATCTTAATCAGCAATCTCTTCATAAGCTTTCTACCCTTTCTTTAGTAAGGGGATTGCCTTCCAAAGAATTTCACTTTGAAGGTCAATGTGAATCTTTCTTAAAGGGAAAGCAACATATAACACCAAATAAGTATATTAAGGAATCCAAAACAACTAACTGTCTCAATCTGCTTCATATAGATCTGTTTGGTCTAGCGAAGGTAGCCTGTTTGGCAAGAAAGAGATATTGTTTAGTTATGCATCTCTAAAGGAATCCTCAGAAAATATAGTGTTCCTAGAACCCCTGCTCAAAATGGAGTTGTGGAAAGAAAGAATAGGACACTTATTGAAGCTGCAAGAACTATGCTTGAAGACTAAGGATTGCCTTTAACCTTTTGGGCTAAGGCAATAAACACTACTTGTTATTTCTTAAACAGAGTTCACATTGCGAAAAGACGTAATAAGACTGCCAATGAAGTCCTTCATAACATAAAGCATCTCATTTCCTTCTTTAAAGTCTTTGGGTATCGTGTTTCATTCTGAACACAAAAAACTCTTTGTCCAAGTTTCCTCCTAATGTTGACTCTGGATATTTTGTTGGATACTCTCTGACCTCTAAGGCTTACCAAGCTTTCATCCTCAGGACCAAGATTGTTGAGGAAACTATTGATGTCAAATTCAATGAATCTGCATCAACTTCCTCTTTCCCATCTGCTCCTGATGACCTCTTTGATCTTGAAAACTTCACCTACATTTCATCTACCCCTTCTTCTTCTCCTTCTTCAGAATCATGTCAAGCTTCTGAAGATCTATCCTCTCTTGACGAATGTTCTGTATCTAAATTATTTACCTCCATTCCTTCCTATCAAATAAATTCTCAAGACCAAGATGAAAAAATATCAACTCCTTTATCCCCAGCCTTAGATAATGTACCTGTAGATGTTCCTGAACATGTTCATACTTCCCCACCAGAAAACTCTCCTTGTCCCATTGACAACTCACCTTCTTTCAATGCTGCCTGTTGGAAAAATAAGGACTGACGAAGCAAAACCACCACTTAAATAACCAAATTGAATAACTGTTGCAGGACATTTGCTTCGGAAGACAAGCTTCAGAAGATACTATCTAAAGACAAGCTTCAGAAGACACTTTTGGAAGATAAGCTTCGGAAGACACTATCGGAAGACAAGCTTCGGAAGAAAACATTACTTCGGAAGACACTATCGGAAGACAAGCTTTAGAAGACACTATCGAAAGACAAGCTTCGGAAGAAAACATTACTTCTGAAGACTTTAGTATCTACATAAGCTTTCGAAGATTGTCTTCTGATGAAAGAATAAGTGTTTCTTTCATCAGCTACCGATAAAAGAACAACTGATTCCTTAATCAGTTTCCAATGAATAACTTCCAAAAGAATAACTCCTTATCATCAGTACAACTGTCTGAACCTCGGAAGACTTCAAGATCTTTGAAGATCCTAGTTGACTTTATACTTGTACTATTCTGATGCTACAGTGTCTGTAAAAGTGTCTTCAGTCTTATCTGTTTGTCTTTCTATGTATTTGTCCCGAAACATTAAATGTCGGGGCTACTTATATTGTTGGATATTGGATGTCCGATTAACGATAAGTTCAACGTTGCTATGAAAGGTATGATCCAACGAGTTACACTTTGGAAGGCAACGACTTAATGTTTAATTGTTAAACATAATATACGATCACAAACTATCGGTTTAAAGGATTTGGCGATATTGTTATTTGTGAAATAATAATTTGGTGGGAATTAATTATAGTGATAATTAATTCAATAGACAAATAAAGTTAGGAACTTTATTAAAGAATTATTAATTAATTAATAGTTAATTAATAAAAGGGGAACTGATTAAATAAGTAATGTTTAATTGGTTAAACATTGACTATTTAATTGTATTAACTAATTAATTGTTAATTAGTTAAAAGGAGATTATAGTAATTAAATATGTTAATTAATATAGGGTTTAATAAGTAAATAATTAATAGGGTTTTGAAGTGTAAATTATTATTTTATAAATAATAGTTTTAACCACCCACAATTGGTGGATATGAAATTTGACTAAAACCCCAATCTTCCCCTTTCTTCTCCTTGTGGCCGTTGACCCCAGCCTTCGTGGGTTCTTTTTGCCGCCGCAAACCACCAAGCCTAGCCAACTTGGGCTGGTATTGAGTCACACCCGGGCCACATCCCAACTGCCAAGGGCAGGCAGCAAGCCGAGCATCCAGGCCGTACCAAGGGACACGCAAGGAGGCCAAGCAAGGAGCTTTGCCAAGCAAACTTGCCAAGAGGCCGAGCCAGGGAACGCAAGGAGGCCAAGCAAGGCTGTGCCAAGCACCGTAGGCCAAGCCAAGGTTTGTGCCAAGGGACCGTGCCAAGGAACGCAGAGGCCAAGCCAGTGACCACACCAGGCCGTAGCAAGATTGTCTTTCCTGAGCCAAGCCAAGTCAAGACCACCCAGCCAAACCACGTGCTGAGCCTAGCCGAGCCTAGCCAAAATTAGTTTTGGACTATTCCAGATATTCGTGTGACGAGATCCGGACTCGGGTGATCGTATTGTTTCAACTAGAGAGACCGTTGCCGATCCATCGTGTGTTTTTGGAGCTGCTTCGTAAAGGTCGATTTCTAAACCCCCTATGGTTTTGTTATTTAATTTAATTTTTGTTTAAACGATTTGTAACTGGATCCTGATTTGGGAATTGTTTCGATTACGAATCGAAAGGTTATAAAATTTAAAATGCTTCCGCTGTATCAGATCTGATCTGATAGTTTAATCTGGTTTATGAAAACTGATTTTGTTAATTAATATGATTAATTGAAACTGATTAAATGAAAAGTAACTTAGAATTCCTAACAGTGGCATCATAGCGGTTTTTACAAACGTTTAAATGCAATTAATAATCGATCTTTGTTTGTTTTTGTTTTGTCAAAACTTTTGTTTGACAAAAAGATCGAAACTATGAATGTGATGATTGTGATTGTGATTATGATTATGAATCGAGCCCTAGGATCCGACCCATGTGATTGTATCTTTTGTTTTGTTTGATAGGTTGGTTTATTTGAAATCTTGTATTTCTACGGGTATTTGGACCCGATGTAATAGAATAGGTTTCAATTTTTTTTTGTAATGTAATTTGTATTTTACAAATGTAATCAAGCAATGGATACAAGACGGAAGATAGAGACAATCGGGGAGATCAAAGATGGAGATTTTGGATCAAGTGGGAGACAAGATTCAAGGTGTTGAATAGTAAACCCTAGAATTGTTCGGTTGATGTTTGATGACTAGAACTAAACCGAACAAATGAGACTTTGGCTTGTTTCATAATCACATTTTGTTTTTGTGGTTGTTTATTATTTAGGAAATATAAACTAGTAAAACAAAATTTTTCACAATCATTACAAAACGATAAGTAATACAAAAGGAGTTTTGTAGTTACTTCAAAAGGGGTTTTAAAATAAAAGTGTTTTATTTTAATAAATCAAGTTTATCAAATAAAAGGTTTATTTTATAAAATTAGAACTTGTTAGTTTAAAATGATTTGCAATAATTACCGACTTATTTTAAATAAGGTATTTAAAACTAATCGAGTCGAGTGTTGAAAGGAGTTTCAAACTATTGCGAATCAAGAACAAAATATGATTTTGTTAATATGAAATTGTACGTTTTGTGTCATGCTTCAAATCGTTCAATAGTTTTAAACTAAAACAATAAAATCAATACCATTGATTAGACTAACTAATTCGCGATTATGATCAATTTGGTTTTTAATAAGGTATTAAAACAAATTAGGTCAAAATTGAAATAGGATTTCAATTAAATAGCGAATAAATAAAATAGAGATTTTATAAATTGCACAACTATCCTCATTTAAAATTAGTTGTCCATAAGATGTTTGTATTCTAAATATGTAAACCTAAAGTTAGTGCTTACCCTGCTATAGGTTTATATATGTTAGAAAAGGATAAACATTTTGATTTAAATGCCACCTTAGATTTAAGACACTTTATCAATTTGACCTAACATCTAGTGTTAGTGCTTACCCTGCACTAGGTCTGTGGTTTATTGAAAAGGAATGGTCGCGATTCATAATTCACTTAGGCCGGTCATTCAGTCAAAAATCATAAGGCGTATACTTGAAGAGTCAAGTTGGCATAGTTGGGGCAAATGTACAAAGTTAGAAATGAGTGTTCTAACAAACCCCAAAACTTGAGTATTATGATTGTCATAATTGGTTATCGTAACCCTCCTGTATTATTGTGAACAGTAAATAGAGAGCTTAGCCAATTCACTGTTCATTAAATAACTAGGATATCACTATTCTAAATTAATTTTGTTAATGAGTCATAATTAATTTGGGATTATATAAAGCATGAAATACTAAAACTTTTCTTTTGAATTTTTATAGATGTCTTTCATTGATGCTACTAAACCACAAAGGATAAATCTATTTCGAATTCAGTTCAATGGGAGTAACTTTTCTACATGGATGCATCACCTTAGAGATGTCCTTAGAAAAGAAGGAATATTGTATGCATTGGATAACCCTATTACTCCCGAACAACCTATAGGCTGCACCACATCTGAAAGGATGAAGCACATTGGACACGAATATGAGATAAAATATCTCATATTAACTTCAGTGTCTCCTGAATTTCTGGACAAGCTTATGTATCGCTCCAGTCAGGAGATCATTGAGGAGATCAAGAAGAGTTTCCTACCAAACAGGTTTTGGCGATTTGAAATTCTTAGGGAGGTCCAAAAGGGTTTGAGACCGGGTGGAGACGTAGGGGTTCACGTTGATAGGTTGCAAGGCTCTTTGGATAGGCTTGGCAAGCTAGGCTATCCCATGAACCTTGAGATTGCTATTGATTTCATCCTTATATCCCTACCAGAGGAATATGAATCTTTTGTAACGAGTTACAAAAGAAATATCTTTGGAGGGTCAATTGATGAACTCAAGGGGATGCTCTTGGTTGAGGAAACCAAGATAAGGGT
Source organism: Mikania micrantha (assembly GCA_009363875.1). Classification (NCBI taxonomy): domain Eukaryota; kingdom Viridiplantae; phylum Streptophyta; class Magnoliopsida; order Asterales; family Asteraceae; genus Mikania; species Mikania micrantha. The sequence goes on along the minus strand of CM018682.1, from coordinate 47,693,134 downwards.
AGAAGTAAGCAGTGGGAGGAAGAGACCTTTGACTGATGTTGATAAGGTCCTGTATATTGTTGCACGGCGTCTGAAGAGTTCAGATATGCCGGGATCTTCGGGTATGCCTTTTTTATTCAACATATTTCTTGAATTGGCAAATCTTTGATAATAATGTGAGTGTCACAATTATTTCAATTATTTGCAGGTATTCGAGGTGGTTGATTAGCTAGGAGCTTGAGTCTTGAATTCCATGGGATGGAAGACAAGACGAATGGAAGAAATGTTCTTTTATTCTTTCATTTTTCGTTAATTGTTTAAATTGTTTAAAACGATTATGAATATTTTGACATTCTTAGTTTGACTAAGAATATTGCTTCTAGTATTATTTATGCATTTATTGATTAATTTTATTTATGCTTGATAAAATGTTTTGATAGCATAATTGATAATAATTATTGATAATGCAAAGTGAATTCTATATGATAGAATTAATAAAAGGCAATACTCATGATTCATATTAATAGAATTTAAATAATTATAATTAGACAAAATTAACCTTTAAAGCAAGGTGTAATACATGAATATCTAAACAATTGAAAATGGAATTCATTGTTACAAGAGTTTGATTATTACACAACATGCTTAAGGAAGGTTATAAAGATTGTGATCTTTAAAATGTAATTCTATTTGTCTAAAGATTAAATATGAATATTTCATAAGGTTGTGAACCTAATGAAATCTTTGAAAGAGTTCAAAGAAGATTTACATAAAATGAAGATCTAAAAGCAACAATAGTTATATATGAGATATAACCAAAGGTTACCAAATTAATGCATATAATGTGAAATTGTTTCACAACCAAGTACACAATGATGTAGGTAAGTTGATAAATACCAATACATAATGTGTCCTTCTCTTGAATATGGTCCAATGAATGAATATCCCAATGAACTAATCATATGAATTACTACACTAGCTTAATTACAGGTAAATATAAAGAGTTGTAGAGTAAACCTGTATAAATTCCTTTTTGGGGTTTGAGGATTTAACAAAGAGTTGTTGACAATTTATTTAAAATTGGATCCTTATTAATGATAAAGATAGTTATAATAAATCCCTAAAATGGAATAGATAGAATTTTCATCAATAGCTTGCTAAGGCAGGGAACTGTATTGTTGAAAATTAGATAGCGCAGATTGAAAGGGTTCAATTGTGCAATGATATGATATATATGTTTCAATCAACACAAAGTGTTTCAATGGATCTTAAATGAGTTTAAGAACCTGTTGTTACACATGACGTCTGCAAAAGCTCGGGGGATCATTGTGAACCCAAAACTTGCAGAAGTGTAACTGTTGATTGGTAAATATAATTTATGGTTTGGAACCATAAACATTAAGATGCGATAAAAAAAGTAAGATACTTGTTTAATCAACATCTAGATGTTGCGTAGTTTAAATTAGAGAATTTCAATGACAAGATCAACATGGATGTATTAGGATACTACAAATTATGTAAGCAACAGTTGCTTGACAGATAAGAAGTTTAATATCAAAACTGAATTACCACAAGAACACCTTAATTGAGTATTCTTATAAGTAATTAGAAAGTTTTGAGATCCTAATATGACAAAACTTGTTGCGACAAGTCCATGGTTGATAAAAGCATCTTAAGTGGGAATCTTTGTCATGGTAAGAAACTAAGGTGTTAGTTTTGCTTAAAGGACAAAGATGTTCAACATATATATGTCAAGGCTAGTGGAAGCGCAGTAAAATTCTAATGATAACATTATGTAAGTATGTAGATGACATACTAATTATAGAAAGGAGTTTTTATAAAAAGGACATAAACTTAAACATATGATGTTAAATCGAAATAGGTAACAATTTTATTTGATAAAATTGAATATATATTAATGGTTAATATATAATTTATCCAATGACATTTTCAATGGAGATTGAAAATAAAAAAACTTAGATAAATCTTGCATAAGATGAAGAGTCACATGCAAATTGTCTATGTCAAAGTATGAAGTGTTCACTAAAGGTTAGAGAACGCAAATAAACGCATCAGAATGCTTAGAATGAAAGAGTTCATTGCTAATCTCAATAAGATTCCTAATGACTAGGTGTGGATTGAGAAAACATATGGCAACAATATAACATAGCTAAGACTATGAAATTGTAGTCATATTATAGTAGAAGCATTATAAGAAAGAACTGAAAGAAAGACATAATAATAAATAAAATTCATAAATCAGAATCTAGCAATTCAGTTCACTAAATCTATTTATAGAGCTGAATATGAGGATAAGGTTAATAAATAGATATTAGATATGCTAGATGGGGAATCTGATTTAACTTTAGTATTGGGTGCTTTACAATCGAAATAGGACACATTGAATGCTCATTTTGATTTAATGGTTAAAGGCAAAATGAATTATGTTTCTAAATTCCAAATTGTACATTTTAGTATCCTTGAATATAGTATTCTAAATGTCCGTAGTCGATCAGATTCATGGGAATCAATCTGAACTAAGATTACTTGAATGCTTAGTTAGTTTATAGAGATAAAAGCTCAAGTTTTGAGAACCAAGATTCATAGACATTCATTAGAGAATGATGTCGGACGTAACTCGCTTCAAAACATTCCTCATGGATCGTTGTCATAAGATGTTTTGATATTAAAGTATATTCGATATACACATATATCCTTAGACCTAAGGAGTATAATGAACTAACATTAATCAAAGGTCACTCTTTGATCTTACCTAACGCTGTCTTGAAAAATAGGCAGTAATAAGGGTAACGATTGGGAATGGTTCTAAGATTAAGTGGGAGTTATATGCTGCCAAAGGGATTCTATACTCTTATACAGATAAGAGAAGATATTCTGGCGCCCTCGTTGATTTAAACTGATGTAAACGCGTGGCCACGCTCAAACTAAAAGTAGTTTGTTAGATCATTTTAAATTGTGAACGAGAATGAGAATACTTGAACAATATATGAGATTGAAGAGAAATCCATGTCTCATGTTCAAGGAATATCGAAATAGAAAGGATATACAGATAAAGGTTATATGAGACTATAATTGTTGGTTAAAGTAAAGAGTTACTTAAACTAAGGAGTTTTAGTCGACTTAAGAAGTCATACCTTATTAGGGGCAGCATGATGCAGCTAGGCATCCAACACTGTCTACGTTGAATTACTTAGTCGATGAATCGTCCAAGTGGGAGTATGTTGGATATTGGATGTCCGATTAACGCTAAGTTCAACGTTGCTATGAATTGTATGATCCAAAGAGTTACACTTTGGAAGGCAACGAGTTAATGTATAATTGTTAAACATAATATACAATCACAAACTATCAGTTTTAAGGATTTGGCGATATTATTATTTGTAAAATAATAATTTGATGGGAATTAATTATAGTGTTAATTAATTCAATAGACAAATAAAGTTTGGAACTTTATTAAATAATTATTTATTAATACATAGTTAATTAATAAAAGGGGAACTGATAAAATAAGTAATGTTTAATTGGTTAAACATTGACTATTTAATAGTATTAACTAATTAATTGTTAATTAGTTAAAAGGAGATTATAGTAATTAAATATGTTAATTACTATAGGGTCTAATAAGTAAATAATTAAAAGGGTTTTAAGTGTAAATTATTATTTTATTAATAATAGTTTTAACCACCCACAATTGGTGGATCTGAAATTTGACTAAAACCCCAATCTTCCCCTTTCTTCTCCTTGTGGCCGTCGACCCCAGCCTTCGTGAGTTCTTTTTGCCGCCGCAAACCACCAAGCCTAGCCAACCTGGGCTGGTATTGAGTCTCAACCGGGCCACATCCCAACTGCCAAGGGCGGGCAGCAAGCCGAGCATCCAGGCCGTGCCAAGGGACACGCAAGGAGGCCAAGCCAGGAGCTTTGCCAAGCAAACTTGCCAAGAGGCCGAGCCAAGGAACGCAAGGAGCCCAAGCAAGGCTGTGCCAAGAACCGTAGGCCAAGCCAAGGTTTGTGCTAAGGGACCGTGCCAAGGAACGCAGAGGCTAAGCCAGTGACCACGCTAGGCCGTAGCAAGATTGTCTTGCCTGAGCCAAGCCAAGTCAAGACCACCCAGCCAAACCACGTGCTGAGCCAAGCTGAGCCTAGCCAAAATTAGTTTTGGACTATTCCAGATATTCGTGTGACGAGATCCGGACTCGGGTGATCGTATTGTGTCAACTAGCGAGACCGTTGCCCATCCATCGTGTGTTTTTGGAACTGCTTCGTAAAGTCGATTTCTAAACCCCCTATGGTTGTGTTCTTTAATTTAATTGTTGTTTAAATGATTTGTAACTGGATCCTGATTTGGGAATTGTTTCGATTACGAATCGAAAGGTTATAAAATTTAAAATGCTTCCGCTGTGTCAGATCTGATCTGATAGTTTAATCTGGTTTTATGAAAATTGATTTTGTCAATTAATATGATTAATTGAAACTGATTAAATGAAAAATAACTTAGAATTCCCAACATATACCCCAACATCCCTTGAATGAATTACAACACATTTCTGAACAATTATTTGTGTTGCCTTCTTACTTTTCTCTTCTCTCTTTCTTATAAGCAAGAAAACTAAACAACCAAAATAACTAAAATCAAGTGCAAAACCTTAGAGGGAGCTAATACCAAAAGCTTTGACTAAGTGTCTAAAGCTTCATTTCCTGGTTAAAAAGCCTTTCCTCAGGTCTCTGATTTTCTACAATTGGTATCAGAGCTGTGTTCTTTAGTCTTGATTTAACCATCAAGTCTAAAATTCAAAGCTCTCTTTGATATCTTGGTGTTTAATTTTTTGTGTTCATTTACTTTTCAAAATCTGCAGAAGTTTGATTTTTGAACTCTTTAGTGTTCAAAAAAATCATTCGAACAAACTACCTTGAGTACTCATTACTTGTTGATTTACTCATAACTGTTTGTGAACACATGGCAAAAAAATTCACCTTAGATCCCCAGAACCCTGGTTCTGCCACAAAGCCACCAATTTTGGTTAGGCATCAATATAACATTTGGCAGAGACAGATGTTACATTTCCTGTCTCATAATCATACAGGATGTTGGAAGTCTGTCATGTTCGGACCTCATAAACCAATGTTCCTAGACACGGAGACTGGAGACCATGTACCTAAGGATCCTCGGAATTACACGGAAGAAGACTTTCAGAAATTGGAACTTGATGCCAAGGCACATGCTCAGCTGGCTATGGCCCTTCCGAATGAAATCTAATCGGGTCTTCTTCACCATGAGTCCGCTAAGGACTTATGGGATGCTCTGAAAGAGCAATTCGGTGGTACCGATGATGTTGTAGCCAACACTAGAGAAATATTGGCTCAACAATATGAGACTTTCTGCCAACTAAATAATGAGTCACTTTCACTTCTCTCTTAAGTGAACTAAAATTAGCTGGTCAAGTGTACCCTCCTGTCTCAGTTCTTAGTCGATTTTTAAGATCTCTTCCTGAAAATTGGGAAACTTATTCTATAGTTATGAGATCTTCACCAGATTTTGGCAAACTCTCACCTACCCAACTCCATGCTAAGTTGCTCACCTTTGAGCGGGAGATTGACCGATAAAAGAACAACTGATTCCTTAATCAGTTTCCTATGAATAACTTCCGAAAGAATAACTCCTTTTCATCAGTACAACTGTCTGAACCTCGGAAGACTTCAAGATCTTTGAAGATCCTAGTTGACTTTATACTTGTACTATTCTGATGCTACAGTGTCTGTAAAAGTGTCTTCAGTCTTATCTGTTTGTCTTTTTGTGTATTTGTCTTGAAACATTAAATGTCGCGGCTATTTATACCCCAACATCCCTTGAATGAATTACAACACTTTTCTGAACAATTCTTTGTGTTGCCTTCTTACTTTTCTCTTCTCTCTTTCTTATAAGCAAGAAAACTAAACTACCAAAATAACTAAAATCAAGTGCAAAACCTTAGACGGAGCTAATACCAAAAGCTTTGACTAAGTGTCTAAAGCTTCATTTCCTGGTTAAAAAGCCTTTCCTCAGGTCTCTGATTTTCTACACTGCCTCTACAAATAACTGTTTGGACATCATTCCCTTCATCAGAAATCATCCTCTAGAACAGATCTTAGGTTACTTGAATAAAGGTGTTCAAACTAGGAGCCAGATTTCAAACTTCTGCCTTCATGCAGCCTTTTTGTCCCAAGTTGAGCCTTCCAAATATCAGGAAGCTCTTAAAGATAATAATTGGGTAGAGGTTATGCAAGATGAACTATTACAGTTCAAAAGGCAAAATGTTTGGACTCTTTGCCCATTGCCAACAGGAAAATACCCTATCGGAACTAGATGGGTATTCAGAAATAAAACAAATGACAGAGGCATCATGATCAAAAATAAAGCCATATTGGTAGTGCAAGGATACTGCCAAGAAGAAGGCATCGATTATGATGAAACCTTTGCTCCCGTGGCCAGACTAGAAGCCTTCAGACTCTTCCTAGCATTTGCTATATCCCATAATATAAAGGTATATCAAATGGATATAAAAAGTGCATTCCTGTATGGGACTATAAAGGAGGAAGTCTATGTGTGTCAACCTCCAGGATTTGATGATGTTCATCATCCTGATTGGGTGTACAGACTAGACGAAGCACTTTATGGGTTGAAACAGGCACCCAGAGCATGGTATGACACTATTCCCAATTTCTTCTTTCTAATAAATTTTCTCAAGGAACCATTGATAAGACTTTGTTTATCATGAGGGTAGACAAGAAACTTTTGCTGGTCCAAATTTAGATCGTTGACATCATTTTTGGATCAACAAAACCTTCCTTGTGTGAACAATTTTTTAAATTAATGTCTTCTAAGTTTGAAATGAGTGCTTTAAGTGGACTAAAAATATTTTTAGGACTCCAAGTCAAACAAACCCCCAATAGGACTTTCATTCATCAATCTAAATATGTAAAAGATCTTTTAAATAAATTTGATATGAATGATTGCAAAATAATCTCTACCCCCATGGCTACAAGTCCAGGAAAAAGTCTAGATGAAAATGGTGAACATGTAGATCAAACCCTCTACAGGAGCATGATTGGATCTTTGATGTATCTTTAGGCATGTCACACCCTGAGCCGGTGGGCCGGATCGTGTGTCCCATCGGCGGAATGGTCCCGGGGCGCGATATCGGGAAGATAATCGTGATGATCAGATTGTTTACATTGCACATGATATATAATGAGAAAATGCTAAATAAAATAGAATTACAAAGTTAAATTACATAAGTTTTGTTTATACTTTAACAATGTAAATCTACTATCAACATCATAATGCTTCTATCTTGTATATGCGCAAGATTTACAAAATAATCTGTATAATGATGTTCAAAAACATGCACATCCAAAATACTAGGTCCTCTATATGGGCGTCCTAGTCAAAAGCATAAACTTCTTAGTCAGACTTGTTCGTCACTTGAGAAATCATGCAAAAAGATCAAGTCAACACATGGTTGGTGAGTTCATAGAGTTTTGTTTAGAAATAAATTTTGTACAAACCTGACCAGATGACAACCTTAACCTCACCATTAACCACCTATACCATCTAATTTAGTATGCTTATATATAGGGCATATGTAGGGTCAAGCTTACCGCCAGCCCAGCCACCAGCGCACCACATACCAAACCACATGATGTATTGTTCCTGGTGATAATTAAGCATTTCATCCCATACATTTGATTCACAATGTTTGAACAACCTGAAACTTGTTAACACTGATCACGCGTAATGACAACCTAAACCTCATCAACAACCACCTATGTTATCCAATCAAGTATGTTTATATATAGGGCATATGTAGGTTCAAACTTACCGCCAGCCCAGCCACTAGCCCACCACATACCGAACAACATAATGTATTGTTGTTAATGATAATTAAGCGTTTCATTCCACACCATCGACACGCTAGTTCTTTAGTTCTTAGTTCTTGTAGTTCCACAAAATATAGAAATTCTCCTGATTCCTTAAGTTCATCACACAATCATGATCAACATAGCATTTGTAGAAACATTACATTAAATACTTAAATAAATAAATAAATAAGTAAACATTTAATAAAATCTAAGACTGAATGATTGGGCTTTGGTCAACTCGAGTAAAGGAGATCTGTATATATCATCAAACATGCGACCTATAATCAATCAGTATAGCTAGGACATCTTTTGATGTATAGGAATTTATAGTTCGTCTAGATCGTCTGTAGTTCGTATAGTTCTTTAGTTCTTTGGCACATGTTATCTTTTAGTATTTCCGAGGTGTTCCTCAAAACTGGTTAGGGGATGCTGTAAATATCATCAAACATGCGTCCCATATTCAATCAGTCTAGCTAGGACATCTTTCAAACCTGGGATTGGCACATGTTATCTTTGATATTTCCCATACAGACGCTTGAAAATAGTTCTTTGTACGTAGTTCTTTGAAATAGATCGTTAGCTCTTTAACAACACACCACCGAAAATAGTTCTTTATACGTAGTTCTTTGAAATAAACCTTTGAAAATAGTTCTTTGTTTTAGATCTTTAGTTCTTTGAAAATAGACTTTGAAAATAGTTCTTTGATTGGAAATAGTTATCTACTCATGATGAATAAACAACTCATTTTGAAATTCTGCAAATAGTTACCTAGACAAAGTTTAGGATAACAATTATATGTATAAAACATATAAGAAGTAAAAGCATTTAAGTAAATACATTCCAAGGAAAATAATTTAAGCATGCTTCTCAGCCCCATGTTTGTAAAACAAAAACATTTAAAAGGGGGCAATGAACTCACTGTGTTGTTATGTAATGAATCACAACAGATATGCACCCTCGTTACTTGTTGATTAAGTATCTTCACTACCTATGTTGATTTATTAGTGTTTGAATACGATAAGTGTTCGAAGATGACATATATGGGGTTTGGTCTTGATGTGTGACTAAGTGTTCTATGACTTTCAAGTGTGTTACTATAATTTCCTCTAATTATTCTAAGTTACTTACCATTTATGAACCCTCATCACATAGGTAATCACCACTAATCCTTAGTTATATAAGGTTTATATTAATTACATCCATGATTCTTTTAAGTACATCATCATTTATAGAATCTGTTTTAAGTTGGAAAAACATTAAGTTTAGAAATCATTTAGAGTGTTTTTAAAACATATTGATTTTAATTAAAACATAAGTTATTTTATTTACAGAAATTATAAGTTAGCATGTTAGAACTTAGGTTAACTTCACTAGATTAACCCTAAGTCCTTCGTTAGTTATTTGCTTTGACCTCGTTCTCATTCGTTCTTGAATGGATTATCAGCTTAAGTTATCCCTTTGAGTGACCAAGTCGAATATCGAAGTGATGAAAAGTTCTAAGTATTGGGGGTTGGTCACACAAGATGGACATAACCCATACTTACTCATTTTCCTTGTGATTCGTAGTTCTTTGTTCTTCCATTGATTTCAGCCCGTTCCCTTCGTTCTTTGATTTTGTAAGTAACCGTCATGTTACTCTTTGTAGTGCCCCATTAAGTATAGATGATTATGTAATCCAATTTAATTATTTAGAAACCCAAGTTAAGTGTATATATATTAGGGTTTTGGGTTGACACTTGGTTCACCACCATTAAATACAATTTTATTTCCAACAACTCCACTCATGGTTTCATTAAATAAAACCCAAGTATCTTAACCCACATGATGATTAATACCCATGTTTAAAGTTTGAAGTAGTTTGGAAGAGAGTTGGTGTTGAAAACTCTTAGCCTTGGTGGTTATCATACTTGAAAACCCTAATGATTTTCTTGCTTCAATAATTCACGTTTCAACCCAACCCATGGGCTCATCCCTTATGGTTCTCAATGATTCAGCCGAATGTAGATGGCCATGCGAACGTGATGTTATGCGAATGTAATGACCATGCGATTGTCAGAGTCGTGCGAATGGAGGTTCCGAATATACATGAGACCCGAATGAGATGCGAGCGAATGTAACTCTATTCGGCCAGTAGCTCCTTCTCCCCATCGTCCATCCATACGGCAGGCACATCATTCGTAGGTAGAGCCCATGCGAATGGAGGGGGTTTGTCACACCCCGAGCCGGTGGGTTGGATCGACTTCCCCGTCGGGCGGAAGGTTCCCGGGGCGCGAAATCGTCAGTGATAAACGGAATGATCAGATTGTTTACGTTGCACATGATATATAAATGAGAAACTGCTAAATGAAAATAGAATTACAAAGTTAAATTACATCAGTTTAGTTCATAATTTAACAATGTAAATCTACTATCAACATCATAATTCTTCTATCTTGTATCTGCATAAGATATGCAAAATAAATCTGTAAATGATGCTTCAAAATTATGCAGGTCCAAAAAGCTAGGTCATCTAGCTGGTATCCTAGTCCAAAAGTAATAACTCCTTAGTTGATCTATTCGTCACCTGAGAATTCATGCAAAAGGATCAAGTCAACACATGGTTGGTGAGTTCATTAAGTTTTATAAAAATGAATTTGAATGACCTGAATGACAACCTTAACCTCACCATTAACCACCTATACCATCCAGTTCAGTATACTTATATATAGGGCATATGTAGGGTCGAACTTACCGCCCGCCCAGCCACCGTCCCACCACATACTAAACCACATGATATATTGTTCCTGGTGATAATTAAGCATTTCATCCCTTACCTTTGATTTCATAACCATTAATTCATAGCATTTGATTACCCTGAAAATGTTTACCTTGATCCCTCGAAATAACAACCTTAACCTCATCAACGACCACCTATGATATCCAATCAAGTATGCTAATATATAGGGCATATGTAGGGGACAAGCCCCAACCACCGTCCCACCACATACCGGACTGCTTACCATATTATTGTTAATGATAATTAAGTGTTTCACTCCATTCACCTTCAATTTTGATTTTGATTTCCACAAATAGATTTACCGCTGATCTATTGAGTTCACCATGTATTCATGATTACCCCAAAGCACTTGTAGAAATACAATATTAAATGTTTAATTAAATTAATAATAAACCATTTAAATACAACTAAGACATGATGATTGGGCCTTATTTGACTCAATCAATTAGACTTAGTTGATGGTGGTTGTCCAAGTTGTACCCTCTCACACGTGGCCCATATCAGGCATGATCCACAAGGAGTCTACCAGTATGTGTCGGGACTTTAATGATGCCCATATCAGCTTGACCCACTGGTCTACTGTACATGCCGGGACTTTAAGGATATCCTTTGATTCTTGATCTTCTTTGATTCTTCTGATTTTGATTTGTTTAATAGTTTCCGTTATACCCATATAGCTTGACTATAAGAGTCTACTATTTATGCCGGGACTTTCCGTGTGTTACATGTGGTCTTGATTTACATACAACTGACATCCACCTTAGATTAAACAATTAATGATTTCATTAGATCTTAATGATTTCATTATTTCCATGACTCACACGCAGTTATGTTTCCCATGATTCACTTGATTCTCTTGATTCTGATCTTTTGATTTCCATGATTCCACAATGATTATAGATTCATGATTAGGATCCTTAGTTTACTGATCACACACTGGATTAGATTCCATTGCATTTGATATTAAGTTTTAGTTCTTTTGATTTCACTTTGAATTTAGATTCTGGAATTTGAACTCGATGGACTAAGGGTTTGTTTATAGTTTAGAATTAAGGTATTACTCATATGAGTAATTAATTAACTTGATAGTTCAATCAGTATAACAATTACCTAGACAGGAGTCTAGGAGTATAACAAACATATATAAAGCATATACTAAGTAAAAGCATTTACGTAAAACAGTTTAAATAAAAAGGTTTATGCATGCTTCTCAGCCCCGCTTTTGAAAACAAAAATGTTTAGAAAAGGGGCAATGAACTCACCTGTGTTGCTCTGTAATGAATTATCACAAAATGTGCGCTCGTTGTTGTAGCCTATGTTTCTTCGGTTCCTGAGTTTTTTAAAAGAATTCGAATACGATAAGTATGTATAATAGGCGTCGTATATAGGGTTTGGTCTCGGTGTGCGACTAACTGTCCTATTGTGCTATTGGGTTTCTACGATTTCATCTAACTAGTCCATCTTATTACCCATTAGTAACCCTTATCCCATAATTAATCATAACAAGTCTTTAATTAAAACGTTTATAATTTAATTCCCTTAAATTTAATATTAAGTCAAACTCATTTATTTTAATTCAATAAAGTTTATAAACCATTTTTCTTTTATTAAAACATAATTAACTTAATTGAAATGACATTTAACATATGATGGGCTTAGGTTAGGCCCATTGGGACCACCTCGGCCTATTGTTAGCCTTTGATTACCAAACGATCACAAATCAAAATCCATGAATAACTCGACCTAGATAATTAAATCATCAAGGTTACTTATCCTTATTAAGACTTTTCCTAAAGTTTAAGTGTTAATAATTAAATTAACACTCCATCTTTTAGGCTTTTGTTTTGATCCACATGAGCTCATAATAATTTCCCCAAGTGTTAAGCTAATTTAATAGGTGTTAACACTCATGTTGAGTTGTTAAGGTGTTTTTAAAGAAAACTCTTGTTATTGAAACCCTAACCCATGATCGCCTTAGTTACACTTTATTTTTAAAATGGGCCTTAGTATTATTCTCATGTACATACACTAATTTCCCATGCGTGGGTTACATACCCATAATTCAATAACTTATGTTATTAAAGAAAGGTGGTAATTTAGAGTTTGTCCATGCATGAAGTTATGTGGTCCATTTCCTATGTATTCCACCAATGGCACATTTCATGTTAACTAAAGGTGGTTGGACCGAATGAGAAGAGATCGTGTGAGGGTTGCCATGCGAGTTGTTGATTCATCTAGACCCAAGTTCGTAGCCCATGCATAAAGCCCGTAGATTCGTTGCCATCAACAAGGTTTACATAGTCTAGGGTTCGGCCAATGCAGGGGGTGCAGCTGAAGGGGTTCGGCCAATAGGGTTCGTCTGCTCTGAGATTCGTGGCCTTCTAAGTTCGTGGTTCTGTGTAGCTTTGCCCAAGAGAAGGTTCGCTGGACCAGCTTGGGGTTCGTGGATTCGTGGGTTCGCCCAGGGAAACCCTAGGTTCGCATCCCTCTGGTTCGCACGCATCAGGTTCGTTGATCAAGGGTTCGCCGGACCTGGGTTCAGCTAGGTCAATGGTTCGGCCATCTCCTTTTCAGTTCCAGGAGGTTCGGCTCCTCTGTTTTTTTTCATGAACTCACTGTTTTTCAGATACATTCGTACATATCGTCACCTATACGAATAATCTGTCGATTTAGCATTCACGTAACAACATCCGTGTTGTTTTGTTCTGTAAAGCCTCACATACGTTTATACATAACAAATAATCACATGATGGTTCTGTATCGCCAGATAATTATCTGACTGTTGAACCATAGTTCTGAACTTTGCTTCTCTGATTGCTCCTTGATAACACAAAATGATAATGAAACATGATATGATTATGAATTACACTGAAATATACATAGTTTGTACCTAATACTGTTTTGTTATGGTTCCGGCACTGATGTTACAGTCTCCCCTTGTTAGAGAAATTTCGTCCCGAAATTTAAGAATCATTATCAGGTACGGCTTCCTCGGTAAACAGTTGGGGATACTTAGACTTCCTGTGATCTTAATGTTCCCAAGTAAACTCAGGTCCGCGCTTTCAGTTCCACCAAACCTTTACAATCAGAATACGGCTTCGCCTTAGTTGCTTAACATTGCGATCCATAATCACCAAAGGTTCCTCGATAAAATGTAACTGTTCGTCCACTTGAATTTCTTCGATTGGGATGACGAGTGACTCGTCAGCAAAGCATTTCTTTAAGTTTAAGACGTGAAACACGTCATGCACACCATGAGTTCATCTGGTAATCTCAGTCTATACGCCACAGGACCAATACATTCGATGATCTCGAACGGTCCCACGTATCGTGGTGCTAACTTGCCTTTCTCTCCAAAGCGTACTACACCTTTCCATGGGCATACCTTCAACATGACACGGTCTCCCACTTGGAATTCCAACGGCTTGCGCTTTTGTCTGCTTCTTGTAGCTTGTAATCTTTGTTGAATCTGTTCAAGCTTGTCGGTACTCTCCTGAATATGCTCTGGCCCAGTTATACGGTTATCTCCAACTTCAATCCAACAAATCGGTGATCGACATTTTTGACCATACAAAGCCTCGAATGGTGCGCATCGGATGCTACTATGATAACTGTTGTTGTAGGAGAATTCAATCAGTGGCAAATGAGAATCCCAATTTCCACCGAAATCCAACACACAGGTTCTAAGCATGTCCTCCAGGGTCTGAATCGTACGTTTTCTTTGACCGTCTATTTGTGGATGGTAAGCTGTACTCATATTTCAGTGCGTCCCTAGGGATTTCTGTAATGATTGCCAGAACCTTGATGTGAATTTGCTGTCCTTATCGGAAATGATGGACAATGGTACACCTTGACGTACCACTATCACATTGATGTACAGTCTCGCCAGTTTATCCATCGTGAAGGTCTCATGCATCGGCAAGAAATGAGCAGATTTTGTCAAACGATTTGATAACCCAAAATCGTATCACGACTACTGGAAGTGCAGGGTAGCTTGGTAATGAAATCAATAGCTATTTGTTCTCACTTCCAGAGCGGAATTTCAGGCTGTTCCAATAAACCAGACGGTTTCTGGTGTTCCGCCTTTACCTTCACACAGGTAAGACATCGACTGACGTACTCGGCTATGTCTTTCTTCATCCCCAGCCACCAATAAAATCCACGTAAGTCTTGGTACATTTTATCAGCACCTGGATGCACAGAGTATTTAGTCTTGTGTGCTTCATCGAAGATAAGTCTTCTCAATTCGTCTACCGCCGGAATCCGTACGCGATCCTCGTAGTAGATCACTCCATCAGGCTTAGTCTCAAATTGTTTCTCTGCTCCGCAATCGAGTTCTTTCTTCAGATTTCCTCGGTCAACTGATTCTTGTTGTGCTTGAATGATCTTGTCACGTAAGCTGGTCTGCACAGTCATTCCCATTGCTCTAACGCGCAAGGGTTTGACTCGTTCCTTCCGACTCAAGGCATCAGCTACAATGTTCGCCTTTCCCGGATGGTACTTGATCACACAATCGTAATCATTCAGAAGTTCAACCCAACGTCGCTGTCGCATGTTGAGCTCCTGCTGATCGAAGATATGTTGCAGACTCTTGTGATCAGTGAATATGGTACACTTTGTGCCATATAAATAATGTCTCCAAATCTTCAACGCGAAGATTATAGCTCCCAGTTCAAGATCATGAGTAGCGTAGTTCTTCTCATGAATCTTCAGCTGTCTTGATGCATAAGCGATGACTTTGTCCCGTTGTATTAGTACACAACCAAGTCCCTGATGGGAGGCATCACAATAAACAACAAAGTCATCACAGCCTTCTGGAAGCGATAAGATTGGAGCATCACATAATTTATGTTTCAATGTCTGGAAAGCATCCTCTTGTTTCTGCTCCCAGACAAACGGTTCACTTTTCTGAGTTATCTTGGTGAGAGGCAGAGCTATTTTAGAGAAGTTTGATTTAACCATCTATAATAACCTGCCAATCCCAGAAAAGATCGTATCTCCGTCGGTGTCTTCGGAGTATCCCAGTTCTTTATCGCTTCAATCTTGGCAGGATCTACGTCTATTCCCTCGCTGTTGACTACATAACCCTGAAATTGAAATTCTCTTAGCCAAAATTCACACTTAGAGAATTTGGCATAAAGTTTCTCTTCTTTCAACAGCTCCAAGATCTTTCTGAGATGTTGCTCGTGATCTGCTTTGCTCGTGGAATAAATCAGTATGTCATCAATAAAAACAATGAAAAACTGATCCAGATACGGTTTGCACACCCGGTTCATGAGATCCATGAAAACCGCGGGTGCATTTGTCAATCCGAAAGGCATCACCATGAATTCGTAATGCCCGTATCTGGTTCTGAACGCCGTCTTCGGTATGTCTTCATATTGAACTCTAAGTTGATGATATCCGGACCGCAGGTCAATCTTCGAAAAATACTGGGCTCCTTGTAGTTGGTCGAACAAGTCATCAATCCTCGGTAATGGATACCGATTCTTGATAGTCAACTTATTCAACTCTCGGTAGTCGATGCACATCCGAAACGATCCGTCGTTCTTCTTCATGAACAAGACCGGAGCTCCCTAAGGTGAGTAGCTCGGTCTAATGAAACCCTTATCAAGTAGTTCCTGTAACTGGTTTGACAATTCCTGCATCTCTGATGGTGCTAACCTGAACAGGAGTTGCTCCAGTAACTAAGTCAATACGAATCTCTACCGATCACGCAGGTGGCAAACCTGGTAGGTCTTCAGGAAATACTTTCGGATACTCTTTCACTACCGACACATCTTGAATCTTTTTCTTGCCCTTATCCTTTTCCACCACATGAGCTAGGAATGCTACACACTGCTTCTGTAGACACTTACGCTCCTTTATGCAAGAGATGATTTTGACACTTCGTTTTGCTTGATCCCCTCTAACTTCCAATACGCGATCATTCGGCAATGGAACTCGAAGCAGCTTTTTAGAACAGATGACTTCCACTCGATTAGATGAAAGCCAATCCATTCCATCAAAGATGTCAAAACTACCCAACTCCATCGTTATCAAATCGATGGTGAATGTATGACCATTAACTGTCAATGGGCAATTCCTGTATACTGTGCTAACTGTGATCTGTTTCCCGTTAGCTACTTCTATGATATAAGGGGATTCTAACTATTCCTCTATAGAATCTAGTTGGCATGCAAAATCAGTAGAGATAAAACTCTGATCCGCACCAGTGTCACATAAAATGGATGCATAAAAGTCATGTAAGAGAAATGTACCAGTGACCACATTCGGGTCCTGGTGTGCAGCTGGAGCTCCTATAGGAAAAGCTCTTCCACGGGGTGCTGGAACTGCCTGCTGTATTTTCTTCGGACAATTCTTTGGAAAGTGTCCCTGTTCATCACAGTTATAGCATCCACCGTTGTTTTGGTTGTTGGGTGGAGGAAGAGCTAAAGCAGCATTGTTGACTGCTTGATTTGGTGTCATCCTACATTGCTGGACCCAGTGTCCCTTTCTTCCACATCCCGTGCAATGACGGCATTGGTTGTTAGCAGCATGATGATACTGGCACTTATCACACAAAGGGTGTGGGCCAGTATATGGCTTCTTGTGCACACTCTGCGATGTCATTGCTACTTGGTTGAAGGGAGTAGCCATTGTGTAGTTCTTGATGAGTTTCCGCCTCTTCTTCGGGTGTTCGTGATGATGAGGTTTCTTGGAAGACTCTTCCTTTCTCTTGCCAGGGTCAGCCTCTTTCTTCAAAGTACCTGAGGCTACCATCAGATCAGTGAGTTTTCCAGACAAACTAACAGCAGACTCCACAGTGACAGGGTTTGCTGCAACAACTAAACCCTGAATGCAGGCAGGAAGTCCACCTACATATCGATCAATTCTTTTCTCCAAGGTTGGTACCATGTCTGGCACCAAGGCTACCAACTCATGATAGCGGGTAGTGTACCCCAGATGATCAGCTCCTTTCATAATATGATTGGACAGTTCAACTTCCAACCTTTGCAGCTCGTTCTTTGGGCAGAATTCGTTACTCAGAAGTGTCTTGAATTCTTCCCATGGCATCGCCATTGCTTCTTCTCTTCCTCTAGCCTTAATCTGTGAGTTCCATCAAGTTAAAGCTCGCTTGTTGAATGATCCAGCAGAGTAGCGAACTTTATGGTGCTCTGGACAACTGCTAATGTCCAGAGTAGTCTCCATGTTTTCAATCCATTGGATTAAACCAATGGCTCCTTCAGTACCGCTAAAGCTTGGCGGCTTACATTCCACAAAAGACTTGTAGGAGTAGTGTGATGCAGCACCAGTGTTTCCACTGGCTTCCCCGTGATGAATGCCTGGTGTTGTTGCTGTCGTTCCGGATACGGTTGATCATATCCGGTATCACTTCCTTCAGCTGGTTAGTCAGCTGACTGCTCAGTAGTGTTGCCAAGGCAACAATAGCAGGATCCAGTATCTGAGTCGCGTTCGGGTTTGGAGGAGGAATGAGTAGAGGATGTAACATCACTATACTTCAGGTTGTCCGTACATATGTACGACTTTACTGTTGCAACCTGATATGATAATTATTAATGACAATTAATTATTTGATGATATTATTGATGATTGGTATACATATTAAGAACATATTATGACAGGCATAAACCATGGTGAGTTTAGTTGAAACCCAGCTAAACATAACCAGAGAGTTTACTGCAGTTAAATTCACAGATCATGAATTGTGTTTGGAATGAAAAAGAATTAGGAGTTAGTTGTTGTTGGTTGCTAAACAAAGTCAAGGACACATGGTCATGGTTTATCGAAATAGCAGTGGGACGGTGGCTGGGGCGGTTGCGACTGACCCCTACGTATGCCCTATACATATGCATATTTCGGTCTATCACGGATGTGTCAGTGATATGGCTTAGTGGGTTTTGGATTGGGATTGATAATATTAAAGTTAATAAAATAATGGAAGTATAATTGGAATTAATTATGCGATAGCGAGGTTACGGACATAACTTAAACTCGAATATTAATTCAGAAATATTAACTTAATGATATATTCGCGTGGGTGACGATTCACACGAATATAATTATTAAGAATAATATTCTGAAACGATATTCCATAAATCGTAAATCGAATCAAGATACGATACAAACGTCGAATTCGCAAAGGTGACGATCTTTACGAATACGTACGTGAGTAACGCGTTTCGACGAGATAATTTAATAATATCTAACGGTATTAAAATAATAGAAGTAATTTAAAAACATTTATTAGGAATTACAACCTAAAACGAAAACGAACGAATTATTTATTTAAGTAATTGATTTAACGAAACTACACGGAGACATTTTATTTAGTCGATTTTATTTAAAAACCATTTTTATTGAAACGAAATAAAATCCTTTTAAATATATTGTATTTTAAATATGTTCACGGGAAAACCGAGCTTATTCTACGTGTTAATAGCGAAATAGACAAAACCGAGCACGCGGGGAGATTCCGGGCTATAAAAGTCCACCCTTTTCTTCCTCCTCCTCATTCTTGAAGGAACCACTCTCTCTCTCTAAACATTAGGTTCGCCACTTTCTCTCTCTACAACTTCTCTCTAGAATATTTCACTCGTTTCTCAACCGATTCGCGTGATTCTTGGCCCTAAACGACCGCAAGATCAAGGAGAACAAGAACCCAGAGGAAAATCTCACATTTGGTCGACTCATCGAGGTAAATCTGAGCTTTTACTTTTCGGTTTTTATTAGAAACATGGCAGCCATCTCCTTAACAGATTTTAGGGTTTATTTGTGTTAATCGGATTAGTAGTGTTCTATGGAAGCTAGGAACAGACTAGGAACAAATTTTAGACGAAGATGATGATGATTCATGGGCAAGAACAGCAGGTTCGGCGAGAACCATAGCTGTTGAGGGGTCAGGGTTCGTGAGGTGGGGATAGCCGAACCTCATGGAGGCTTGATCTTAGGTGGTGAACCTCCATGGGTTGTGCGAACCTATAAGGACCGAACCATTAAGGACCGCACCTTGGGGGGGATAGGAGCTATCTTGGCCGAACCTAGGAAGAGGAGAGCTGGAAGCTACGAACCTTTACCTAGCCAACGAACCTTGTATCAGGTTACTACCGAACCAGCTCGAGCGAACCTCAAGGAAGCCCTAATCAGCCGAACCTTTCCCTCTCTATTAGCCGAACTATGGCTGTGATCTCCCTAGCAACGAACCTAAGGGATCGTGAACCCTAGGGGCTGTCAAACCCAAGTTGTTCGGTCTAAAGGAAGGATTTTATGGGCACACAAACGTTTGGAAATAAACATGGGAATCGAGACTCATTAAGTCATGCATGCATGGGAACTTACAAAATTGCTAAATTTTATTAATAAGAATGTGTTTAACTTAGAGAATATTTTTTTATGCAAATAAAATAAGTTATGAATATAATATGAGTTGATTTTTCTAAAATTGATCACATGTAAAAGAAAAAAAATTCAAGATGGATAAGTTAACTTGAACCACGTGCATGCATGCAACTATGAATGTATTCATATAAGTTCATAAGGATAAAGTTTCTACAATTTATATAACATCGATATACAATTTAAAGGAATTATTGTAAATTAGATGATCGACACTAACAAATTGAGTTATCCTTATAAGATGATAAGTAAAAAGATCTTAAGTGTAACAACTGAACTTTGAATAAAAGGACTAAGTTAATAAGATACTAATAATTTAAAAGTAAATACTTGTGGATATTTAATCGAGATAAAATGCATACGCTTATGAACATAAACACACAATAATGACAGGTTGATTGAGTTTGTGATTTCACATACGCGAGCTCGCTCTCTACAAAAAAACACTGATTCTAAGGACTCAGGTGAGTTCTCATAAGCTCCTTTTAAAGTGTTTTGTTTTAAAACTCGGAGGTGAAACATGTATACCAATTTAAATATTATTTTGATAACACATGGGTGACACCTGGATTATCAATATGATATTCATATTAATGGATTATTATTGATTATTGATTGAAATGGATTATTACTTATCCGTGAGTCATTGTTGGTTGAGTTGACTTAGGTCCTCCGCGATGATTGAGATACTGTTGGTGAGTTGACTAACGTCCTCCTCAGAGACTCTGATGTTGGTTGAGTTGACTGCGATCCTCCGCAGTGCACGTATTGACACTTATAGGAACATCGTTGGTTGAGTTGACTGATGTCCTCCACAATGATTCCGCCGTTGATTGAGTTGACTGAGGTCCTCCGCAGTAACTTATATTGATATGATTATGATGATTGATGATTATTGAATTGATGTGATTAGTTGAATATACGTGGATAATTAATTGTGATTTTTGTGTACATGATTACTTGGATTGTTTGGATGTTGTGTTTGTTGGATTATGGCAGAGTTGGATTATCTTGCAGGTGCACATGTGGACTTTCTCGGGGAAATTATAACTTTCATAAACCTATTTATAAACTTTTATAAACATTTTATAAACATTTTTAATACGTAAAAACTTATGATTTCTCACCAACTACTTCGTAGTTGACACTTGATTTTCACATGTTTCAGGGAATGAAGACAAGTAAGTAGGGAAGGATAGCTCTACCTTCTTTTGGGACATCATCACGTAGGATCCTGGACTTAGTTAAATAACTGAAATTATGAAGATTAGAATTTAGTTAGATAGCTAAATCTCTTTTGTATTTAATGTAACTAATTCATGATGAACATGATTCTTGTGTAATTAATTTGGTTGATTAAATGATATGTGATGATTTAAATTAGATGCCCACGAGCTTATGAACAATCTACACATCCCTCGTGGCATCCCGACGTGTCCGCCATTGGTCGGGGTGTTACATAAAAAGCTAAAACAGAAAATCTTTTTGAGTTTTTGATTAAATGAAAGAAAATAATGAAAATAGTAAGAATGAAAAATAAAACAAAACTAACTAATAAAAGCAATGATCATTTGTTTGTTTCAAATGAAGGAATGACTTCATCCTTTTGAAAAACACCATTAGCCGATAGCAGATATAGAAATCTAGATTTAGCAAAAGCTTTTGTATAGAGATCGGCTTTCTGATGATCGGTGTGTATTTTAACAACATCGATGAGTTTCTTTTCAAAACAATTACGTATGAAGTGATATTTGATATCGATGTGTTTGGTTTTCGAGTGCTGGACTGGGTTTTTAGTGACAGCTATGGCGGCAGTATTATCAATATAAATAGGAGTGTTAGAAAAATGTAACCCATAGTCCCTGAGTTGTTGCTGTATCCAGATGATTTGTGAGCAGCAACTAGCAGCAGCAATATATTCAGCTTCACATGTTGAAGTAGACACCGATGTCTACTTCTTGCACTGCTAGGTAACTAAACGGGTTCCAAAGAACTGACATCCTTCAGATGTTGACTTGAAATCTCTTTTGCATCCGCCATAGTCTGAATCACTGTATGCAGTAAGCTCAAAGTTATCATCATTAGGATACCATAAACCAAGATCAGGAGTACCCTTCAGATAACGCATAATCCTCTTCACAGCAATCAGATGTGATACTCTTGGTTTGGACTGATAGTGAGCACACAAGCATGTGGCGAACATGATGTCTGGCCGAGAAGCAGTAAGATACATAAAAGACTCAATCATTCCTCTGTACAGAGTGGCATCGATTAACTCCCCCTTTTCGTCAGGTGTAATCCCGTGATTGACAGCCGGTGGGGTACCAGCAGGTTTTGCATCCGACACACTGAACCGGCTCAGAATGTCACCAACGCGTTTGGACTAATGAATGAAGATCCCTGCCTCAGATTGATCCACGTGCAACCCAAGAAAAAATTTTATCTCCCCCATTGAGCTCATTTCAAACTTGTCTTTCATAACCTTCTCGGATTCCTCGCACAGACTATCATTTGTAGAACCGAAAATGATGTCGTCCACATAAACTTGCACCAAGAGTAAGTCACCATCCTTCTCTCGAATGAACAGTGTGCAGTCAATGACACCTCTTCTGAACCCGTTGTTCAGAAGGTGAGCAGATAGTGTCTCGTACCACGCTTGCGGAGCTTGATGCAATCCATATAAAGCCTTATCTAGCTTGTAGACTTGGTCCCGATGCAATGGATTCTCAAACCCGGGAGGTTGATTGACATACACTGTTTCGTTGATCACACCGTGAAGGAATGTACTCTTGACATCCATTTGATAAACTTTAAATTTCATGAAGGATGCATATGCCAAGAAGATACGAATTGCTTCAAGATGAGCAACTGGTGCAAACACTTCATTATAGTCAAGTCCTTCAATCTGTCTGAATCCTTGCACCACCAGACGTGCTTTGTTTCGCACAACGATCCCGTGATCGTCCCTTTTGCAACGAAGAACCCATCTGGTGCCTATAACATTTGCACCTTTTGGTTTGTCAACAAGTTGCCAAACACCTAGTTTCTTGAATTGTAGGAGTTCTTCTTGCATGGCATCAACCCATGATTCTTCTCTCAAAGCTTCAGTGACGGTGCGCGGTTCAACTTGCGAGATGAAGCCAGAATGGGCACAGTAGTTCACATCAGCAAAGTCAAGAATATCAGCAAGACCTCCTGAAGATAGATGATTTCTTGTCTTAACCCCATCAAGCGGACTTCCAATAATGTTCTCCTGAGGATGAATGCGATTAATTCTTCCGACAGGATGAGCAGGAACCTCAACCTGTGGATCAAGGTTGTTCAGATTCATATCCTCAAGAGTAGGTACAATGTTGTCAACATTTTGTTCGGGGGCAACTGGCTGAACCGGGTTATCATTTGTGTCTGAGCTGTCATCATTTATCTGTACTGTGGGAATTGAAGTTGATGAAGGTTGCACAGGTTCATCAGGTGCATTTTGTGCATCATACATCATTTGAACAGCAACATCCACATTTGAGTACATGGGAGGCATATTGAATGAGTTGAAAAGGTCTGAATAATCAAACATCCAGTCTGGACCTTTCCCAGGTGGGGGCATAGAATGTCTCTGAACGTCCACGTGCTACCACTCCTCCACATTCTGAGTTGATCTATTGTAGACCTGTTTATTAGAAGTGTTGTACCCAAGAAAATACCCTTCTTCCACCTTCTCATTGAACTTTCCCTGCTCATGTTTCTTAAGCATCGTGCATGGAGCACCAAAAGGTTCAAGATACTTAAGATTTAGTTTTCTGTTGTGAAGCAGCTCAAAGCAAGTCTTCCCATGTCTCTTAACTATCAAAACCCGGTTCAGTGTGTAGCAGGCATTTGTAACAGCTTCATTCCAGAACTGAACTGGAAGGGATGAATAAGATAGCATCGTTCTAGCAGCCTCAATCAAAGTCCTGTTCTTTCGCTCAGTAACACCATTCATCTGCGTGACATATGGAGCACTGAATTGTAGAACAATGCCACGTTCATTGCAGAAGTTCTCCATATTATGATTCTTGAACTCTGTCCAGTTGTCTGTTCTGAGCATACGAATCTTGAGCTTATAAAGAGATTCATGTTTGGTCACCAAAACCTGAATACACTCAAACGATTCTGATTTCTCCTTTAGAAAGAAAACCTAAGAATATCTGGAATACTCATCAGTGATGACTAGACAGTATTGATCTCCAGCTATACTCTTGCGGTTTACTGGACCAAATAAATCCATATGGAGAAGCTAAAGAGGAACAGTGATTGAATGATACTTTTTCAGCTTGTGAGACTACTTGGTCTGCTTTCCCTTCTTGCATGAGACACAGATATCAGACAGATCGAAATTCTTCAAACTGACACCCTCAACCAAGTTGTTGTGTACCAAATGGTTCATCTTGCGGAGACCCAAATGGCCCATCCTCTTATGCCAAAGAATAGAGTCTTTCTCCGTGGCTTTTGACATAAAACATGAAGTTGTGGAGGATGTTGTTGAAGCTGTAGCCATGTTGAGTACATACAAGTCCTGGTTACGGGGTGATGACATCAAAATCCAATCTTCAGGAATAGTGACACCTTGCTTGAGTATGTAGAAGTTGGAGTCATCAAAAAGAACTTTGTACTTCTTGTCACAAATATGTGACACTGAAAGAAGATTGTTCTCCAACTGCTTGACATATCTGACTTTGTCAAAGGAAACTTGGCCGTTTGAAAGAATACCCTCTCCCGTAATGAACCCGCCTTTGTCACCGGAAAATGCTACATATCCACTTGAATTGCATTAACATTGGTGAGCAGCGAAATATCTCTAGTCATGTGCCTAGAAGCCCCACTATCAACGATCCAAGAGCTGTTAAGAGCAGCTATTGGGGCAACCTGCACAAACACAAACAATTAGTTCAATTTGGGAACCCAAGCCTTTACAGTCTTGGGTTGACCCAATGAGTCTGGGATCCAAACATCAATCCATTTACCATTTGGGGTTGCCTTGTCTGGAGTTTTTAAAACTGAAGTCTCAGAAGACTTAACTTTCCAAACAGTGTTTTTACTGAAAGAATTTTTCAAGTAAATGGATGATGATTTTGATTGATTGACATTAACAACCTTGGGAACATCCAAGTTCACCACTTTCCCTTTACCCTTATCCAAAGGCTTAACAAGATTGAGTTGTTTGGGCTTTGATTGAGATGTTTTAAAATCAGATTTGACCGGTTTGTTAAAATTTTGATTTTATTTTCTGGCTGGTGCAACCTTAGGTCTGATCAACTGAGGACAAAATCTAACATGTCCAGGTGCACCACACTCAAAGCAAACTCTTTTGTCTTTGAAAGAAAACTGTTTGGCTTTAGACTGAGAATTTTTGGTTTGAAAAACATTTTTCTTAGTCTTGTCTTGAACAAAACCCAAACCCCTTGTGCCATTAAAAACAGATTTAGCAGATTCTTTGATCTCACTTGCTTCACCATCTTGTGAAGACTTAGCAAAACACATGGCTTTGGATAACTTTGAAGCCATGTCTGCCTTGGCAACAGATGTCTGATTCTTGACATAAGACACTTGAGGAGTAACATCAGACTCATCCTCTGAATCAGACACCCAATCTTCAACCATGCCCTCCACAAAAGATTCCTCAGACATTGAGGAACCCTCATCAGAAAATATCCCAATGGGATCAATAACTAATGGAGTTTTCACCTGAAAATCCTTAACCTCTTTATCATTTGGGGAATTGACAAAGTTGTTCAAGACTGGTGGGGGACAGTGATTGTATTTAATTTCCTTACCCTTCTCAGATTGATCAGTCCTAGTACTTATCATGTGCTCAATAATGTAAGATGAGCTCTCATAGCTCTTGAGCTTCTAGCTTAATGTCTCATAGTTACACTCGACTATGGCAAGTTTCTTCTTAGTCTCGTTTATAGTGTTGATATAAGAAGTAACTGCATCCTGCTTATTAAGCACAGCGATCTCAGCCTCATGTAACTGTCTGTTGAACAAATTGATTTTATCTTGAAAATCTTTTTCATTAGATTTTAAAATTATGTTTGCCTCAATCATTTGGTTGAGATGGTTGATCAAATCAGCATTGTGCTTCTGATAAGCCAGAACCTTACTGTCAAGATCAACACAGTTAAAACATCTAGAATTAGAAGAAGAACATTCATCAAACACCTGATCTGATTGTGAAGTAGCAGATGTGTTCACCATCAAAGCAAACTGGGTAGCATGTTCTTCAAGATCAGCATCATAATCTGCTTGAGTGTCTGAGTCTGAAGTACTTTCTGACTCTGAACCAGATGATTCCTCAAGACTGATCTTTGCTTCATTAGAAGTGCTTTCTTCACTTGATTCATTAGTCTTCTGAATTTCAGCAACACATGCTTTATCCTGTCCTCCCTGATCAGGATTGAATCTGAAATTCCAATTCTCACATTCATCATTTTGTACCATCAAAGTTTTGCTTGCATTTGAAGAGCTTTCATGAGTGGGAGCATCAATGGGTACAAGTCTTCTTTCTGGATTTGCCTAACTTCTTTGGTTGTTTGCACTGTCTTGCAAAGTGTCCCTTATCTCCACAGTTGTAGCAAGTGACAGATGCCATATCAAAACCAAATTTTGAATCCTTATTCAGGTTGATGTCTTTTCTAGTGCTTCTCACAAAATCCTTAGCTCTTCTGACAGCACTAGCAAGAGCCCACATGATATCTATCATCTCCATGTCATCTGGGTCTATCTGAGAATAATCATCATTTGTCAAGTAAGGATTGCCAATATGTCCTGCTACTAATCCATCATAGGAGCTAACAAGAGTCATTAGAAGACCCATATGCTCCTTTGCAATCTCTACAGTCACTTTATCAAAGTTGTCTGTCTTAGAATGGTGACTGGATGACTACTTTCTTTCTAAGAGGTTGAAGATGAAGATGATTGACTGAAATGAATCTGGTTAGAAAAAGGAGCTTCAGTAGTCTGAGAGACAAAAGCAGTCTTTAGTGGAGCATGAGAAGAAGCTCTCTCTATAGTAGGAGTAGAATAATACACTGAAGGGTCCTGAACTTGAGCAACTCTTTTTGCCTTCCATTTGTTCTCAATTTCCTGCTCTTTCAACTTTTGAATAAAATCAATTATATCCATACTTGCGATCACCTCATTCTGCTTCAAAACCATAAGAAATGACTCCCATTTTGGAGGTAAAGCATCTGCCAAGCACTGAATCTTCTCTTGAGTTGTAGTCTTGACCTGATGATCAAACAGCTCACTCAAAAGATGGTAGAATCTTGCAATCAGATCATACAGTGACTCTTTTCCCACATATATGAAACTGTTAAACTCCTTCCTTAATGTTTTAGACTTGATGTTCTTCAATGCATCATTTCCCTCATATCTCTGTTGCAATCCATCCCACAGAAACTTAGAAGATGTAAACTGTCTGAACTGATGAAAGATAATGGACTGGGACAGAATAGCATAAGCTTTCTTCTCATAATCATATAACTTCCTCTGTGGTTCAGTCATCCGTGTGACTAACATTTGAGTTCCATCTTCATTAAGAGGTCTCAGATAACCACCCTCTATCATCATCCATAAGTTTGTATCAACTTCATTGATATGAATCTCGAATCTGTATTTCTAGTGAGCGTATTCATCTAATGAAAGCAGCTTCGGAGCTTTATTAAAGTTCCCTGTCTCAGTCTCAGTGAGTAACAGTGTCTGAATCCGATGTTTCTAGTTCGCCATCAAAGCTAAGTCCTCCATAATGTCAAGAACAAAAGTGTCCAACACTTAGAAAAATCTAAAAACTGATGGCCGAATGACAACAATTAAGCCGAATGTCGTGGACCGAAAGAACTGGAACTTGGCGAATGAACTTGATAAGCCAAATGAATGAGGGCAGAATAGCTTCAATTCCGAATGACTAGACCACCAAATGACAATGGGACCGAATGAATGAAGCTGGCGAATGAATAGGCGACCGACTGAGCAAACGACCGAAAGAGTAGGCCGAAGGAGAGCTATTCGGTGAATGAAGCTTATTCGGCCGAATGAGGGATATTCGGACGACCTATTCGGATGAGAGGCTCGTTCGGACCATATGGGGTTTTCAGCTATAAAAATCGCGATATCTTTCGATCTAGAGCGAATCTAATCACCAAATTTGGTACAGAACATCAGGACACCATTACCAAACAATTGGGATGATTGACTTGACAAAATAACCACAAAAACCCATGGATTTTCAATGAAACAGTAACTTGAAGGGCAAGACACTTAGGGTTTTTGAATATTTCGAACACCCAATCTCTGATTTGATGATTTGGAATGGAAATCGAGCAGAATCAAGATCCAAGGCTCTGATACCACTTTGTAGGACCAACTTGGAGCCCGGAAACAACCCGGTTCCTATGGAGATCTGCTCGACAGCCTCCGGAATAGTGCGGAATCCTATTCCAGGGTTTTCCAATCGAAACCAACAGCTCCCATGGCAATCCGAAGAGGAGAGATGAAGGTTTGAATCAAGATCGAACTCCACGGGATGACAATCGAAGTTGGACAGGCAAGAACCGCTCAAAACCCTTAGGGTTTGACACTAGAGTGCTCTAGGAAGAGAGGGGCTCGGGAAAACTTAGGTTTGAATCTGTTTGAACAAGTATATATAGACTGTACTCATTCGGCCGAATGAATAGCTGAAAGAACTCATTCGGCGAATGGCTCAGCCGAATGAGTTTGGTCAACCGAATGAGTCATGCGGATGACTCATTCGATCGCTTTAGTCATTCTGTAAGCGTTCATTCGGCCGAATGACCTCCTTCTTAGGGTCATTCGTCCGAATGGGTCTACAAGGCATATCTAATCAAAGTTAAACATAATCAAACACATATAAACTAGAATAAACATTAAGAACAATATAGAAAGACTGATTTCATTGATAACACAAACTTTATACATCAAATATCATACAAAAGCTGAACTAGGGACATTTAATGCACTAACAAAACTCAACAACCAAGTTTTCGTTCAGCAAAACATACTGTGAGATCTGATCAAAGTGTTAGTCCTAACATTCGATATTCAAGAAGCTCCAGTCAACAGAGAAATTTTCCAAATCAAGTGTTTAATCCAGATTTTGAAGATTATTATAGTGATTACATTAAAGAAACATGATTTGATAAGCATGGTCAATCATACTTTAAAGAAAGCTCTTGGAGATCCCTATCTTTTCATCATCAAAAATCAAAAATTTATCAAGCACCTGTTTTTCAAAAATCAATCAAACCTGTTGCAATGTCAACAAATTCAAAACATTCAATGCAAAGTGATGATGAATTTTATGATGATTTCTATCTTAGAAAGAATCAGAATTTGGTGAGAAATTCCAATATAAGCTTCCCTAAACAACCTGAATCACGTAATGTTTCACCAAAAAAGAGTAACATTTTTTGATGAACAACCAGTTTTAAATAACAAAGGCAAGTCAAAAATACCACAGGTATCACAACCTACAAGTGTCTCATCTGAGACTTCCACAAAGAAACAATTGAGGAAACCGGTTACTGAGAAAGATAAAACTAGTGGACCTTCAACACCTGCAAATTTTGACACCACTAGTCTATCATATCAAAATATTTCTATTATTGATGCTTCTGGACAACCCAAGACCATCATGGCTTGGGTTCCTAATGCTAACTGAGTTTCTTTGATGTGAAGGAACAACAAAAAATTCCATGAAATATCTGGCATGTT
This sequence comes from Mikania micrantha, assembly GCA_009363875.1. NCBI lineage: Eukaryota > Viridiplantae > Streptophyta > Magnoliopsida > Asterales > Asteraceae > Mikania > Mikania micrantha. The sequence continues at coordinate 47,663,301 of CM018682.1, read as the reverse complement.
GATAGTGATTGTTCCAGACATATGACAGGAAATTGTTCTCAGTTGTCAGATTTCAAAAGCATCTATGGTCCAAATGTTGCATTTGGTGGTGATCACAAAGGTGGAAAAGTTACAGGAATAGGAACTGTGACAAATGGCAAAATTAGTTTTGAAATTGTGAATTATGTTCCTGAGTTGAAATACAATCTTTTGAGTGTATCACAAATATGTGACAACAAGTTCTCAACTCATTACACTAACACTGAATTTATTATTGTTAAGCCTGGATTTGTTATTCCTGATGAATGGGTAATTCTGAGAACCCCAAGAAAACATCATGTATACTTGATGGACTAGTCGGAAACCCGCGCGATGCGGCGGCGTCGACAACAATATACAACGCGGTGTTCGTATTTTACTAATTTATCACTGCATTCGAAAAACAGATAGTGTTCGTGTTTTATGTACAAAGTTAGGTGAGAATTATCTATGTAATGACTTTTACGAACTACATTAAATTAAAATACACAAATAAATAAAGATAATTACAGACACTATGAGCTTGTAAAAAAGAAAACCGAATACACAAGCCATGTCTTCCGCTTTTTCTTCATTCCAACCAAAGCGTAATCCTAATTTATTTAAGAGAGAAATGAATAAAGTCAATATATTATAAAAATAGTATAATATTACCAAAAACTGTTATTAAATTACCTTAAATAACACATGCATTTTATTCATCGTGCAACACTTCACGAAAAACAACATTAGATGTGTAAACACCGTCTCGTCCAAAATCCCTAGCAGGATGCACCAACACCTTCGTATTTTCGCGTGAGACCCCTCTAGAAAATGCCACATAAAGTTGTCCATGTGAGAATACTGAATTTGGTAGGTAAACACCAACATGTGGAATTGTTTGTCCTTGAGATTTATAGATTGTCATTGAAAAGCTAAGTTGAATCGGAAATTGTTTCCTTTTAAGCTTGAATGGAAACATGTCGTCTTCAGAAGGACATAGAGGAATTCTTGGCAAAAATACTCTTTTTCCGGTGTGTTGACCAACAGCAATTTCTGCATCAATAACATTATGCTGGAACCCTTTACAAATCAATCGTGTCCCATTACATAAACCATGTGATGGGTCGATGTTTCGTAACAAAATAATTGGGCAACCAAGTTTTAATCGAAGCTTATGAGGAGGCAAGCCACTAACAGTAAGTGAGTTTAAGAACTCGATCGGATAAATGTTGCGACGATCATCTTCTACTTCGTCAAAACTGTAGTAAATCTTTTCCTCCCCTTGAAAAAGGTCAATCATTTGATCATTAATCTCATTGACGCTGTCATTGGTTGTAGATAATATTGCTCTACAGATGATATAATCAGAAGAATACAAATTGGTTTCAATCGACAGAAAGATGACATTGATCAACTCTTTAATTGAGTTCTCTAGGATGGTGAATGGAATGGTCATGTCATCAGGTATGCGAATAAAACTTCCTTAAATAGTCTCTTCCTTTCCGTCACTAACTCTTAAAAGAAAATCAGAAAACCAAGGATCATTACGAGCTCTCATATTTGTGGTCAAACGTATCTTTTTGGTTACTGACCAAAGAGGCGACATTCGTAGGCTCGCGTCTATAATCTGTGCTCGAGTGCCTCGTTTAATAACCGGTAAAACTTGTCTGAAGTCACCTCCCATAACCATTATCTTTCCACCAAATGGAAGACTAACGCCCATAATGTCTTGGAATGTTCGATCGACTGCCTCAATCGCTTGTCCTTTTGCCATCGTTGCTTCATTCCAAATGATTATTTTGGAATACCTAATTAATGTAGCAGCTCCACTTTGTTTTTAATGTTGCAGAAAGAATTATTATCAAGATTAATGGGAATCTTGAACCTTGAGTGAGCAGTTCACCCTCCTAGCATATTATTTGCTGCAGCACCAGATGAAGCTGTAGCAAGTGCAATAAGACCACGTGAACTAACTTCGGCAAGCAAAGCTTTGTACAAAAATGTTTTCCCCGTTCCACCTGGACCATCTATAAAAAACACACCTGATATTTCATTATCAACATGCAACATGATTTCATCAAACACGTTTCTTTGGACAGAATTAAGCAAATCTTTGGCACATAAGTGTTCAACATCCACAACTATCTTGTGCTCTTCTTGTACCTCATGATGAGTTACATGTTGTACGTTAACATCTGCTGTTATGTTTGGCAGATCAAAATCATGTAGATTTTTACCCATAGATCTTAGAAAGACCTCAATATCAGTTAGAACCATATTCCGAACTAGTTCGAAACTTTGACAATGTAAACAATGATCTTCTAATAGTGAATCAAAGTGGTCGTTCCATAACTTCCGAACATCTCCTGATTCGCAAAAAATCAAGATGGTCGCTGTAACATCAGTGCCGGAACCGTATCGGAACAGTGATCTTAAACAGTAACGTGAACAGTAAACAGGTACGAACTATATACATTTCAGTGCATTTCATATTCATATCAATTATCGTTATAATTTTGTGTTATCAAACAGTAAGTTCAGAAACATTTAACAGAAACAAAGTTTAGAACTATGGTTCTTGAGTCAAATAATTATCTGGCAATACAGAACTATCATGGGATTATGTGTTAGGATTTTATTATGTATAAACGTATGTGAGGCCTTATAGAACAAAACAACACGGATGTCGTTACGTGAATGCTAAACCGACGGGTTATTCGTATAGGTGACGATCTGTACGAATAAATCTGAAGGTTTAACGTTCTGAATGATGTCCGATAATTAGAAAACAATATTGAAGAGTATAGTTATCATCGTGTTCGTACGAGTGACAATTCGAACGAATACGCACGACAACCGTACGATTCAATTTAAACAGTAAATTAATACTTTGAAAATTTTAAAAATAAACAAAAGATACTAGTTACTTTATTAGGAATCACAACTTAAATAAATTTTATAAATCCTACTTTACAAACCGAACCGAGTCATTTCGTAAATTACGAATAAACGATACTCTACGCGAAACCGAGAGAGACCGAACTAAACGGGGTGTTTGGAACCATTTAATGAGATCATTATGGCACCAACAACCACCACCAACCTTCATTCTTCCCCCTCATTTCGTTTTTCTCACTCTCTCTCTAAGAAGAACCAAGATCCAACTTCTCTCTAGAAGATCTCGTCCATTTCTCAACGGATTCAAGCATATTTGGTGTCAAAACGACCACCACGCAACGTAGATCAAGGAAGTACAAGTGATACGAGCTTTCATCCATAAAATTTGAGGTAACTCCTTTGATTATTTTCGGTTTTAGTGAGTAGGGGGAACCCTTTTTGTTATGGCTGTTTAACCGCTACATACACCTCGAAAATACATAAATACATACATAGGGACAACATGGACACGTTGAAAGCTAAATTGTAACAGGTTAGGGCTCGAAAATGGGAATGGTAATACAGGTTCGTGGATCACCTTCGAGAAAACATGCAGCCGAACCTGTTTTGATGAAGAAGGAGGCGGCCGAACCCTTGCCGAACCCCTCCCAAGATGTCACGAACCCTGGGAACCTGCCACGAACCTGTTGCCATACTGCCGCCGAACCCTGCACCAACTGAACCATCTTACCATGAACCTAAGGGCAGCTAGACTAGGATGGCCGAACCTTTCCATGCAATGGCCGAACCTTGGCCCACAACTAGCGAACCTAGGGACTCCTTGACCGAACCCTTACACGAACCTGTAATCCTACACCGCCGAAGCTGCCATGCGAACCCTTGGTGAAACAAACCTAGTTCCAGCCGAACCTTACCTTTCGAGTAACATGGCTGCATGAACGAACCTTTGGGAGGGATAACTAGCAGCGAACCTAGGGTGTAGCGAACCGGGGACGAACCTTGGGTCATGAGGGTTTTAACTGGGCCGAACCTAATTATTTCATACATAGGTTCGCTGGTCCAAGATGCCAAAATCTAAATTTTTATGAATGAGGTGATATTAGGGTATGCAATGCAGGTAAACTCTTGGATACGTGCATGGGAAATTTGGGCATGTGCATAGGAGGATTACTAAGGCCATAGTGATAATAACAAGGGTTAAGAAACTTGAGTTTGGAATAATAAAGAATAGTGTAGACCTTATTATTATTGGCATATAGAGGGTGATCATTAATTGAGACTAACATGCATGAGAATAAAAGATATGTGTGTGTTCATGGGAACAACATGAAGTATGGATAGCGGATGACTGGTTTTCTTGAACCTAAATGGTTTAATTAAATTAATTAGGCAAAAGCGTTGAAAGGTTAAGAACAATACTCAGGGGTGATCAAAGACAATCAAGGGGCCAAAGAGGGTCTAATGGGCCTAACTCAGGCCCACTACATGTTAAATACTTATTTAAACAAGTAATGATATTTTAATAAAAGAAAACGATTTAGAAACTGTGTTAAATTAAAGTAAATGATTTCCTAAATTTATTGTTTAACTTAAAATGAACTTAATTAAAAACATATTTAATCAAGACTTGTTGTAAATAATTAGGGGATACGGGCTACAAATGGGTAACTAAGTTAAACTAGTTTGATGAAATCTTAGAATCACATTAGTACTTAGGACACTTAGTTACACACGGAGACCAAGACCTTCGGTACGACGACTAGTACGTATACTTATTGTATTCGAACTCTTTTAAAACAACTCAGGAACTGAAGAAACCAAAGCTACCAGAACGAGCGCGCATTTTGTGATACAACATTTACATAGCAACACAGGTGAGTTCATTGCCCCTTTTCTAACATTTTTGTTTTAAAACGCGGGGCTGAGAAGCATGCGTAAACTATTTTATTTAATTTGTTTACTTAAATGCTTTTACTTGTATATGTTTTATATGGATAACTGTTATTCTAGACTCCAGTCTAGATGAACCGTTTCAAAACAATGAACTATTTTCAAAGGTCTAATTCAAAGAACTAAAGATCTAAAACAAAGAACTATTTTCGAAGAATTAACGATCTATTACAAAGAACTATTTTAAGTGTGTATTGTCAAAGAACGATCAACGAATCAAAAGTACAATTTTTCAACGAATCTAGTATTCAATGCTCAACGAATCAAGTACATTTTACAACAAAACTAGACGAATCAACAAATCATTTTCAAGGGAATGTATGGGAAATATCAAAGATAACATATGTCAACGAAACTATACGAAACAAGGGACAAAACTAGACGAATCAAGTACGAAACAAAAACCCTACATTTCAAGAAGTCCTAGCTAGACCGTTTGATTTGTAGGTCATATGTTTGATGATATTTACAGAATCCCTTTACTACTAAGTACCTGATTGCTATACTAGTCCACTCAAGTTGACCAAGGCCCAATCATTAGGACTTAGAATTTATTAAATGTTTATTCATTTATTTAATTAAGCATTTATTTAACTGTTTCTACAATTGTTGTGGTTGATCATAATTGTGTGATGAACTTAAGGAATCAATAGAGATTTCAAATTGTTGTATTTACTGGAACCAAGAACTGAAGAACAAATGGGTTAATGGTAGGGGTAAAATGCTTAATTATCATTAACAACAATGTCCTATGTGGATTAGTATGTGGTGGGACGGCGTCTGGGCGAGTTGTAGGCTCGACTCAGGGGTATGCCCTATATATAAGCATACCGATCTGGATGATACATGTGATGTTAATGAGATTAAGGTTGTTACCCGAGGGTTTAACAAATGTTTTTAGTGTACATTAGAACTATAGTGGAATGGAAGTGTATGGTAGGTAAAAATGCTTAATTATCATTAACAGCAGTGTCATACGCTTATTAGTATGTGGTGGGACGGCGTCTGGGCGGGTTGTAGGCTCGACTCAGGGGTATGCCCTATATATAAGCATACCGATGTGGATATTACATGTGATGTTAATGAGGTTAGGGTCTTTACCGAAAAAGGTTTACAAATCATTTTCAATTACAAAACTATAAGAACTCACCAACCATGTGTTGACTTTATTTTTGCATGACTTCTCAGGTGACGAACAGGTCAATTAAGAAGCTTATGCTTTTGGACTAGGACTTCAGATAGAAGACTTAGTATTTTTGGACCTGCATACTTTTGGAACATCATTATACAATTATTTTGTATATCTTGTGCAGTTACAAGATAGATATCTTATGATGTTTATGATAGATTTACATTGTTAAATTATGAACGATACGGATGTAATTTAACTTTGTAATTCTATTCTATTTAGCATTTCTCATTTATATCATGTGCAATGTAAACAATCTGATCATTCCGATTATCACTCATGATATCACGCCCCGGGAACCTTCCGCCCGACGGGGGAATCCGATCCAACCCCGCCGGCTCGGGGTGTGACAGTCGCGAATAACCTTCTTAAGGCATTCGGGAACTAAAATAGAGAGGCTTCTGTGAGACAATGTGATAAACTTTCTTCGTTTTCTATTAAGCCAAGCTCAAGTGCTGTTTTTCAAAATGTGGTGTGACTGACACCATTAACTGTGCAAAGATCATCAAATGAAGTAGGACCTTTAACATTTGACAAAAGTAGCCGTAAATAGTACCTTTCTCCTTCAGCTGGATTAGCTGAAACAATGTGACCCCTCTGTGTTTTATGTAAACAGGGATTCCAACGACGGGTGGTTCCATTCCAAGTGTAGTGTTTGGGAAAATCTTTATACAGATGCTGTCTTGATGATTCGTCTGTTCTGTTTGTTTCAAAAAATGCAGTCAACATCGTTCTCTTATCTCTTTCCCTATCAACAATGTGAGACATTATATCATTATCACTGAATCTAACCATTTGATTATTAGGGAGATGAAGTTGTAAGGCTAAAACAGCTGGATAAATCTGTGAAAGAGAGAACGAAAAAATGCGCCACATAGCCTCTGGCGGCGTTACATAGCGTGCATCTTGAAATTTTTAATCTCATTAATGACAGATTGTTGTTCGTCTTGATCTTGCTCAACTTGAATAACTTGTTTATCATGGCCTTTGTAAACATACTTGAATAAATATTTCACTGATTTTATGCTTGAGCAAACCTCGACATTGATGTGACAGTTGAACATCATCAAAAGACTTGGATTATATGGGACAACCCATCTGTTATCTAGATTTTTTCCCCATACATCCACTTTTATTCCATTATCTCTCCTTCGATATAATGGATATGCATCATCTCCTTGGGTTGTCTGTTCATTAAATTGTCTAGGATAACGAAACCGACAAATGGGAGGGTCACCCTGCATACAAGGACTGTTTGAACGTAAGCATCCACAAGGACCATGAATCATGTGTTTGACAACAAGCTCGTGCAACTTGGGATGTGTTAGTCTGTCAGGGATTTCGGCACATACAATCTTATCATAGTGGTCTGGATTACTGATTTTGTCTTGCGGGTACAAAATAAGAAGAAAATGTGCATGCGGCAAACCACGCTTTTGAAACTCGATGACGTAAACATATGCCTTTACTTTCCCAAGCACATGTTTCTTGAATAGTTGTTCCTTAAGATCTTTCAATTTAGCACGAAACACCCTTGAAACAAGATCAGGTCGATCCTGTGCAGTTTGACCAACTTTTAAATTATCACATATCTCAGGCCATCGCGGATTACATGTCATTGTAAGGAGTTTTTCCGTCGTCTTGGACCAAACACATAGCATATAGATACCGACGACGCATGTCCCGAGGCCCTCCAATGAAAGATGCCGGCAAGACAATGCGTTGTCTGACTCTGTTAGCATTAACCTCGCCAGCATTAACGCAATCCACAATACCTTGATACAAATATGCTCTTATCTTAGCCTAGTTTTGCTCACAAAACTATAAGCGTGATGTTTCAAGTTTTATGTAAATATCTACAACAAATTGTTGTAGCAATCTACCACCAAATAAAAGCACGTTCTCTGTTGAGCGAATTTGGAACTTGTAATAGTAGTACTCTCGCATAGCCACTGTTTTCCGACCACGTCATGAGCTAGACTCTGAATAAAAGTAATGTTAATAGATAATAATGCTCATTAATGTATTATATTTAAGCTATTCACTTAAAAAGGATATCACAATTGTTGATACCTTCCATTTCCTCGTCGATGTTGTCTTCATTATTATGAACTTCATTGATCGATACTCCTTCCCGCGGTATGTTAGAATGACAGCCCGACTCACCGTTAGGGAAAAATAAAGGATACGACAATGGATCATAACAACCAAAGTATGGCTGAATAGTTTGACCATAATCAGACCTACCATAAACGACAATACTTCTTTTGTAGGAAGTTAGATTGTCGTTTCCTTCAACCCAAATACCAGCAACCTATATAATAGTGTGTTGTAATTAACTATAAAAATTTAACTATATGCATGAAATTTTATTTCATAAATGTAATAACATTAGTCAAACCTCAGATGTCGTTGGTCTGTTATACACTCTTTGGTCAAGCTCCACTGAAGCATTCAAAGTGACTCGATAGTTGTCCAGAGGTCCTAATTCCCCAAGACTATGAAATGTGTTGACGTATGGGTTCGTAGAAAGAACACATGTCAACATCCGAGTAATACTTCGATCAATATTGGGCCATTGGAGTCTATGATCTAACTCGGCATCTGGATCATAAAAATATAATTGTAGATATTTAGGTTTTCGATCCCTTGGAACCAATTAATCGATCTTGTGATATATTCCTTTATGCGCACGAAAGGTATAAACACCGTCTCTCATATTGTTCATTGTTTCATCCAATGTCACACCCATTGATGCAAAAGAAAAATTGGTGTTATAAGCACGTATATTCTGCCTAAATATTTTTCGAATCTCATCTTGTGATGTGAAAAGGCAGAACAATTCATTAGGAATTTGTGAATTTGCTAACTTTGCTTTCCCGCTCATACAACAAAAGGTAGCAAATTCAAATGGAAATAATTTTGCGCCACAATGAGGACATGGACTCCGCCCCTTTAAAACACGATGGTCTCTAGGTATACCATCATAAACAAAATTATACGAATCATCTTCAACGTTTTCCTCTATAATAAATACAAATTCATTATATTAAACAACATTTTGTAAAACATATGACTGTAATAAGAAAGGATCGTCAATAAAAAACCTTGTGCTACTGCAGTTGTGGCTTCATTTAAGAGACGATGGCTTTGTATGTTATCATCACGAACGGTTGGTTGATTAAACACGTTACGAAATTGAGGTAATAGTGTGCGTGGTTGAATTCTATTACCTAAAAAGTATGCTTTAAAAGTGACAAAAATGACAAAATACGTCAACTTAAATAATCAATTAATTGACAAATAAAAAAAAACCTCGTCATATTTCTTGCATCACTTCGCCAATTCCGCAAGGGAGTGTACTTGTCGGCGTACTATCTTCTGTTGGATTTTGTGTGTTTGACACATCCTCTCTTGTGAGTTGAAAATTTTAACCGCTATTAGTTTGTAACGTTCTTTGAGGTATCAATCTATTTCTTTCACAGTTATCGCCAATGCAAATTTTAGATACTTTGCAACTCTCTTTGTGTGAAGCATAATATCGCGTGTTAGCTACTTTTCGTTTTTCACGTGAAGAGGATGCACTTGAGCTAGAAGCAACATTTGTTTCTTGTGGTTTTCTATTCTCCCTAAGAGACGCATAATACGGTGTGTTATATTCTCTCTTTTTTTCAGCTGGCGTACACACAGATGAGGCAGAAGCACCATCAACATTTTTTGGTCGACCGTTAGTCATTGTAATTTTATGAATACCTTGTAAATATAATAAAGGAGACTTATCATATAAAGTTCATTTGCCATAAACATAATACACGATAGATTATTAATTATTCATTTAATATAAATATCTTAAAACATTAACATAGATAATGAAACATTCAGTTAAAATTAAATTAAAGAGTTGGTGAAAGAACAGTCTCCACAAACATTGCTCCCTCGAAACAACGAAACCTATTAGAAGCATAAAAGCATTCAAAGGGCTTCCTATTTGTTTCAATTACATAAGGTTCCCCACGGTTAGTGACTAAAAACCAAATACCATTAGTCATAAAATGTGTTATTTCACAAAATAATCCCAATGGTATAGGTGAAATTGGAGGAAATTACAAACTCTTAATCCAGTGATCATTTTCTAACATCCAAAACTCTACCCACATAAATTCTATTCCAGTGCAAACGAACATGTGAAGTTCATTATTAATATTGTCACACCCCCTGCGCCGCGTGCGGAATCCACAGCGCGGTGACGATATGGTTGAATCATGCACAAGTATTGAATAAGAACAACCACAATGCATTACTAGGTTTCAAAATGTTTAGACCATTGTTTAATTACAGACATTCTATCTATCTATCAAAGAATAACAACTACAGACCCAAAATATAGTTTACAAAATAAGACTTCAAACAAGACAATTAAACAATCAAGATTTAGTGTGTTTCTAATCCATCCTATCTTGTTTCTTCATCTTGTTCTATCTTAACACGGTCTCCTTAGTTGTCCCTTAGAATGTCTTAAACCTGATTACCTGAAACACGTGAAAAGTAACTGTCAACTACAAAAGTAGTTGGTGAGAACAATAGGTTTAACATTTGTAAATAATGAATCTGCATTGTAAGGCATATGTACAAAACAATGAATGAAAATACATGGATGGTTGCAACCCAAACTAACATCAAGGATGTAAAACGTGTCCAAACAGTCATCAGACTGTTTGCTAGAAAACCAACATATTATCAAGTCCCAAACTACGTTTGGAGTTAGAAAATTAGTCAGCAACATTGATATAACCATTCGTAACCAATCCTGCAGTTAGCTTTTAAAACAAATTTAAAAGCTAACTCCAGAATTTGGTCTGCCCAATTGTGTCCGCTTTCCCTTGTTGTGATCACCCTGTACTAACGCTAAATGAATATGTAACTTGATGTGTGTCTAAGTTTGTTCCCAACGATGAACACCATGCTTGTGAAAACTTGAATTGAAACCCTTTGATTGAATGCCTTATTTGATTTCCATGATTTGAAAACTTCTCGTGAGTACCATGAATACCAATGATTGAAATAACTTGTTTGAATACCATGAATTGAAATCCTTTGTTTGAATACCACTATGAAAACCATTGGTTGAAAACCTTGTATTGAAACCCTTGATTGAATACCAAAGATAGTGTCCTTGAGTAATAACAAGGTTTATAACATATCATATTTATCAAAAACACAAGTTTATAGTAAAAGAATTTATAAATCTCATTAGTTAAAAGTGTTTAGCATTTAGAAAACCATTAGTGTAAAGCTGATATAAAACAGTTTAAAGAACCTTTATAAAACCTTTTTAGTATCAACAAGTTTAACAGTTGATAAAACATTATAAACAGTTGATAAATTCTTTGAAGATAGTTGAGAAATCCCTAGGATTTCTAAAGCGAACTTGTAACAGTTGAACTAAAGCATAAATCCTGTATATGAAATATGTTTGGCATAAAGAGTGTTTGATCACGTGTTCCACCCCAAAACAGTTGAAAAACAGTAAAAGAGGGGCTAATGTTAATGTTCTCACCTGTCTGCAGTAGACTCTGAACTATAACAAGTAGCAAGTAGCAAACAAGACTTCTAAATGGTTCCTATATCATTGTAATCATACATAAAATATAAGATTTATGATTTTATAGACTTTGATTCATTGATTGACTTGCGTTATCTTGAACTTGATTGACTCTTGAATACTTGTTCTCATGTTTAAGAATGTTGTGTGAATTTGAACATCATGATTGAGTCACTTGATTGATAATTGATTCATGAAAAGAATGTGTCATGTCCCTTTATGCACAAACTTGTTATGCATAAAATAACATGTGTTGATGACTTTGATAACCCTTGTTAAACATGTAGTTTGAAAAGATGTTCGAATTGTTTTAAGTCTTTGGGATTATGAATTGATCTCTTAATTATGTTAAGTTATAAACTTAACCCGATTAAGATAAATTCACAATTTCTTTAAGTCGCGGGTCAAACATTGGGCCTTGAGTCCATGAAACCATGGTGGCTTAAACAAAGATTATGGGCCGAAATACACCAAAAGTTGGGCTTGTTGAACCAACAAGGTCGGTCCAATATCTATTGGGTTGGTTGCATTAAACTGTTGGGCCAACAAAAATTCACATGGGCTGCATAGAACTAGTGGGCCGAAAATGATTGGGCTTATTTATGGTATATGGGCCGACCTATTGTTTTGATCTAGCGGAATCCACCTGGCCCAAAACATTTGGCCGAATATGTTATGGAATTTGGGCCGGTTGTGGTGGAATATTAGGCTCCATTATAGTTTCGGCCGAGGGGTCAGAAAGTAGTTCCAATCATTACCCAGTGAACCTATTTATTTTTCGGCTAAAGGTTCGTCCATGGTAACTGCTACGAAGGTTCGTGGGGCTAGCATGCAAGAAGGTTCGTCTCTCATGGTTTCGCCAACAGAAGTGAGGTTCGCCTGCAATGCAAAGGTTCGTCGGCACACAAGGTTCGGCCAGGAGGGTTCGGGACTACTGGAGGTTCGGCTATGGTTCGGTGGTCTTGTAGGTTCATTTGCTCAATAAGGGTTCGGCCGATGCATGAAGGTTCGTCGAGTAAGAGGGTTCGTTGTCGAAGGGTTCGGCCATCAGCCAGTTGGCCATGTAGGTTCGCTAACAAATGGTTCGGCTTCATCACCAGGTTTCGGCTGAAACCTAGCCACGAACCCTGTACCTGCGCCTTCAACCTCGAACAACCTCGAATCCTGAACTGTGTAGTGCCGCTGTTGTGCCAGAACTTACCCTCGAAGGTATAAGGCCGACCCTACTATGATTCTAGGCCGGTTTCTTGAGTTGGTTGACAAAAACACACAAAAACCCTAATACTTCAGTCTTTTGAAGCTTCTTACCTCGAAATCAGTCGAACAAATCCACAGACCTCTTGTACTTTCGGGTAGAGGATGTCGAGAGCTACGCGTGGACACCAAGAACACCTAAATCTGTCAAGAAACGAAGGAGATACGTGCGTTTGAAGTTTGATCTTTCTAGTGAGAAGTGGGAGACGAAAATTGTAGAGAGAGAGAGGGTTTGGCTGAAATTAATGAGGGGAAAAGCCTTCTTCAAGGCTTTTATAGTACGAGTGGTATTCGGGTTCATTCCGGTAGCTCGGTTCTCGTTTTCGGGACGTAACGCGCATTTTAGGCGTTTTAAATTAAAACAGTTATTATTCTCATCATTTTGATGAGTTTCAAAATTGTAAAAATGTAAAATAATTTATTTTACTTATTTTTATGTTTCGTTCGTTGTCAGATCGTTAAACAACTGCGATTACGTGTATATCCGAAATCGAGTACGTTTTTCGATCGTATTATTTATTTATTGTCGTTTACTCGTAATTATAAGTTCAACATTCATATCATTATGGATCGTCACCCAGAACTATACTTAGTCTCGCTTACGTATTACGATCTTGTTTAATTAATTTGCTTATCATACTATTCGTCTGAGCACTAGGCACTAACACTATCCCACTACACCGAACGCAGTATATGTATAGGGCATACCCCAGAGTTCAGCTACCTGCCTTATCTGACGCCGTCCCACCACTGTTTCGATATAATACGATACTGTTCTTGCCTAGAGAAATCGACTGTAAATAAAGAATACATACTTGTTCCTATTTAATTAAGCTCCTATAACACACAAACACAATCATGAACATATGAATCACATTGACTGATTGGACATAAATACACATTGTTCTAACACTGTTTACGACTACCATGACTAAATGTACAGATGTTACAAATATTCACTAAGTCTTCGAAAGTCATTCCTGCTGAAGCTAGGGGTGGAAAGGTTATCTCCTTAAAAGTCTCTGAATTTACATCGAAACAAATCAGCACATTTTCACCTCCGATCCAGCATTCAGAAACTGTGAAATATAGGGTATCAACGCAGAAAGTACCGGACGACACGGAGAAAGACGGGCTTGCATACTTCGATCTTGTTAAAAATGGTATATTCCTCCAAGATTCAAATCTCCTAGAATACACATTTACAACAAATACACCAAACCTACGCTTTATGTGAAGGACCTTGTAGTCTTCATAAGCATCGATGTACAACCCGATCGCATCAGCATTATGTTCAAAAAATCCATGACGATCATGTGTAGACAAAATTTTGCAAGAACCGATGACTGCATTCCAAAGACCTAACTCAGAAGTATGGTTCAAGCGAACACACAACAATCCATTCAAATGCGAATGAATCGTGACATTATTAAATGGAAAAGAAAGAATGGTGCCTGGCCCATAATCACCGGATTGAAAGTTGATTGGATGAGCAGAACATGTATGGTCATCAACTAAAACGGCTCTCTGATTAGCAGCAATTAATGAGCAGGAACAATGTATCTTAACAAATTGTGGTGTTAACAATAATGCCTTCCATTTCTTACAAACACAATTAGAACGACCTACAGTCCTCACTGGCGCCCTTGTTAGTATCTCAAATATGATTAGTTCATCAGAAATGTGAACCATGGTGATACCTTCGTTTTCAACAAATAAAAATGGTTAAAGATTAATGATGAATGTTTGACTAAACCTCAGGCAAACAACAGTTGACACATATAAAAATACTTATAAAATATTTGAAGCATACATAAAAAACATATTACGCATAAAAAACATACTTATACAATACTTAAAGCATACATCCAACATGAAGATAAGAAAACTTAATACATCAATAAATATATAAAAACATAACCAATCATCATCAGCAAATTTTAACACATAACAATTACAGTTCTAGTATATTGATGTGTGTTTTAATAATTCTTAGCATGAACACGGACTTTGATATCGATCTTTTATTTTAATATTTCTTGCCTCGCCCATGTCTGGTTCAAAAATAATCCTACTCAAATTGGTAGACCACAAAATATTCACTGAATTAACAAAAAAAAGATAACAAATTAAATTAAAAGAGTTATTATATGAAACTAATTATTAGAAAGTTTGTGTGTGGGGAATAACGTACTATCAAGTAAATGAATCAACTTAACGCGAGATACATATATGGTAAACTTTCGTAAGATGGCTCGAACGATACGTATAGCATCAGTAAACTCCAAATCCAAAAAAAAACAATTGTATTATGTGACCGCTGTCAATAACAATTTTGTGTTAACATTGTTTTTATAAAATAATATTTGGTTAAATAAAAGTGATTACTTACGTCATATCTTGAAGAAAAAGTTCAAAACTACAAATAGAGCGTTCACCTGCTATTATTCTACCAACAACATCTAAAATAAAATAATAAATACAATATAGGTTTACGATTAGTATTTATTTTATATACAAAAACGAAATTTTAAATTGTGGTATTTAAACGTACCAACAATTAGTTTTGTAGATCCTCTGTCATGTGTAAGAGTCATTATAGAAGGCACTAAGAGATACAAACGAAACCCTCTATGAGCATCACTTGTAAATGGGAGAAGTTTAGTGTGTTCGGTAATCACAATCTTGTAATCGCTCCAAATCAAGATGTAATTTTCATATTTTGGCCACTCTTTGTAATCGAAACTCTCTATTTGGAACCGATTTAATACAAACATGTTGTCGACCAAATTTGTATTATTGTAAAATTTCATTAACTTTGCAAGGATGAAAGCAGGTACCCTATGTCTCTAAAAAACAATATGAATTTATCATAAAAAAGTAAATAACGAAGTCTAAATATCATATAAAATATTAACATAAAAAAGGATCTTACGTGTTAGTCGAGAAAAATAACCAATATTTTGTTTTCACAAATAGGCAAAATGAACTCAACCCAAACAAAAGACAACATATACCAAACTCCATATTGTGTGAGTGATGAAACTGAGTCAACAATAGAATGCACATCCATGTTCAATTATACCTTCAATTGTTAAGAAAAAATCAAACCAAAGTCGAAATCAACATTAATAAGTGGCTTCTTTGGTTTTGTTGTTTCAAACATTTTATCTTTGTCATTAGTTTTGCATCTACAAATAACAAACACAAAGTAAAATTAATAAAGTAGTTATTATTATTATTTAACATGAAAGAAATACCTTAAATGTCAAAAAATAAAGATCTCAACGCCAAAAATGTATCTACAAAAAGACAAAATTGCAAATGGTTAGCATACTATAGAAATCACATATATATACACAACAATTTATAACACACACACACACACACATATATATATAGTAGTAAGATAATACATGGTAAGATATACACAAAGATGCAAAAATGCCAAGAAGGGTAAAAAGTAAATAAATAATATTAAACTATTTGGGAAGGAAGGTGATTTTAATAATAATCTAAATTGTTTTCAAAAAAAAATTTCCTAACATAACTGAAATTTAGCAACAACTTTGACCAATTGTTTTGACCTGCAAACATATTACATTAACATTTATGAATAAAACGCCATTATATATCTTCCCATAAAGATTAAGCCCAACAATCACTCCCCTAAGCTTGACCATATTTCTTATTAGCTTCATTTCTTCCTTGTAGCAAGGCCACAACCGGGAAGCCAATATCGGATTGCTGGAACCTTCCTTTTCTTGAATGCTAATTCCTTTTGTTGTTGAGATTCTCTTATGTTGCTGCTCATTCCTTCTTTAATGATGAACTGAGAATCTTCAAGTTGTCTTCTTCTAATGTTTGCATGATACAAATCCATTAGTTGAAGGTGCTCATCGTATTGTAACATTAGCTGAAACCCTTTTCTTGAATCCAGTTTTATCTCAGCAGCGATGAATGACCAAAAGCCATTTTTTGTTACTTTTTTTTCCACCATTCAATTTGACAGCCATATACAGGTAATACATGTCCACTTCATTTCCCTCCATAACTGGAACCCAAAAATCATTCTTCTTTATTACGTATTTATTGTACCACTTCACCATTTTGTTGAACCGAACCTTGACACATTCTTCCTTGACTATCCTCTTATTAAATCTATTCAATAAATCCAAGAACACCACCATTTGCTCAATGGTGCTTACCTCCAATGGTTCCAGATTCTCAAAGGGTTGCTTGCCCTTTCCAGTCTTATTCATAGTTTGAATCCTTTTGGCATGTAATTCCATTTCTTCAAATATGACTTTTACATACACAATTATAATTAGCCACTATAAAGTATATACATCTACATACACATAAAAAGTATAAAAACATGTATTATAAAAGTGTAACACACAAGCCAAGCCATGTGGGGCTGCTGATATGGTACATACATAAGCATACATACTAGTACTAAATTGTGTATATGTATGCAGTTCTTAATGTAAAAGACACTTGCAAAAAGGTTATAGGTATGTATGTATAAAAATTTTAAACAGGTAAGTATATATGTAGTTGTATGTATATATTCTAAACAGGTATGTATGTATTTATGTTATGTATGCTGTTGTATGTATATATTATGAAGCTATGTATGTATACAAAACAACAAATGACACATACACATGGCTTGTTAAACAAAATAAAGTGCAGGTCCATATCTAAAATTGGTTTTTTATGCAGTTATGCATACGTATTTAATAGTCGAAAAGAGTGAATTTAAAAATGGTTTGTGTATGTTTGTTTAAAAAATAGGCACTCCTACCTAAGTATAAATAGTATTTATGCTTAGATATGGTTTTCAATATATAGCTGTTTTTCTTAAGTTGATAAGCATAAAGTAAATAGATATGCAATTTGTTTGTATGCAATCTGTACGTATGTATATGGTTTGCTTGAAGTTATGTGTTTAGCTTATATGTATGTATGCAGTCTGTATGCATGCAATCTATATCTATATATATGCAATATGTATCTATATGTATGCCATCTTCTTGTATGTATATGTATGCAATTTGTGGCTCAACTATCAAAATTCAATTAGGTCTTGAACTCAAAATTCAATTTGCCATGGCATGGGGCTGCCTGCTTGAAGTTATGTGTTTAGTTTATATGTATGTATGCAGTCTGTATGCATGCAATCTATATCTATATATATGCAATCTGTATCTATATGTATTATTATCTGTATGTATGTATGTATGTATGTATATGTATGCAATTTGTGGCTCAACTATCAAAATTCAATTAGGTCTTGAACTCAAAATTCAATTTGCTATGGCATGGGGCTGTGGCATGGGGCTACCAAAGTTAACCCAAACCAAGCATATCCAAACCAAGATTTTAATAAGTTGTTTAAAAACTCAATCCTTTAACAAAATTATTTAAAAGTTAAGACTTTAACATGTTGTTTAAAAACTCAAGTCTTTAAAAGCCTTGAGTGAAAATTGCAATTTGATTTAATGTTTGAACTGCATACATACACATGCTAATAGAACTTTTTAACAACTCAAATATGCAAGACATGCATACATATTAAAGGAAAAGGTGGTTTAAAGGAAAATTTTATTCTTATACATATATATATAACTAAACATACATATACATACACATACATAAATTTATGCATGATGCTCACATAAAGAACTTGTGGTTCAAAGAACTTCATACACACATATCACAGAATACATTAATGAACATTTATACTAACGTTTAAAAAATTCATATTAAAAATTTTAAACAGGTATGTATTTATGTAGTTGTATGTATATATTCTAAACAGGTATGTATGTATTTTGTAAATACCTAAAAAGACGAAAGTAAACAAACCAGAAGGATAATGATCTCTATTCTCTTTATCGCTCGTGAATCAATGATGCTTTCTGATTCAAACCAAAATTCAACATATATTATAGTTGAAACTGTTAGTGAAAGGTTTATCAAAAACATCATTTTTATTCTGTTTAAATATGTTATTCAACATTAATTTAGAGAAAATAATAAAATCAAATCTTGTTCAAGATTACCTACCAAGATGACCATCAAAATGCAGCTTCAAGAGTGTTTAGAGAGTATGGTCTGATCTGGTCCATCTACGCTTCACTTTGTCATGCAGCTGTATCTGTTTCATTTTGGGCAGTTTAGATATATGTATAGCTAAGGAATCATAGATTGCAACATACATACAACATACATGCGTATATTATTATGTCCTTTAATTAAAACTGGTTGAAATAGATATATAATCAACCCATTCATAAACAATTACACTCTAACATAATAATCACTTTGCCCTGTAACATTTAGAACAGGTTACCATGGTTTCAGGTGTTAATAAACAATAACCAGCACAAAATAAATTCGTCTATAATCATAGACTCAAATCTGTTAAATATCTGATAGATATTCATCAAGAACTGCATACATCATGCTAACAGCTCAAAATGTGCATACTGCACATTTTTGCATTTGTTACTGTTTTAAAAACATCGTTATGACTACTAAAAGCCATAAAAGATTATTGAATAGAATGCTAAAAACAGAGTTGTAGTGACTTTTAAGATTCATAAATTAAGCATGCAGGTCTTACTTGATGTGGGGTTGGCATCCTGGAAGGCCCAATGTATCCAAGGTTCCACACGTTCACAAACTTTTAAATTTTGTCTATATATATGCATCTATTAATGACTGTAAGCACAATTCAGTTTACAGTTAATTGCTTCAGATGGCATGTTAATTTTTTATTTTACAGTTATACTAAGGTTATACTTATATTGGTGAAAATATTAAATAGACAGATTGGTAATACGGGATGATTGGATTTGACTTATGAGAAAAAAATGGATGCCCCTTAGAAAACATTTTGTTCAAAAAGTATTACTGCAAATAGATGTTGGGGTTTGTATCTATTTTTGAACATTACCAACTTTGTTTGCAAATACTTACTATTTTATGCAAACTTCAACAAATTTTGAGGTTTTTGAAGCAACCACACATAAATAATGGATGCGGGATGATTGGATTTAACTTTTGAGAAAAAATGGATGGCCCTTAGAAAACATATTTGTTCAAAAAGTAATACTGCAAATAGATTTTGGGGTTTGTATCTATTTTTGAACATTACCCACTATGTTTGCAAATACTTACTATTTTATGCAAACTTCAACAAATTTTATGTGCTTTGAAAGCAACCATACATAAATAACTGCATACACTTAAATAAATACACACATACTTGATTTTTTTGTTAATATTTCAACCTGGTGCATACATACATCATACATACATACATACACACACACACTTATACATACGTACTCATAGGCACTAACTTGAGTGTCCAAACATACATAAACATACACAAATGCACAAAGACAGTAACTCACATAGTAAATTTAAAATACATACATACATACACACACATAACAACATACATATACATATAGCAGCAATACCTAAACTGGTTAATAATATGTTGCTCTTAGTGTCAAATCTTTTGAGAAAAAATACTCATGAAGCATGACCAATCTGTAATGTTTTATAAAATCCTTTTATAAATACTCATAGGCACTAACTTGAGTGTCAATTTATACATAAACATACACAAATACACAAAGACAGTAACTCACATAGTAAATTTAAAATATATTTTGGCTGTGAAATCCAGTGCTGATGTCCATTTTGTTGACTAATTAATTATATTTAACTCTGAAAGATCTAAAGAGTACCTTTCTTTAGTGAGTATGTAGTTTTCAAGCTTCATCACCTCAAACATATGATATATTTTTTTGTTAAGTTCATACATACATACACACACATAACAACATATATATACATATAGGAGCTATACATAAACTGGTTAATAATATGTTGCTCTTAATGTCAAATCTTTTGAGAAAAAATACTCATGAATCATGACCAAGCTGTAATGTTTTATAAAATCACTCTTTTATAAATACTTCATGACCAAGCTATGAAGTTATTAGTAACCCAGATTCTTACACTTGTACTGCCTCTGTACAAAAAGTGAAAAATACCATTTAACAAAAATAATACATGACATTCTTCACATTGAAATCAAATAAGAACACAAGGAAGGGTTATACCTATTCTGGATTCTCTGATAAATGCTTAAACATAAACTCTCAAAAGAGTTCAAGGAACTTGTTTTAAATAACATAGAATCAAGAAATTAATATATGTAATATATTGCCTTCTCATAACTTTTAGCCATGGAAAGAACTAAAAAATAAGGTAAATCGAAATGCGTGGAGGCATACCAATGACAATTGAAGAAGATGAAGTGTCGTTGCAAATAAATCCAGGCTAAGAACTAAAAATAAAAATTAGTTTAAACATTGCATCAATCGAACAATAATATTACGAAAAGGAATACCAATTTCGAAAGCAGATTCGGCTGGACCATAAATGAATTTTGAAGATGTGGCTTCAATCGAACAAAATCCGCTCTCTTTAAAGGAGAAATCTGGTATTTGAAATTTGAATGTGGAGCCATTTTAGCCGTTTTCATGTGTTAATTGTTCATAAGCGAGGAAATCAAAGAAAGATGCTTACCCTTTGCGACTTCCATCTTCCGGCCACCTCTATGGTTGAGAAATCCCATCTCTGCTGACAAAATCCAATTAAGGAAATTTCGCATTCTGAAGATGGACGACTCATTTGTTTGGAGGGGAATGAAGAAGAAAAGGGGCAAAAAGGGTTAAGGGAGGGTGGAAAGATGGAAACCGAACATCACATGTAAAATCTGGTATGCTATGTGATGTTGTACCAGATGCTTCATTGATGGTACATTTCTTAATTTTATGATCATGGGCACTCTCTCTCCAATCTCCATTTTATAGGAGTATAGATATGAGTTGTTTTGTAGACCCCTCTGAAGTAACATGTTTACTTTCAAAGGCTTCGGTGGATGAGTCACAGTTATGGCATCGCAGACTTGGTCACACAAATTTCAAAAATATGAACAAGTTGCTAAAAGAAAATCATGTTGCTAGTATCCCTCAGAAGGAATTCTTTTGTCATGACCACTGCAGTGCATGTTTAAAAGGAAAGCAACACAGAGTCTCGTACAAATCAAAGAAAATATCTTCCATTTCTGAAACTCTTCAGCTGATTCACATGGATCTTTTTGGTCCCACAAATCTTCTAAGCATAGGAAAGAAACAATACTGTCTGGTTATTGTAGATGAGTTTTCAAGATTTTCTTGGGTTTTCTTTCATGCAAAGAAGAGTGATACAGCAGAAATTCTCATTGACAATATCACTTTAATTGAAAATCAACTGAATTTCAAGGTTAAGACTATCAGAAATGATAATGGCACAGAGTTCAAAAAATATTTGATTCTTTTTGCACTAAGAAAGGGATTGCTAGAAAATTTTCTGCTGCTCGTTCTCCTCAACAAAATGGAGTTGCTGAGGGCAAGAACAGATCCTTAATTGAAGCAGCTCGATCTATGTTAGCTGATTCAAAGCTACCCATTACATTTTGGGCTGAAGCTATGAATACTGCATGTTATGTGCAAAATAGAAAAATAATTGTAAAGGAGCATAACAAGACATCATATGAGCTTATTTTCAAGAGAAAACCGTTTATTGGATTCTTTAATTCCTTTGGATGTCCTTGCTCCATATTGAACACCAAGGATCGGTTATCCAAATTTGATCCAAAGGCAGATGATGGATTCTTCTTAGGATATTCTTCTGTGTCAAAAGCCTATAGAGTTTTCAATAGAAGAGCTAATACAGTTGATGAATCCTTAAATGTAACATTTCAAGAAAACTCATTTCCTATGTCTAGCTCAGGTCCAGATTGGTTGTTCGATATAGATGCCCTTACAAAATCTTTGAATCCTATTATTTTTGATTGTGCAGACACAAATAGTGATGTTGAAGTAGATATATTAGGAAAATATATTGGAGTGAACCCTAAACCAATGGGTGTTCATCTAATTGATCCTCCTCAGTATACTACATCTCCATCTCAAGGTCCTCAAAATCAAAGATCAAGTCATGGTGTACCTACTCCAGTAACTGAGGATCCTGAAGAAGTATTTGAGTCTGCTTCAGATAGTGATGAAGTACTTGCTGAAAACATTTTTCAACAAAATAATGAGTCTCCTTCAAATTCAAATAAAGAAGCACCAATTCTTGAATCAAATGCTTCAGATGAATTTGTTCAAAATCAAAAAAATTTGGATGAGATACTCCCAATTGATCCCAATCCAATTATTGGTAGAATCGAGAAGGATCATCCATCTTTCAATATTATTGGAGATTTAAATCAAAGAACAACAAGGAGTACATCTCATGAAACAAACATTTGTCTTTACTCTTTCTTCTTATCCCAAATAGAACCTAAAAATATAAAAGAAGCACTTGTTGAGGCAAGTTGGGTTGAAGCAATGCAAGAGGAGTTACATCAGTTCAGAAAACAAGAAGTATGGGAACTGGATGATCTGCCAAATGGAATGTATCCCATTGGTACTCGCTGGGTTTTCAGAAATAAAAAGGATGATAGAGTTATTATAATAAAAAATAAAGCTCGTCTGGTGTCACACCCCCAATTCCAACTAACGGAATCATACCGTTTGGGAACGTGACAAACCAGGATCTCAGATCATTAGACATAGCGAAGACCTCTATATGAATTTCAAAAACATACGTTGGTCTTTAAAACAAACATAATAACCAGAGTTTACAAAAAGTGCGGAAGCGTTTAAAAACCATAAACAGTTGTAAATCAAACATTACAATTCAAAGTACTAAAATATTCAGATTTAAATAATCAAAGTGAAAGAAATGCATGAGACTCTATCTTCCTAGTCCATGCCAGCTGTTACGCGCGCCTTAGCGTCCTGAGAAAACATGCAAATCAAGTCAACACAATGGTTGGTGCATAACACAGGTTTTAAATAATCACAGTGTTCAAAACATCAGTTTGAATAATAAGTTGTAGATAACATAATCACAAATGCACAGTCATGATAGCTAGTCATATAAACTATTTACATACGTGTTCGACACCGAAGCTGACTAGTTGCCATGCTATAGCATGTTTTCGCCTTGCCACTATTGTCTATCACAACAATAGTAAAATTGTGTTTGGTCAGTCAAACACCTGCGTAGATCCCATCTACCAGGTGAGGTTTGTCAAACCTAATAGATCTATTTCCAACTACCACGCTTTGCATTACAGCAAACTAAACGGTTCGAGGTGTGTAAGGACTTTCAAGTTGATATGTTTTCACATAATGTAAACAGATAACTCATGCAAGTGATATGTATCTAAAATCAGTTTGTTGCACATGTTTTCTCCCCCAAAACAGTTTAAAATAAGAAAGGGGCCGTGTACGCACCTTTGATAATAGTAGAATAATCAAACACGTGTGAACTTGCGTAGAAATCCTCTACGAAGAATCTGTGATTTAAACAATAACCCATGGTTATTCGAATAATCGTTTTGTGCTTGAAATCACATACGTGTCAACACACGTATGTTAAAGTGTGAGAATTAGGCATACGGAAGTACGCGTGTCACTGAAGTCGATTAAATAAAATCATATTTGATTTTATTCAATTAACCGTAATTATACGCGATTTCGTGTTCGGACTAAAATATAAATTTTATCATTCTAATGCATTCGTATTCTCGTTACGGTTCCAACGCAACTTGAACGGGTTAATTCGGAGTTAAAATGAATGACTTATGATTAAAACACTAAAAATGTTAAAAACTCAAAAATATGGTTGACCCGGGACTCGAACCCGCGACCCACAACTCCAAACACACAGCATCTAACCATCTCGCCCGCTAGGGTTTCGCGTTAACTATCTGAGAATTAAATCTTTTAAACCATGATGAGTCGGTTCCCCCCTTTTCCATTGTAGCCGAAGCATACACACTCAAATTAAACCTTGATTCGAATTCGATCCAGCCTAAAACCATTGGGTTTTCATTAACATAAACATTTCGACCCTGCCTACATGATTAATTCGATTATTATAACCACTATAAGTAAAAATCCCAAATTCATTTTCATCTTATGAACCCTAGAATCGAAACCTCCTAATTCGTTGAACTTTGATATAATTAACATAGGATTAACCTCAATCGGATCCTTCTGAAACTAATAGAACTATTTAATTTCGTTTCTAAACTCATTTGATAGAAAACCCCCAAAACCGATTCTAGGATGAACCCTAGAATCAAACTTGATCAATTCGATGTTGTTACACAAAATACAGTTAGGTATAAGCTTGATCGGCCCATTATGAAGCTTTCTATAACATTCAATTCGATTCTTTATTACATTTGAACAAAGTCCCCCAAAACGATTTTGACAAGAATCCTAATTACTTGAACTCTTATAATCTGATATAGTTAGCCGAAATTGATTTAGGATTAACATTATTCGGCTCTTTTAGATGGTGTAGGTATCGACAATTACCTGAATTTACTTCGAATTGATGTTATTCGACTATTTGGTGTTCTTCGGCCAAGCTCTTGAATCAATCCTTCTCCTTGTGGCTTCTAATATTGAATTGGCTATTGAAAGAGTTTCTAATAGTGCCGATTAATGCTCTGGGTTCCTCAATTTGTAATGTTCTTGCCGCATTAGAGAAGTTCTAATCATATGGGCGACGGTTTCAATTTTTAACCATTAATCTCATTCAATTGAGCTGTTACATGACTAATCATCTGCTCTAATCAGTTACTTATCATCAAAATAGGTTAAATGGACATTGAATTCGATCATTAATCATCATTTGATGTTAATTTCGAGTCTAATTATCATATGGCCGAAGTTTTGACTTTCACAAGTCAAAATTCATTATACTTCCTACTTCTAAGTTTGATTCCATAAAATTGAATGTCTTAGGTTTAATTCCTACACTCCCCAAACCCTCTAGTTTGGTCTTATGAGATTTCATTGCTTTCCTGATAATTTTCGGTTAACAAAGTTAACTTAAAATTGCCGAATTGTCACTTAATTTGACCAATTGAAACATTTTTGGCTAAATTAATCCAACTGGGCCTCCTTCAAGTTCACTGGGTCTATCTTGAGCTTATTGGGCCTACCCTGGGTCTTATTGGGCCAACCTTGACCTTGTTGAGCCTTCTTTGTCTCTATTGGGCCTGCTTGGGCCTCAGTGGGCCTTCCTAAACTTTATTGGACCTAACTTGTCTTGTTGGACCTTCACAGGCTTCACTGGATCTTCTTTGGCTTTACTGGGCCTTCATTGGCCTTACTGGGCCTTCATTGGCCTTGTTGGGCCTTCATTGGCCTTGTTGGTCTTATTGGGCCTATGATAGCACCAACTCCCGTTAACAAGGTTAGTGTGAAAAGTCGGATTGTCACATCATCCCCTTGTTGAAGGAATTTTCGTCCCGAAAATTAACAAGTGTTAAGAATAGTTAGGAAACTACTTGCGAGTTTAAATCGTACGTGTTTGCGTGTTTTGATCATTCTGTGTGCTTGTGTGTACTCACACACAAAGTTTAATGCTTGCAACATCACAACTCAATTGTGATCATTCAATGTAACTGTTTTGCGTGTTCACTAGTTAGTTCACCTAACTGTGACTGTTTGTGTTTGATCATACTGTGTTGTGTAGCCTCACACATAGTGAATGTCTATAACTGTTTGTACTATGCAACCCCGCACATAGTAAAATGTATGTAACTAATCGTGTATGTACTACCATAACATGTAACATATGAAATGTAGCACATAAAACATATAGAATGTAATGTAGCACAAATATTTGTAACAAAATCAAAATCAATTGAATAAATAAAACGTTTGTGCTTACAGTTTGAAATTTGCAGTGTTGATGTGTGAAGCATCACGTCATCCCCTTGTTGAAGGAAATTTCGTCCCGAAATTTAACGTGCGCTCTCAGTGTTAGCAGTAGCTGTCTTGAATAAATGAGGATATTTCTTCATCATTTGGTCTTCCCGTTCCCATGTGAATTCAGGACCCCGTCTTGAATTCCATCGGACTTTGACTATTGGAATCTTGCTTTGCTTCAGTTGTTTGACCTCTCGGTCCATGATTTCTGCTGGTTCTTCAATGAATCGCAGTTGTTCATCTACTTGTATTTCTTCCAACGGTACAATCAATGTCTCGTCAGAAAGACATTTCTTCAAGTTCGATACGTGAAAAACATCATGAACTCCACTGAGTTCATCCGGTAGTTTGAGTTGGTACGCAACCGGACCAATCCTTTTCAGAATCTCAAAAGGTCCTACGTAACGTGGACTAAGCTTCCCACGCTTGCCAAATCGTATCACACCTTTCCAAGGTGATACCTTTAGAAGAACTCGGTCTCCTACTTGAAATTCCAACGGCTTACGACGTTTGTCTGCATAACTCTTCTGTCGATCCCGAGCCGCTGCCATACGATTCCTAATTTGAACTATCTTCTCTGTTGTTTCGTGCACCAGTTCAGGACCTGTTATCTGACTGTCTCCAATCTCAGCCCAGCAAACTGGTGAACGACATTTGCGACCATACAAAGCTTCAAACGGTGCTGCTTGAATACTTGTATGATAACTATTGTTGTAAGAGAATTCCACCAACGGTAAATGATTCTCCCAGCTTTCACCAAAGTCAATTACACAAGCTCGTAACATATCCTCGAGCGTTTGAATTGTTCGTTCACTCTGACCGTCGGTCTGTGGATGATAGGCGGTACTCATATCTAAGCGAGTCCCCAATGACTTATGAAGAGATTTCCAAAAATTTGAAGTAAACCGGGCATCCCGATCTGATATAATAGAGATTGGCACACCATGCCGTGCTACTACTTCCTTGATGTAAATGCGAGTCAGTTTCTCCATCTTATCAGTTTCCTTGATTGCTAAGAAGTGTGCAGATTTCGTTAATCGGTCAACAATTACCCATATCGTATCACAACCACCCGGTGTACGGGGTAACTTAGTAATAAAGTCCATCGAAATCTGTTCCCATTTCCACATCGGTATCTCTGGTTGTTGCAGTAAACCAGATGGCTTCTGATATTCAACTTTGACTTTCGAACAAGTCAAACATTTGCTAACGTACTTAGCAATATCAGCTTTCATATGAGGCCACCAATACAGTGCCTTCAAGTCATGGTACATCTTGTCTGATCCCGGATCGACTGAATATCTGGACTTGTGCGCTTCGTCCATCACGAGTTCCCTTAAACCTCCATACAAAGGTATCCACATTCGATCAATGAAATAACGAATTCCATCAGATTTAACATTCAATTGTTCTTCCATTCCTCGTAAAGATTCCGGTACTAAATTTTCCGTTTTCAAAGCCTCAATCTGAGCACTATGTACCTTGTCAGGTAAATCAGTATGTATTGTCATCATAAGTGCACGAACCCGTCTTGTTCCCGTTGTATCTTTTCTGCTCAAAGCATCGGCTACGACATTAGCCTTTCCCGGGTGATACTTAATCGCACACTCATAATCGTTCAACAACTCAACCCATCGTCGTTGTCTCATATTGAGTTCCTTCTGATCAAAGATATGTTGTAAACTCTTATGATCAGTGTAAATAGTACACTTAGTTCCATACAAGTAATGTCTCCAAATCTTTAAAGCAAAAACCACTGCTCCTAACTCCAAATCATGAGTGGTGTAATTCTTTTCATGTGTTCGTAGTTGTCTGGAAGCATAAGCGATCACTTTATCCCGTTGCATCAACACACATCCCAAACCCTGTCCAGATGCGTCACAATACACCGCAAAGTCTTCTGTTCCTTCCGGTAAGGACAGAATCGGTGCGCTGCAAAGCTTCTGTTTCAATAACTGGAATGCAGCTTCTTGTTTATCCGTCCAGTTATATTTTGTTCCTTTGTGCGTCAGAGCTGTAAGTGGTTGAGCGATCTTTGAGAAACCCTCAATGAATCGTCGATAATAACCCGCCAAACCAAGGAATTGTCGTACCTCGGTAGGGGTCTTTGGCGCTTCCCAATTCTTAATCGCTTCAATCTTCGCTGGATCAACATGTATGCCCTTTTCATTAACTATGTGACCCAAGAACTGTACTTCTCGCATCCAGAAATCACATTTCGAGAACTTAGCATACAGTTGTTCTTGTTTCAATAGCTCTAGTAGTAATCGAAGATGTTCAGCATGTTCCTCCTCAGACTTTGAATAGATGAGAATGTCATCAATGAAAACAATGACAAACTTATCAAGATAAGGTTTACAAACACGATTCATGAGATCCATGAATACAGCTGGAGCGTTTGTCAACCCAAATGGCATGACCAAGAACTCATAATGGCCATAGCGCGTCCTAAATGTTGTCTTTGGAATATACTCCTCCTGGACTCTTAATTGATGATAACCCGACCTGAGATCAATCTTCGAGTAGTAACTCGAACCTTGCAACTGATCGAACAGATCGTCAATCCTGGGTAACGGATACCGGTTCTTGATAGTAACCTTATTCAATTCCCGGTAATCGATACACATACGAAAAGTTCCGTCCTTCTTCTTTACAAACAATACTGGAGCTCCCCACGGTGAAAAACTAGGTCGTATGAAACCCTTATCCAACAATTCTTGCAATTGTGTGGATAACTCTTGCATTTCTGACGGTGCAAGTCGATAAGGCGCCCTAGCTATCGGTGCTGCGTCTGGTGTAAGATCGATTCGGAATTCCACCTGTCTCACAGGCGGTAATCCCGGCAAGTCTTCTGGAAATACCTCCGGAAACTCACAAACTATAGGTATATCTTCAAGTTTCTTCTCAGCTACCGGCTTTTCAGTTATAAGTGCTATAACTGCCGTATGACCTTTCCGCAGACATTTGTGTGCTTTCATACAAGATATGAGACGCAGTGGCGTACTGCTCTTCTCGCCTTGTACATATAATGTCTCTCCCTGCGGAAGAGGTATGCGAACAATCTTTTCATGGCATATAATTTCAGCCTGGTTTTTGGACAACCAGTCCATGCCAATGACTACATCAAAACTGCCTAAGGCAATAGGCATCAAATCAATCTCTAATGTCTGACCCATCAAATCAAGAATACATCCCTTATAAATGTTTTCTACTACAATCAACTTACCATCCGCTAACTCCACAGTATAGGGACTATCTAAGGCAGTGGGACTAACATCTAGTGACTTAGCAAGTGAACTAGATACAAAACTCCGGTCGGCACCAGTGTCAAATAACATAGAGGCATAGTGATTATTTAAGAGGAACGTACCCGTAACGATGTTGGGATCCTCCCGCGCTTGACGTCCTCCAATCACGAACGCCCTGCCTCTAGCACCGTTGTTGTTGTTATTATTGTTGTTGTTGTTGTTGTTGGTGCCATTGCCATTACCGTTGCCACCTCCATTACCATTACCATTACCATTGTTGTCCCCGCCTTTCTTAAGTTGTGGGCAATCTTTCTTGAAATGGCCCATCTTGCCGCACTCAAAACAACCTTTCTGCGCGTTGTTTTGATTGTTATTATGGTTGTTATTGTTGTTCTGCAGCTCTCCGCGACAATCCTTAGCCGCATGTCCAACCTTGCCACACCTCTGGCACTTAGCTCTATCACATTGGTTACCCGCATGATGGTAACCACACCTGTTGCACTTGGGGTGCTTACCAATATAGCCCCCTGACGATGATGATTGCTGACCACTGTTTGAATTATGATAGGACTTGTTCGAGTCCTGCTTCCTGTTCTGCTGTTGGTTATTACCCTTGTAGTTGTTGCTTTCCCACTTCCTCTTGTGATCTCCTACCTTAGTAGCAGATGTCCGCTTAGGCAGGGTTCCCTGTAACACTGCCTGATCAGTAAGCTGATGTGCTAGACGAACAGCTTGTTGGATGGTGGTGGGATTTGCTGAAGTAACCATCCCCTGAATCTGAGGCACTAGTCCTCCAATATACCGTTCAATCCACTTACTGACTGGAGTAGCCATATGTGGTAGCAGTCTGGCCAGTTCATGCGATCTGGTCGTATATTCCTCAATGTTTGACCCCTCCATCTTGAGGTGCCAATACTCTTCTTCTAACTTCTGCATTTCACTACGAGGACAATACTCCTCTTGTAGCAAAGTTTTGAAGTTGTTCCAGGTCAACGCATTTGCTTCTCCCAACCCCAGAGTCTGAACATTGGAGTTCCACCAAGTCAGTGCTGGACCCTCTAATGTTCCAGTAGCAAATTTCACCTTGCTATCCTCAGGGCAGTTGCACATTTCAAATACAGACTTAGCCTTTTCAATCCATCGGAGAAGTCCTATGGCTCCCTCCGACCCTTTGAAGTTGTGAGGTTTGCAGTCCAAGAACATCTTGAATGTGCAAACTTGTGGATTAACCAATCCCCCAGCTGGACCCTGTGGCCCTGTGTTGTGTGTCTGAGCATACTGTGCAATAGCCTCTGCGACTCTGTTGTTAATTAGCTCATTGAGCTCAGCAACAGTCATATGTACGTTTCCCTCAGCCATTAGTTTCCTATTTATAAGAAGTGTTAGCACAAAGTCAAAATCCAATGTAACATGTGTAAGTAAAAACAACAAACACAACATGTAATATAATCAACACAGTTGTTGAAAACAAACAATAGTTCTTCCATAAATAGAAACTTTCTTTGAATACAATACTTTTGAAATGAAATACAAAATTTCAAACTACTAATGTAGGAACACAACCCGTTCCTAATAAGTTTAAATAAAACAAGAAGTAAAGGAAAAATAATCAGTCGTCCTCAACGGTGGATTCAGGATCGGACTCAGCAACTGGTGCTGGTTCCTCCTCCTCATCCTCATCCTCATCCTGTTCCTCATTCTCAACTACCACTAAATCCTCCAAAGCTTCAATCCTGCCCTCCAAGATCTCGGCTCGGTTCTCTGACTCCTCTAGACGACCAATCATGTTCACCATCTCATCCCGCATGTCATGAACTAGATGGGCAAGTTCATCTTGCCTCTCAATGGCATCCCATAACTCCTGGGATCTCTGTATGAGCTTATCTTCTGTCTCATCCAAGTCCTCGCGCAACTTGGCGATCTCCTCCGCGTCCGTCCTTCGCCTCTTAGGCTCCGGAGCATCTAGTACAGGTGGTGGATGCGTAGATGGTCCTGCAGCATAGAGTCCCTGGGTATTCACCCATGGTGCCTCCTCCGGATCTTCCTCCGGGTCCTCAACTGGATCCTCGTCGGGATCCTCGTCTGGATCCTCATCAGGATCCTCGTCTGGATCCTCCTCCGGATCCTCCTCCGGGTCTTCCTCCGGATCCTCCTCTGGATCGGAGTCCTCCATCTCATATGGTGGAGGTGATGGAATAGGTGGTGGTGGTGATGATGGTGGTGCCGGAACTATCGGCTCCTCGTCCTCGGAATCATCAATGATAACATAAGGAACTGATGATGAAGCCATGCCTGTTACATAATATCATATGTAAGTGCAGTGCCATGGAATACGTAAGCAAGTCAATTACATAATGTCATATGTAATTTCTAAGCAGTATGTGTGTGTGTCTAATGTCTAACAGTCATAGTCTAGGCCTACAAATGCAAACCTAGTTCGCTAAAACCTGTCTCTGATACCAATCTGTCACACCCCCAATTCCAACTAACGGAATCATACCGTTTGGGAACGTGACAAACCAGGATCTCAGATCATTAGACATAGCGAAGACCTCTATATGAATTTCAAAAACATACGTTGGTCTTTAAAACAAACATAATAACCAGAGTTTACAAAAAGTGCGGAAGCGTTTAAAAACCATAAACAGTTGTAAATCAAACATTACAATTCAAAGTACTAAAATATTCAGATTTAAATAATCAAAGTGAAAGAAATGCATGAGACTCTATCTTCCTAGTCCATGCCAGCTGTTACGCGCGCCTTAGCGTCCTGAGAAAACATGCAAATCAAGTCAACACAATGGTTGGTGCATAACACAGGTTTTAAATAATCACAGTGTTCAAAACATCAGTTTGAATAATAAGTTGTAGATAACATAATCACAAATGCACAGTCATGATAGCTAGTCATATAAACTATTTACATACGTGTTCGACACCGAAGCTGACTAGTTGCCATGCTATAGCATGTTTTCGCCTTGCCACTATTGTCTATCACAACAATAGTAAAATTGTGTTTGGTCAGTCAAACACCTGCGTAGATCCCATCTACCAGGTGAGGTTTGTCAAACCTAATAGATCTATTTCCAACTACCACGCTTTGCATTACAGCAAACTAAACGGTTCGAGGTGTGTAAGGACTTTCAAGTTGATATGTTTTCACATAATGTAAACAGATAACTCATGCAAGTGATATGTATCTAAAATCAGTTTGTTGCACATGTTTTCTCCCCCAAAACAGTTTAAAATAAGAAAGGGGCCGTGTACGCACCTTTGATAATAGTAGAATAATCAAACACGTGTGAACTTGCGTAGAAATCCTCTACGAAGAATCTGTGATTTAAACAATAACCCATGGTTATTCGAATAATCGTTTTGTGCTTGAAATCACATACGTGTCAACACACGTATGTTAAAGTGTGAGAATTAGGCATACGGAAGTACGCGTGTCACTGAAGTCGATTAAATAAAATCATATTTGATTTTATTCAATTAACCGTAATTATACGCGATTTCGTGTTCGGACTAAAATATAAATTTTATCATTCTAATGCATTCGTATTCTCGTTACGGTTCCAACGCAACTTGAACGGGTTAATTCGGAGTTAAAATGAATGACTTATGATTAAAACACTAAAAATGTTAAAAACTCAAAAATATGGTTGACCCGGGACTCGAACCCGCGACCCACAACTCCAAACACACATCATCTAACCATCTCGCCCGCTAGGGTTTCGCGTTAACTATCTGAGAATTAAATCTTTTAAACCATGATGAGTCGGTTCCCCCCTTTTCCATTGTAGCCGAAGCATACACACTCAAATTAAACCTTGATTCGAATTCGATCCAGCCTAAAACCATTGGGTTTTCATTAACATAAACATTTCGACCCTGCCTACATGATTAATTCGATTATTATAACCACTATAAGTAAAAATCCCAAATTCATTTTCATCTTATGAACCCTAGAATCGAAACCTCCTAATTCGTTGAACTTTGATATAATTAACATAGGATTAACCTCAATCGGATCCTTCTGAAACTAATAGAACTATTTAATTTCGTTTCTAAACTCATTTGATAGAAAACCCCCAAAACCGATTCTAGGATGAACCCTAGAATCAAACTTGATCAATTCGATGTTGTTACACAAAATACAGTTAGGGATAAGCTTGATCGGCCCATTATGAAGCTTTCTATAACATTCAATTCGATTCTTTATTACATTTGAACAAAGTCCCCCAAAACGATTTTGACAAGAATCCTAATTACTTGAACTCTTATAATCTGATATAGTTAGCCGAAATTGATTTAGGATTAACATTATTCGGCTCTTTTAGATGGTGTAGGTATCGACAATTACCTGAATTTACTTCGAATTGATGTTATTCGACTATTTGGTGTTCTTCGGCCAAGCTCTTGAATCAATCCTTCTCCTTGTGGCTTCTAATATTGAATTGGCTATTGAAAGAGTTTCTAATAGTGCCGATTAATGCTCTGGGTTCCTCAATTTGTAATGTTCTTGCCGCATTAGAGAAGTTCTAATCATATGGGCGACGGTTTCAATTTTTAACCATTAATCTCATTCAATTGAGCTGTTACATGACTAATCATCTGCTCTAATCAGTTACTTATCATCAAAATAGGTTAAATGGACATTGAATTCGATCATTAATCATCATTTGATGTTAATTTCGAGTCTAATTATCATATGGCCGAAGTTTTGACTTTCACAAGTCAAAATTCATTATACTTCCTACTTCTAAGTTTGATTCCATAAAATTGAATGTCTTAGGTTTAATTCCTACACTCCCCAAACCCTCTAGTTTGGTCTTATGAGATTTCATTGCTTTCCTGATAATTTTCGGTTAACAAAGTTAACTTAAAATTGCCGAATTGTCACTTAATTTGACCAATTGAAACATTTTTGGCTAAATTAATCCAACTGGGCCTCCTTCAAGTTCACTGGGTCTATCTTGAGCTTATTGGGCCTACCCTGGGTCTTATTGGGCCAACCTTGACCTTGTTGAGCCTTCTTTGTCTCTATTGGGCCTGCTTGGGCCTCAGTGGGCCTTCCTAAACTTTATTGGACCTAACTTGTCTTGTTGGACCTTCACAGGCTTCACTGGATCTTCTTTGGCTTTACTGGGCCTTCATTGGCCTTACTGGGCCTTCATTGGCCTTGTTGGGCCTTCATTGGCCTTGTTGGTCTTATTGGGCCTATGATAGCACCAACTCCCGTTAACAAGGTTAGTGTGAAAAGTCAGATTGTCACATCTGGTGGCTCAAGGATATACTCAAGAAGAGGGTACTGATTATGATGATGTGTTTGCTCCAGTAGCAAGAATTGAAGCAATAAGAATCTTTTTGGCTTATGCTACATCAATGAAATTCACAGTATATCACATGGATGTGAAGTCAGCCTTCTTATATGGAAAATTGCATGAAGAGTCTATGTGTCTCAACCTCCAGGTTTTGAAGATCCAAATTTTCCTTATAGGGTCTTCAAGCTAGATAAAGCTCTTTATGGTCTTCATCAGGCGCCTAGGGCATCGTATGAGACATTGTCCAGTTATCTTCTGAAGAATCATTTCAAAAGAGGGCAGATAGACAAGACTCTATTTTTGAAGAAATAAGGAAAAGATTTATTGCTTGTTCAAATATACGTGGGTGACATCATCTTTGGCTCAACAAACTCTAAACTTTGCAAGGATTTTGAATCACTTATGCATTCCAAATTTCAAATGAGTTCTATGGGTGAATTAACTTTTTTTCTTGGATTGCAAGTGAAGCAGACACTGGATGGAATCTTCATTCATCAATCAAAATATGTCAGTGATATCCTTACTAAGTTTAATCTTTCTAATTCAAAGGTAGCTAATACACCAGATACAAGAACTAAACTGGATCTTGATCCAAATGGAGTCTCTGTTGATCAGAAACACTATAGATCAATGATCGGTTCTCTAATGTATTTGACATCTAGCAGACCTGACATTATATATGGATTTTGTGTGAGTGCAAGATTTCAATCAAACCCCAAAGAAGCACATCAGATTCTGTAAAAAGAATTTTTAGATATTTAAAAAGAAAACCCTCCTTAGGACTGTGGTATCCAAAGGATGGAGAATTTAATATTTTTGCATATACTGATAGTGATTTGGAGGTTGCAATTTTGATAGAAAATCCACATCTGGTGGATTTCAATTTCTGGGAAATAGATTAGTGTCATGGCAATGCAAGAAACAAACAAATGTTTTTGTATCCACTGCTGAAGCTGAGTATATTGCTTCATCTTTATGTTGCTCTCAAGTTCTCTGGATTCAAAACCAGATGCTTGATTTTGTTTATAATTTTCTTAAAACTCCTGTATATATAGATAATCTTGCTGCCATCTTTATAACAAAAAATCCTTTTCAAAATTCTAAAACAAAGCATATAGAAATAAGGTAT
Organism: Mikania micrantha; assembly: GCA_009363875.1. Taxonomy (NCBI): domain Eukaryota; kingdom Viridiplantae; phylum Streptophyta; class Magnoliopsida; order Asterales; family Asteraceae; genus Mikania; species Mikania micrantha. The sequence goes on along the minus strand of CM018682.1, from coordinate 47,626,791 downwards.
CGTTTTTTAAGGGACAATGCAGAAAAAGGTTTAATAAATCTTGTTCAGGTTGATACTGAATTTCAGTTGGCTGATATTTTCACTAAACCTTTGGATACCTCAAGGTTTGAGTTTTTAGTTCAGTCACTAGGAATGATAAATTTTCAAGAATAAATATATGATTTATGCAAAATTTTGAAAATGATAGGAATCTTTTTTACTTAATTTTTCCTATGAAAAGACACAGTTTGATGTATAAAATAATATTTTTACTATAATGAGATTGGTAGACTTTAAAATTTATGAGACTAGGTTGTGTGAGAAAACTAAATAAAGTTTATGAAATGTTGATTATTTTGTTTACTTAAAGAAAGTATGTTTTCATATAAGAAATTGAGAATATCATATACTTGGTTTATTTAAGACAACAAAATAAATAAGAGCATGCTTGAGACACCTTTGTCATACAATGTAAAATTCTGAATGTCTTATTTAATCCAACCAAATAAGTGCATGCAATAAATTACCCTTTGTTATACTATGTATAGACCTGGATATTTATTGCATCCAAAACAAATAAGAGCATTCATGATGTACAAATGATGAACATTGTAAAAATTTGGTGTTCTTAAAGCATCCAATCTTATAAGTGTTTTAAAACACAGTTTTCTTCATTAAACCAATGTATTGATTATCAATATATTTCTAATATGAATATATCTTGCTTTAAACAACTTAAAATTTTCAATATTTCAGTTCTAATGTACCTAAAACATGATAATTCTCATTACGCCTCTCTCTTATAAATTTAAAAGTTAGAAGGATCATATACCAACAAGTTATATTAAAATATGTTATATACTATATAAGTGTATCTTTTCATTCTTTAAATTATTTCAAGAGATATGATTCAAAATAGCAATTTAAAAAAAAAAAGAGTGTGTTGAACAACAGATGGCAAATGAGATTATTTACAAAATTAAATATATAAATAATTTTGAGCAACATTCCAATAACTCAGCTAGGCAAAGATACTTATTGCATTATATTGCCATTGACCATATTTCCCTTAATATACAAAAATTCACAATTTGTGAAACAAAATACAATTTTATTCTTGCTTTACATTTGTTAAATATATAGCACATCTGAGTTGACTTTTATATGATGTTTCACTAAACTTTATCTTTGATAGTGCTAATATATCTACTTATGTAGCTGCAGGAAACATGAAAAAATTGAGATTGACCTTGTTCAACAGATGAACTGATAGTTTGGATGTTCAAAAGCAAGAAAGTGCATATGAACTCTAAAATATTCATGTTCTCTAAAATTGATATACTCAATGTGTTGTAAATGTTCTTTCTAACTTTAGTTGCGAATGAACTTGTTCTCAAATGTAATATATATATTTAATTGTGTGACCATTTGCGGACAATTGAATTACTTAGAAAAATTGACTGAAATCATATTTTGGTTAATTGAAACATAAGACTGGAAAGAAATGCCCTTAAAATTTGTTTCAATTAAAGCTCATTTCATTATTGTGGGCCCAAGTCCTTTTAATAACAAATTTTTGTGGGCCCAATCTTACAAAATCTTTCATTAATAAATCCCTAAAATCACATATTCTCTCTATCTTACCCTACCTTTGCTGATTCAAATTTCTCCGGTGCGAAAGATAATAAGTGAACCCCTGTTTATGTTCATTGAGTGTGCGATTGCTCTTAAATCCTTCTTACTTCAACTTAATCCCTGTTTGTAGGTAGAATTTTATAGCATCAACACCTTTATAGAACTTTACATGATTTCATCTTTTATAGCTCGTAAAACCCTAAACCTTGATTTTAAATTCTAAAATGTTTTTTTAAGAATCTCAATCTACACTAATAAATAACAATAATCTTTAAATCATTTAAACTGTACATAATCTAATTTGTATTGTGCTAATTTCAGGAAAATGGTTGCTTTGGTGTTCGTAAAAGATCACAATGTTTGCGCATTTCTGGATGCTAACACATCTAATGGTGCAGATTTTACTGATGTGATAGAGTTTCTTGGTAGATCGAAATATCGTCATGCTTTAACTGTTAATCCTCCTATTTACAAGGAAATGTTTAAAGACTTTTGGAACTCTGCAATTATAATGGATACAGATGATGTGCCCCAAATTTCTGCTACTATTGGCACACATTCACTACTGGTCTCTGAGGAGTCTATTCGCACTTGTCTTCAATGAGGCAATGAGAAAGAAGCTCCAATTGAGTATGATTCAGAAACTGTGTTAGGTACATTTCAGAATGTATTGGGCTATGAAGGCAACTTTAAAGGAAAACAAATTGAAAAAGGAATGTTGAGTCCAAGATGGAAATATTTGGTGCATACATTCCAACATTGTCAGTCAAAAAGAAAAACTGGATGGAATAACATTGGAATGCAAATCTCAAGTGTAATAGTTGGTCTAATGCTATCTAAACCATACAATATGGCATCATATTTGTTTAATGGACTGAGATCTAATGTTCAAAAAGGATCTGTGCACAAATTCCTTATGTATCCAAGATTCATTCAGTGCTTGATCAATGCTTCTCTGGATTATATTCCTACTTTTGGTTCAACTCTGTCTCTGCAACATCACACTGTGAGCATTTTTAAACAGATGAAAAGAACCGATGCTCGAAACACCTTCATTGGAGCTGATGTTCAAATGCCACAAATGTGCCTTGATCTGCAAGCAGCTCTTCTAAACAAAGTTCATTCTGATCCTACTGCTCCTTCTCAAACAACATCTCCTGCTCAATCTTCAGAATAAGAATCTCATCCTCTTTCTCATCACGATGACACTCCTTTAGATCCTTTGTTCTCATACTCTCCTGTTCATCAGCCTTCTCAATCTCCAGTTCCACAATCCACTGAATCTATTCATCTCTCATCTGATCAAAACTCAATCCATTCTGGAAAAACAGAATCAGTTCATTCCACTTCTTCTTCATCATCTTCTTCTGTTCCAGATGGAAAAGCTTCTCCATTATCTGCATCTCCTAAGTCTCAAGCTGCATCTGGATCAGTATATTCTCCTCATTTAGAAAGCTTATCTAGTTCTGATTCCTTCAATGTAGCCTCTGAGCACATCAAAACTAATCCCATCTTATCCCCTTCTCATCAAAATCCTATTCATTCTCATGTTCCTTCTCCTACTCAATCTTCTATTCCCACACCCATTCCATCTCCCAAACAACACATTCCCACACCCATTCCATCTCCCAAACAATGCATTCCCACATAAATTCCATCTCCCAAACAAAATATTCCCACATCTCCACATCATTCTCCGTCTTTTTTTCTCTCACTCCTCAAGTTCAAGCAGATATCAATCAATCTATAACTGTGTCATTAACAGCTCCTTTGATGGAAGAAATTGTCCTTTTAAAATAACAGAACAAATCTTTGCTCAAAACTTTTCAAGCAAAATCCAAGAGATTATTAATTACAGAAAGGAAAATACAGAAACAAAAAAAGCAGATTCAGAGACAAGATCTCAAAATTGAGATTCAATCTCAGGAGGTCTCTGACTACTACAACATTGTTGTTCAAGTGACTGATAAGTGTTATCAGAAAGATAAACTTTTTACCGCTCAAAAGCAAGAGTTAGATGCTGCTTTATCTGATCTTGAAAATATGAATAAACAAAATGAAACAAGGAAACTCTTAATTGAGTCTCTTAAAACCACATCTGAGGCACAGTCCAGATTAATTTCCTCTTTAAAATCAGATCTTGCAACTCATAAGGGGCAATCAGCTGAAGCATCAAAGCCATTAACTTTGCTTAAATCTGAATTTGCTCAAGAGAAAGAGACTTCTACACTTCAGGCAAAACAGATTCATGAGCTATCATCAAATGTTACACTTTTTAAATCTCAAAATAAATCTCTCCATCTGGCCCTGGATTATCTGCTCTCCTCATCATTCAACACTACAAAGAAAGATGATCAAGATCCTGAGGATGATGCTCCCAAAAAGGGGGATAAAAGACAAAGAGATACTGCTGATGATGTGTATGAAATTTCTGATGACTCTGATGATAATAATGATGACAATACTACTATTGCATCACTTATGCAAAGATCATCAAAATAGAGACAATTAAACAATCTAATTTATCAGTTTGATCAACCCATGGTTGCTGCTAAAGAAAACTACTCTGTTAATGATCTTCATATCTCAGAAGTTATAATCAGTCAAATCATATACACTCCTATCAGAGAGCACATGCTAAAGGACACTACATATGCTTAATCTCACCTCATTAATGTAACAAGATTTACTGATGAGCAAATGGATTTCATCAAAAGAATGATAATTGAAGCTGAAAAGGTTGAGACTGTTGATGTAGAAAATGTTCCTGATGCATCTGATGCACTTCCTTCCTCTTCACAAGTACTAGATAAAGGAAAAAGGAAATTAACTGATGAGGAATTACTGGAAGGAGAAATTCAAAAGAAGAATAAAAGCTCATAAATATTATCTGAAGCGGATAAAGGCATTTTTGCTCCATTCATTGATGAGCATATGGCTGCTAAAAAACAGTTGGAAAATCAAAGGCTGAAACAACAAGATGATGATGAGCAGTTGATTGATTATAATGAGAGTGATGACATCATTTTTGATGATGATGATGAAAATGTTGATTTTTTAAAGTAAGAGGAAGGAGAAATAGCTGGAGGATACAAGTTGAAAGATGATATCATTTCAGAGACTAAAATAGATAAAGCTTATGCAGCAAACTTCTCCAAAGAAGCTCAAAAAGATCCTCATATGGCTCATGATATGTTTCTAATAAGAAATGACTATCCAGCTGACCAAGTATTGACAATGACCTCTGAAGAATTGGAAAAAGTAGTAGCAAAATATGAAGAGCTTCAAAGAGGTGAGGTCGATACATAATATGAGAAATCTATTGATGCTGAAAAACAGAAGGCAGAAAAGCAGCCTCCTCCTCTGCTCAAAAACATAGATGAGATGAATGATACTAAACTCAGAGAATTTCACACTTTGAGAAATTATCCCACCAGAAGGTCATCTCATATGAAAACTAAAAGACTAAGAGAAGAGGTCACTGCCTTAGTGAAGGCAGGGAAAAGACAGAAAAAGATGATAATCCTTGATATCAAAAAGACCAAATATACAAGATTTACATCTACAAGGGCTCCATCTTCTTCAGCATCCAAGAAACCAAAAATTTTTGCCCCTTTAAAATTGACAAACACTTATGCTAGAAAATGGTTCCCTGACTTAGACACTACAGGTGAATACGCAAGAATAATTATTGAAGAAGGGCAAACATTTGATGAATTGTTTGAGACCATGGAATGCAAGAGAAGCAACAATGCAAAGATAATTGCCTGGAAATTTGATTTTGATTGGGATGCTTTTATCATAAAAAGAGTAAATGGTTCAGTAAAGTTTTTCTTCAATGCAAATACCATTTTTACTCTTCCCGATCATGATCTGTTTGAAGTAGGTGATTTGCATGGATATGAATTTGAGGAAAATCTTCATAACTTTGTGAAGAAAAAGAAGATGGATAAACAAACGTTTAGAATGATGTGCAATTTAAAAGATAACAATCACTTCATTCCATAGAAAGGAAAGAAGAATAAAATGGAAGATAGAAAACTTAGGATGAAGTCCTTTCCATACAAAAAGGCAAAGACTCAATACAGAACAAAAAGCATATGTGGAGATCAAAACACATATCCTATTACAGCATGATTCTATGATGCTACAGAATATGAGTTAGTGCTACAAAGAAGAGAAGATGAAAAAGAGCACAGTGATATATACCTTTTCACACCTTATGAGTTGAAATTGCTTGATCCCACATACATTCTTTTCCTTGATCAACAAAAACTTGATAAGCTCTTTAATAAACTGGCTGAAGCAGATTTGTGTATATTTCTTCACCTAATAAGAAATTTGGCTACTGTGTATGAGAAAATTTCCACAAGAAAAGCCATGTCTGACTTGAACATTACTCCCACCGTAATTGAAAATATTAGAAGAATGTCTATTAATAAAGATGGAAATCTGAGAGTACAAAGCTCAAGTCAAGGAGACAATTTCTAGTAGATGCATATTTTGTCCCTAGTTCAGTTATTGAATTATGTGTTTGCATGTAAAGTTTTGACTATGAATGACTTACAACTATTATCTATGAATGTATATGCTTAACATGTTTTAATTTTGAATTGATAAAACAATATGATCTCTTTCGTACGCATGAGCCTAAGAATGAGTTCATTTGGACGAATAAAGGACTAACGAATGTCCTTTCAAGCGAAAGAACCAGGTCTCTCTTCCGTTCGTACGAATGAATCAAATATTTGATTCGTTCGTGTGAAAGGTTCGTTCGTGTATCGTTATCCGTTTGAATGAGTGCTTCGTGCAACTCATTCGTATGACAGACTATGGACTATAAATACCTGAAAAACAGAATGTTTTAGGGTAACTAATCATTCCCGAGTATCCTCCTCATTTTCAGAGCCACTTCTGCATCTCCAACTTCGTCTTCTTGCCCGTGGTGTTCGATTTCACTCATAACGTTGATTCCCAATCATCGTATCATCACGGGTTGCAAGGATTTCAATTGGAAAGCCCACGAATAGGATTTCGTTCTATTCGGAGGGCTGTCAAGCAGAATCATTAGGGATACTTCCCGTTTTTCAGGTCCAACAAAGTGGTATCAGAGCCTTGGCTCTTGATTCTACTTGTTTTCAATCAAATTTATTGATTTTGAGATTGATTCTCTGAATTTCTACAAGAAACCATGTTTTTCTCTTCTTAAAGTGCAAGTTTATTGGGTAAAACTTGTGTTTCTGGGTATATTTTCATGTTCTATTGATTCACGAACCTAAGGTAGGTTATTGTGTGATTGTATACCGAATTTGAAGTAAATCTCGGTCTAGAACTCTAGTTTGGAAGATTTATGTTGCTGAAAATTCAGATCACATGAACGAATAGCTTAGATGAATAGCTATTCACACGAATGGATTTTCAGGCGAACTGACATCTTCGTTCGAACTTCACACGAAGAGACCTCCCTTCGTACTAACTCCATACGAACCGACCTTCATTCGTCCATCATTGCACGAATGACTCTCCAATTCGCATAAATTGTTCGTTCGTTCAGTTCGTTCGTGATTGTTTTTCATTCGTTCTTTCATTCGTACGAAACAGTCTAGTTCGTACCTGTCATTCGCATCAAAGAGTTTCATTCGTACTTAGGAACGAAAAATTTGTCTAAGTGTCAAATTCAGATTATTTTTAATATTATGGAGGAAATTGCACTGATGGCAAACCAAAACACCAGAATCCAGAACTTATTGCTTACAGAAACAGAGACAGGGAACTCAAATAAGGCTCCAAAGTTGCTATCTTTAGATGATTATCCACACCGGAAATATCGATTTGAGATACACATCAATGGAGTTGACACCAACTTATGGACGAATATCGAAGGTGGGTATTTGAGACCACTCAGTGACTATGGATCACCTCTGCTTGTTACACGGATGACTGAGCCTCAAAGAAAGTTATATGATTTTGAGAAGAAAGCCTATGCAATCCTGTCACAATCCATTGCTACTGACATATTTCATCAGTTCAGACAGTTCATCTCTTCCAAATCAATATGGGATGCTTTGCAACAGAGATATGAAGGGAATGATGCACTGAAGAGCATCAAGTCTAAGGCTTTGAGGAAAGAGTTTAACAGTTTTATGTATGTGGGGAACGAGTCCTTGGATGATCTGATTGCGAGATTTTATCATCTTTTAAGTGAGTTTTTCAACCATCAAGTCAAGACAACTACTCAAGAGAAGATTCAATGTCTGGCAGATGCTTTACTCCCAAGTGGGAATCATTTCTTATGGTATTAAAGCAGAGTGAGATGCTTGCCTCTATGGATATCAATGAATTCATTCAAAAGCTGAAGGAACAGGAGATAGAGAAAAAGTGGAAAGCCAATAGAGTGGCATAAGTCCAAGATCCTTCCATCTATTACTCAACTCCTACAGTGGAAAAGAATTCTTCGCATGCGCCTTTGAAGACAGCTTTTATTTCACAGACCAAAGAGGCTCCTGTTTCATGTCAGGCACACTTCAGTCCATCTGCTGCCACCACTACCTCTTGTTCAGAGGATAGTCATTCTGTCATCAATTTGCAGACTGAAAAATTTGATAAAGTGCCAGTAGAAGTTTCTAAAGAGCATATGGGCCTTTTGTCTACACTTGTGAGTTCTTATGACGGGTTGTTAGCTGGGTTAATCGAAAATCAACACTTGACAAATGAAGATTACTCACAGATTGATCCAGATGATATGGAAAGGATTGACATCATGTGGGCTCTTGCAAGTGCTGTCAGAAGGGCAAAAGATTTTGTCAGAAGAACTGGTAAGGACATCAATCTGAAAAAGGATTCAAAGTTTGGTTTTGACATGTCCTCTGTTACTTGCTACAACTGTGGTGATAAAGTACATTTTGCAAGACAATGCAACAAACCAAAGAAGATGGGAAATCAGAACCCATTTCAGAATCAAAGATCATCTGCTTCTAATCCAGAAAAAAGATTAGTACCAATTGAGACTCCTTCTCATGCCAGCTTTTCAAACACAAACAAGGCTCTAATGGCTCAGAATGGTGAAGGGGAGAACTGGGATTTCAGATTCAACTCAGAAAATGGAGCAGATGAGAAAGCTTGTGTTGCAGAAATCCAGGAAGTTGCTCATCATATTTCTAAAAATGGTTCAGAAGAAAGGAAGATTGAGTTGAACGAATCATCAAGATCAGGCTCTACAAGCACATCTGGTTCAGAAACTAAGGAGGTGTCAGATACTGATGCTGAAGAAAATCATGCCACACAATTTGCCTTGATGGTGGATACTTCTGCTTCATCTCTGACTGGTCAGGTATATGATGAATGTTCATCACCTAACTCTAGATGTTTTCATTGTGTTGACCTTGAAAGTAAGGTCTTGGCTTATCAGGAACATAATGCAGACCTGATCAGTGATATCAACCGATGTATTAGGCAAATCGTATTTTAAAATCAAATGAAAAGGATTTTAAAACTAAAATTGACTTATTCAATAGGCAATTACATGAGGCTGAGATCGCTGTGCTGAATAAGCAAGATGCTATCACTTCTTATCTCAATACAATTAATGAGACAAAGAAGAAGTTAGCCATAGTAGAATGTGAGTTTGAGACTTTGAGCCAGAAGCTCAAGAGCTATGAAAGCTCTTCATATATTATTGAGCACATGATCAGTGATGGGACTGATCTGAAGGGTAAGAGAAAAGTAACAAAATATAACCATTGTCCTCCACCAGTCTTAAATGGTTTTGTCAATTCACCTAATGACAAGGAAGTTAAAGATTTCCAAGTTAAAACTCATTTGGTAATTGATCCCATTGGGATCATTTCAAATGAGGGTTCTTCATTGTCTAAGGAATCATTTGTGGAGGGAGTGGTTGATGATTGGGTCTCTGTTTCTAAGGATGATTCTGATTTTTCACCTCAAGTATCCACTATTAAGAGTCATACATCTGGTGTCAAAAATGTTGACCCAATCTCATCCAACACAAATATATCTTCAAAATTCTCCAAATCCATAGGCTTTGTGAAGGCTCCACAAGTGGGTGATGCTAGTGAATCCAACAAGACAGACAATCTTGTTTTTAATGGGACTAAGGGTTTGGGTTTCAAGCAGGACAAGAAAAAATCAAATGATTTACATAAAAAACATGGTTTAAAGTTTCATCACAAACAGTCTCAAAATAACACCAAAAAGTTTTCTTCCACAGATAAACGAGCATGTTTTGAGTGTGGTGCACTTGGGCATTTTGCTAGATCTTGCCCTCATTTGATTACACCACAATTCGCATCACATAAAAAACCAAATCAGTATTTTGTTAAACCGGTCAAACATGTTCACCATTTACCTCAAGTCAAACCCAAACATCATTCATCCATTAAGTCTCAAGATAAGGGTAAAATGGGAATGATTGATCTAATTGCACCCAAAATTGTTTCTGATAATCAATCCAAACCATCTTCTGTGTGTTTGAAGAAATCTTTCAGCAAAAACACTATCTGGAAGGTCAAATCATCAAAGACTTCTGTCTTAAGACCTCCAGATAAAGTGACCTCACATGAACAATGGATTGAGATGAAAGTCCTAGACTCGTTGGGTCAACCCAAGACTGTAAAGGCTTGGGTCCCCAAATTCAACTAATGTTTTGTGTATATGCAGATTGCCCCAAATGCTACTGTTAACATTACTTGGATTGTGGATAGTGGGGCATCAAGGCACATGACTGGAGGCATATCGCTTCTTACAGATGTCAATTCAATTAGAGGAGGATATGTTGTTTTTGCCGGTGACAAAGGAGGTTTTATTACTGGAGAAGGAATTCTTTCAAATGGTCAAGTCTTATTTGACAAAGTCAGATATGTGAAGCAGCTGGAGAACAATCTACTTTATGTGTCACAAATCTGTGACAAAAGGTACAAGGTTCTTTTTTATGATTCTAGCTGCTACATTCTCAAGCAAGGTATCACCATTCCTAAAGACTGGATTTTGATGTCTGCTGCAAGAAAACAAGATTTATATGTTCTCAACATGGCTACATCTTCAACTACATCTTCTACAGCTTCATGTTTTATGTCTAAGGCAACAGAGAAAGATTCCATCCTTTGGCATAAGAAGATGGGTCATTTGAGTCTACAAAAGATGAATCACTTGGTTCAAAACAATCTGGTTGAGGGAGTGAGTTTGAAAAACTTTAAGCTGTCTGATGTCTGCGTTTCATGCAAAAAGGGAAAGCAAGTCAAGCAGTCTCATAAGCCCAAAAAATATCATTCAATTACTGTTCCACTTGAGCTTCTTCACATGGATCTGTTTGGTCCTGTAAATCACAAGAGTATTGCTGGAGATCAATACTGCTTGGTCATCACTGATGAGGTCTCCAGATATTCTTGGGTATTTTTCATGAAGGTGAAATCAGAAACATTCGAATGTGTTAAAATTCTAGTAACTAAGCTTGAATCACTATATAAGCTTAAGGTTCGAATGCTCAGAACTGATAGCGGGACTCAATTCAAAAATCACAACATGGAGGCTTTCTGCAATGAACGTGGAATTTTCCAACAATTCAGTGCTCCATATGTCCCTAAGATGAATGGTGTTGCTGAGCGAAAGAACAGAACATTGACTGAGGCAGCTCGGACTATGCTTGCTGACTCCTCCCTACCGGTTCAATTCAGGAATGAAGCTGTTACGAATGCTTGTTATACTCTGAATCGGGTACTGATTGTGAAGAGACATGGAAAGACTTGCTTTGAATTACTACGTAACAGAAAGCCAAATCTTAAGTATCTTGAACCTTTTGGTGCTCCATGCACGATGCTTAAGAAACATGAGCAAGGCAAGTTCAATGAAAAGGTGGAAGAAGGCTACTTTCTTGGGTATAGCACTCCTAACAAAAGAATCAACACGCAATGTAGAGGATTGGTACCATGTGCATGTTCAGAAGTACACTATGCCTCCACCAGGAAAGGTTCCAGACTGGATGTTCAACTATTCTGATCTTTTTGACTCTTTCAATATGCCTCCCATGTACTCTGATGAAGTTGTTGCTGTTCAAATGATGTATGATGCACAGAATGCACCTGATGAACCAGTGCAACCTTCATCAGTTACTGTTCCAATCCAGATAAATGATGAAAGTTCATATTCAGATGATAATCACTCACATCCTGATGTTGCAGATCCAGTTGTTGACAATGTGATTCCTGGTCTTGAGGATGTTAATCTAAAAAATCTTGATCCGCAGGTTGTTGTACATACTCAACTTGTTGTCAGGATAAACAGAATTCATCCTCGAAACAACATCATTGGAGATCTAACTGATGGAGTGAAGACTAGAAATCAGTTATCTTCAGGCGGTCTTGCTGACATACTTGACTTTGGAGATGTAAACTTTTGTTCACGTTCTTGTTTTATCTCTCAAGTTGAGCCCAGAACCATTACTGAAGCCTTAAAAGAAGAATCTTGGGTAGATGCTATGCAGGAAGAGTTGTTACAATTTAAGAAACTTGGAGTTCGGCAGCTTGTTGATAGACCTAAAAATGCGAAAGTCATTGGCACAAAATGGGTTCTACATTGCAAACGTGATGATCATGGTATTATGATAAGAAACAAAGCACGTCTGGTTGTGCAAGGATTTAGAGAAATTGAAGGCATTGACTACAATAAATTATTTGCACTGGTTGCTTGTCACACCCCAGGCCGGCGGGAACGGATCGTGTTTTCCCGTCGGGCGGAAAGTTCCCGGGGCGCGATATCATTGAGTTGATAATCAAATGATCAGATTGTTTACATAGCACATGAGGTATAAATGAGAAATGCTAATCATGACATGAAATAGAATTACAAAGTTAAATTACATTGTACTTCATAATTTAACTAAGTAAATCTAATCAAAAAGAATCAATGATGTTATATCTTGATCTGTACAAGATATACAAAAGTGATTCACTGTTTTGTCATATCAAAAGTATGCAATCAAAAGTAAGCTAGGTCTTCTATGAGTCCACTAGCTTATCACTTGCATATAAGTATCTACACCTGTTCGTCACCTGAGAAAACATGTATTTAAACAAAGTCAACACTAGGTTGGTGAGTTCATAAGTAAGTAAATTGAAAACCATTGAACTGATCATGCACACATTCACAATGTTATATTTGTTGCTTGTATACTTGTTTCACCTGTTCCACCCAATGGCCTCTCCTTAGTTATATGTACAAGTAGTATATCACCTAACTAAGTATGCTTATATATAGGGAATCACGAAAGGGTCAAGCCCAGACGCTATCCCACCACATACTCAACCAAGTTCCACACCACTTGCGATACAACTAAAGATATCCATTTCCCAACTATCCGAATTGTCCGCTGTATAATCATATGTAGAATAATAATATAGTAAGAGGGGTTTAGCCATCAAACCGAAGTATTGATAAACCCTCGTTGAATTAAGGAATTTAGATTATTTAAATCTGATCCTTGTATTATTCTATTACTTGTGAGGTTAACTTTTATGTTACACTTTTAATTTAATTAAAAGTATTAGTTAACTGTTCATCATATGTCTCCAAATGTAGCGTATAGAATCCGAATGGAATCCATTTTAATCCTCATGTAATCAGATTAAAATGCATTCCATTCTCTCCTATCCCGCCGTGTGATCCCAAAGTTTCCGTGTGGGATTGTCTCATGTGATTAACAAAGTCGAATAAGAACTTGTCTTATTACGTTATGATAATCGGGTGTAAATGACAAGAATCCCATGAAGTTACGTTATCATGATCATCATTTACTGAATTCCATGTGATCCCAAAGTATCCGTGTGGGATTGTTCTCGTGTGTTTAACAAAGTCGAATAAGAACTTGTCTTATTACGTTATGTTAATTATGTGTAAATGACAAGAATTCCATGAAGTTACGTTATCATGATCATCATTTACTGAATTCCATGTGATCCCAAAGTATCCGTGTGGGATTGTTCTCGTGTGTTTAACAAAGTCGAATAAGAACTTGTCTTATTACGTTATGTTAATTATGTGTAAATGACAAGAATCCCATGAAGTTACGTTATCATGATCATCATTTACTGTAAATGAAAAGAATCCCATGAAGTTACGTTATCATGATCATCATTTACTGAATCCATGTGTTCCCAAAGTATCCGTGTGGGAATGTTCTCGTTATACAATTAAGTGTAAATTGTTTAAGTATTTGATCATGTGGAAATAACTAAGTGTCATAAGTTATAATCTTATAACTAAGTTATTTTAATGTATTGATGATTAGGAAATTATCTTATCATAATCATATGAGTTTCCCTGTTATCTCATAATCATACAAGCATGCATACAATGATATATGATAATAAGCAATTTAATATTATCAAATCAAAGTATAAATAACATGTTAAGCAAACTTTTAAATAAATAAAAGCAAACATGTTTCTCAGCCCCGAGAATTGAAATCAGTAAAGATTTAAAGTAAAAGGGGGCATATGAACTCACCTTGTAGTAATTGTGTTTGACTTAGCTTAAACAAGAATATACGCGCTCTTGATTGTACTTGAGTGTATTTCCACGATCCTGTATTGATTTCACGATATTTTTAACTTATTAGTATAAATTATAGGGATTATGTGTGTATGTATGTGTTAGCCAAGCTTTGGCCAACACTCAAAGTCTTCGGTCTTTGTCTGGCCCATCTTTATTTGTTATTGATCCTTGAAATCCATAGACTTTCTTTGACTTATTATTGTTTCCTCTATTTTATATTAAGACCAATTGTAGGTTCATGAAGGCCATGTTATGAATGTTACAAAACCTTGTTGTAAAAGTTGCCGTATTGGTAGAATTCCTTGATTCTCATGAATATTACCACATATTAGTGTTGAATTAAAGAGTTATAGTAGTTCTTTAGTCATGTGGGCCAAACAAATTAAGTTGGGCCAATGATATGTGATGTTGAATCACAAAGGCCTTGCCAAAGGTTACAAGAGCTAGAATTCAAGTGGCCTTGTGGGCCTTTATTGGGCCACTAAGGAATTTGTTGGGCCAGAGATGGGCCCAGGCAATATTTGTTGGGCCTAATGTTAAAATGGGCTATAGAAATCAAAAGTGGGCCAGAAGTAGGTTGTTGGCCAAGTCAATAACAACGTGGCTCCAAAATGAGGCCAAGGGCCTCAAAATAGGCCTTGGATCAGTTTCTGTGGGCCTCGGGCTGATTTTGCTGGGCCCAATGAGTTTTGTCTCGGGCCTTCACCAAAATAGTTCGTGGGCCAAGCTGGGCCTTGCTTACATGGGCTGAAACAACTGTGGGCCTAAAATTTGGGCTATTGGCCAGAATCTTGGGCTTGGCAACCGGCTAGGTTAGGAATTAGTGGGCTCGGCATCATGGATTATGGGCCTATCGGAATAGAGGCTGGAATACATCATTGTTGGCCCAGAATCATAATCTGTGGACCTGCATAAACAAGTGGTCCCAATCTAGACCCAATTGGGCCTAAGAAGTGAAATTGGGCCAAATCTCATGACATGGGCTTTGTTAATAGTAATGGGCCTAACTAATTTATTGAATTCAATATGGGCCAAGGTAGGCCGAAGTAATAGAGTTGGGTCTAGCCTGATTTGAGCCTAAAACTATGAGTTGGATATGTGGTTGCTTCCTGGGCTGATTGTGGTGTAAAATTGGGCCAGAACAGTGGCCTCAAGCAACTGATTTGATTCCAGTGAATGGTTGCCCTAGCCGCATGTCTTGCATGGTCAAATGGAGGTATACAGTCAAATGAAGGGTGTGGCTCGGTCACATGTGATGGCAGTGGCGAATGGGAGTACTAGCGAATGGATTATGCCGATTGAACCTGTGGCCGAATGATTGCTGGCGACTGAACTCAGATCGATTGTAGTTGTGGTTGGCCGAATAGGATGAAGAGATTATGAGTGACGAATGAGGTATTGGCAACTGGGATTGGTCGGCCGAATGACTAAAGGTGGCGAATGAGGATGGCGAATGAGGGGTGGCTGGCCATTCGGCCATAGCCATTCGACCCTCTGAAGTTGCAGGTTAGCCACGTTGTTCAGTTAAATTTTTCAACCGATTCTATGGTGTTTCGGTGGACAACAAATGGTAACCAAGTTGTAGAAGGTAGGGTTTCGAAGAAGAAGATGATACATAGCCGGTTTAGGAGCTGGTTCGAGTATGGGTTATAAAACCCTAATTTTTCGCTATCTTTACTTCACAATACCTCGATTTTCAGTGTCCTTGGCTCTAGATCCGTTGTACTTTCATGTAGAGGACGTCGAGGGCTACGCGTGGGCGAAAGAATCACTCGAATCGGGTGAGAAACGAGAGAGATATGGATGAGAGAAGGTTAGTAATGGAGGTGGGTTTCAAAACCGGGAATAGGGTTTTTAGATGTAGAAGATGAAGTGAGAATGAGTAATTTGACTCATTTAAGGGTATTTATACCCCGAGGGTGTTTGGGTTCGTTTTCGTTGCTCGGTTCGTAAATTCGTAAGTTTTCCGGAAAATTACGCGTAATTTAAATGGATTTAAATAAATTAAGTTAATTTAATTATTTTGATGAGTTTCAAAATTGTAAAATGTTATTTATTTGATTTTTTTAATTACTTTCGTTCGTGACGTGTTTTCGTTGTCGTTTCGTCAGATCGCGTAACCTTCGCGCGTAATTCGTTCGAATCGTCACCCGAACGAATACGACGATGGTTTTGCTTTCTGACTTTTGTTTTCTACTTTTCAGTCATTATTTCAGAACTCTAAACTCACAGATATGTTTGTGTGAATCGTCACTCACGCAAACACACTGTCAGTTCGTCATTCTGAAATAACACTGCATTAATGTTTTAATTGTGTTTCCTCACTGTCGGACTCAACTATACATCATGATTTCACATTGTTTTTGTACTGACTTGTCGGTCATCTGATTCCTGTCGTCTGTGGACATCAGATCGCAACCGATATGTTTCTGAATATCGTTTGAATACCGTTGCTTCTCATGATTTGTTGTGTTAACTGTAATTAAGTTTTCACTTAATAAACACAACTAATGTTCCAAATGTACGTTGTACTTAATGTATTTAAGTTTATACAAAAATACGTACAACGATTTCTTGTATTTAGAATTCTGTTAATACAAGTACTGTTTAAGCTTACGTACGTACACATAGAATAAGGTGAAAGTACACATATTGTACGGACTTGCCGGACGATCTGGCACTTGCTGTTACAGTCTCCCCTTGTTAAAGAAATTTCGTCCCGAAATTTAAGCATCAAAGTCGGGCTTCAATTCTCGAACAGATGGGGATACTTTGCTTTCATGTTGTCCTCGCGTTCCCAGGTAAATTCTGGTCCACGCTTGGAGTTCCATCGAACCTTTACAATAGGGATACGGCTTCGTTTCAGTCTCTTGACTTCACGTTCCATAATCTCTACAGGTTCTTCAATGAAATGTAATTGTTCATCAATTTGTATCTCTTCCAAAGGTATGATCAGTGTTTCGTCTGCTAAGCACCTCTTGAGATTTGATACATGAAACACATCGTGTACTCCACTGAGTTCATCAGGGAGTCTGAGTCTGTATGCCACAGGACCTATGCGTTGAGTAATCTCAAATGGTCCGACATACCGAGGTGCTAGTTTGCCTTTAGCCCCAAAACGAACTACGCCTTTCCATGGGGACACCTTCAACATAACTCGGTCACCCACATCGAATTCCAAAGGCTTGCGCCGTTTGTCTGCGTAATTCTTTTGGCGGCTACGTGTTGCTTGTAATCTCTGTTGTATCTGGGCTATCTTATCAGTAGTTTCCTGAATAAGTTCAGGCCCAGTTATTTTGTTGTCTCCCACTTCGGTCCAACAAATTGGAGATCGACATTTTCTACCATAGAGTGCTTCAAAAGGAGCACATCCAATGCTGCTGTGGTAGCTATTGTTGTAGGAGAACTCAATAAGTGGTAAATGTGTGTCCCAACTTCCACAGAAGTCTAGGATGCATGTTCTCAACATATCCTCTAGGGTTTGAATAGTGCGCTCGCTTTGTCCATCCGTTTGTGGATGATAAGCAGTGCTCAAGTTAACACTTGTCCCTAAGGATTGTTGCAATGATTGCCAGAACCGCGAAGTGAATCGACTGTCCCGGTCTGAGATAATAGACAATGGCACACCATGCCTTACTACTATCTCATCAATGTATAGTCTTGCAAGTTTCTCCATCTTGTACGTTTCTCTGATCGGCAAGAAATGTGCGGACTTGGTCAATCTATCAATGATGACCCAAATCGAATCATGTCCGCTGGAAGTGCGGGGTAGCTTGGTAATGAAATCCATAGCTATTTGTTCCCACTTCCATTGTGTTATCTCTGGTTGTTCCAGCAAACCCGAAGGTTTCTGGTGTTCAGCTTTGACTTTGGCACATGTGAGACATTTGCCAACATAAGTGGCAATGTCTTTCTTCATGCCCGGCCACCAATAAAATGACCTAAGATCTTGGTACATCTTGTCAGCACCGGGATGAACTGAATAACGTGTCTTGTGTGCCTCATCAAGTATGAGTGTTCGAAGTTCATCTACTGCTGGAATCCAAACCCGATCCAGATAGTAGATAACTCCGTCTTGTCTTGTCTCAAAATGTTTTTCGGCTCCACAGTCGAGTTCTCGTTTCAAATTGTCTCTTGCCACTGATTCTTGTTGTGCTTGTAGAATGTGATTTCTCAAACTTGTTTGCACCGTCATTCCCATAGCGTGAACGCGTAAGGGTTTGACTCTTTCCTTCCGACTCAAAGCATCTGCAACAACATTTGCTTTGCCCGGATGGTATTTGATCACACAATCGTAATCGTTCAGGAGTTCAACCCAATGTCTCTGTCTCATGTTAAGCTCCTTCTGATCAAATATGTGCTGTAAACTCTTGTGATCTGTGAAGATAGTGCATTTGGTACCATAAAGGTAGTGTCTCCAAATCTTCAAGGCAAAAACAACAGCTCCCAGTTCAAGATCATGTGTCGTATAATTCTTCTCGTGTATCTTCAGCTGTCGTGAGGCATAAGCAATGACTTTGTCTCGCTGCATTAAAACACATCCGAGTCCTTGATGGGAAGCATCACAATAAACCACAAAGTCATCACTGCCTTCTGGGAGTGTTAGAATTGGAGCATTGCACAATCTTTGTTTTAGTGTCTGGAATGCCTCTTCTTGTTTGTGAGTCCACACAAAAGGTTCAGACTTCTGTGTGAGTTTGGTGAGAGGCAAGGCTATCTTAGAGAAATTCGAAATGAATCTCCGGTAATAACCTGCCAATCCCAAGAATGATCGGATCTCCATCGGTGTCGTAGGCACATCCCAGTTCTTGATCGCTTCTATCTTGGCAGGATCCACATGAATACCATCACTGTTAATCACGTGACCCAAAAACTGAACTTCCCTTAACCAAAATTCACATTTAGAGAATTTGGCATAGCGTTGTTCTCCTTTTAGAAGCTCCAAAACTGTCCTGAGGTGTTGTTCATGTTCTTTCTCGTTCTTTAAATAAATCAGTGTATCGTCGATGAAGACGATCACAAACTGATCTAGATACGGCTTGCACACCTGGTTCATCAAGTCCATGAACACAGCCGGTGCGTTCGTTAATCCAAATGGCATCACCATGAATTCGTAATGTCCATATCGGGTACGAAAAGCCGTCTTTGGTATGTCTTCCTCTTGAATCCGGAGCTGATGATAACCTGATCTCAGGTCTATCTTGGAAAAGTACTGTGCTCCCTGTAACTGATCAAACAAATCATCAATCCTCGGTAACGGGTACCGATTCTTGATGGTGAGTTTGTTGAGTTCTCGATAATCAATGCACATCCTAAAGGTTCCATCCTTCTTTTTAACAAAAAGAACCGGAGCTCCCCACGGGGAAAAGCTCGGTCGGATGAATCCTTTATCGAGAAGTTCTTGCAATTGATTAGACAACTCCTGCATCTCAGATGGAGTAAGCCCATAAGAAGACTTAGCTACCAGAGTGGCTCCCGGAATCAAATCTATTCAAAACTGCACTGATCTCTTGGGTGGCAGCTCCGGTCAGTCATCCGGAACCACTTCTGTAAAGTATCTCACCACTGATACATCTTGAACCTTGATCGCCTTCTCGTGCAGTATTACACTGACACGATGCTCCACTTAATCTCCATAAATCTCCAGAAATTGATTATTCTCCGTTCAAGCGTAGATATTATCTAGGTGGCGCCTAATTAATCTATACTTATGTTTAATTATATTATTAACTACATATGATCTACACCTATGTAAATTTGAACATATATCTAATTCAAATAAGCGTGGTTAAAATGACATACCTTCGGAGTCATCCGACTCCGCGTGTACATCTGAAGCTGGTAGAGCGAGCAGTCCTTCGGTGGTGGTTGATGCGGTAGGAACAGATGGAGTTGTTGGAGGCTTCCTCTTGGGGCAATCTCTTGCGAAATGTCCAATTATTCCGCAGGTGTAGCAGTGGTGTTTGCGTTGAGAAGAAGTAGATGTGCTTGCTTCATGATTCTGGTTCTGTGTTGGAAGGCTTCGGCATCGGTGGATTAGATGCCCCTTCCTTCCACAGTTCAGACAATGGCTGCAAGGATTGTTCCTGGCATGATGAAATCCGCACTCGTTACACTTGGGACGATTACCTGTGTAATGAGGGAGGTTTGACCTCATTGAGGTTTTGCAATAAACATCCCAGTGTCCTACTCTTCCACAGCGTGTGCACTGGCGACACTGGTTTTTGTCATGGTGATGATATTGGCAGAGTTGACAAAGAGGGGCCTTTCCCTTGTAATTCTTGCCACCCATAACAGCCGGGTCTGGCATGACCTGACTGATAGGTGTGGCCTCAATGTAGTTCATAGTCCTCTTTCACTTTTTGGCAGGGCGTTGTTTGCATTTCTTGCTGGTGTCACCTTCCGCAGGTTCATTTCCTTTGGTGGTGACAGGTGGGAAACCTCTAGCATACTCGTCACTGCTCCTGATTCTATTGATAATCTCAGGAATGATTGCAACCAATTGCTCAGTAATCAAGGTTGCTAGTGCAGCAGTCGTGGGTTCCACCTCTGGTAGGGAGAAATGAGGTGGTGATGGTGGTTGTCCCTGTGACATATCAATCCTAACCGAAAAATCATTTATGCCCAAATAATGTATCATATGCAAGTAAGTTTCAATGTCCTGCGTTTTCTACATGAGGGTCCCTAGGTTATAGTCTAGGCCAAACCATTTTAGTAATGTGACCTATATTTCTCTATAACCATGGCTCTGATACCAATCTGTCACACCCCAGGCCGGCGGGAATGGATCGTGTTTTCCCGTCGGGCGAAAAGTTCCCGGGGCGCGATATCATTGAGTTGATAATCAAATGATCAGATTGTTTACATAGCACATGAGGTATAAATGAGAAATGCTAATCATGACATGAAATAGAATTACAAAGTTAAATTACATTGTACTTCATAATTTAACTAAGTAAATCTAATCAAAAAGAATCAATGATGTTATATCTTGATCTGTACAAGATATACAAAAGTGATTCACTGTTTTGTCATATCAAAAGTATGCAATCAAAAGTAAGCTAGGTCTTCTATGAGTCCACTAGCTTATCACTTGCATATAAGTATCTACACCTGTTCGTCACCTGAGAAAACATGTATTTAAACAAAGTCAACACTAGGTTGGTGAGTTCATAAGTAAGTAAATTGAAAACCATTGAACTGATCATGCACACATTCACAATGTTATATTTGTTGCATGTATACTTGTTTCACCTGTTCCACCCAATGGCCTCTCCTTAGTTATATGTACAAGTAGTATATCACCTAACTAAGTATGCTTATATATAGGGAATCACGAAAGGGTCAAGCCCAGACGCTATCCCACCACATACTCAACCAAGTTCCACACCACTTGCGATACAACTAAAGATATCCATTTCCCAACTATCCGAATTGTCCGCTGTATAATCATATGTAGAATAATAATATAGTAAGAGGGGTTTAGCCATCAAACCGAAGTATTGATAAACCCTCGTTGAATTAAGGAATTTAGATTATTTAAATCTGATCCTTGTATTATTCTATTACTTGTGAGGTTAACTTTTATGTTACACTTTTAATTTAATTAAAAGTATTAGTTAACTGTTCATCATATGTCTCCAAATGTAGCGTATAGAATCCGAATGGAATCCATTTTAATCCTCACGTAATCAGATTAAAATGCATTCCATTCTCTCCTATCCCGCCGTGTGATCCCAAAGTTTCCGTGTGGGATTGTCTCATGTGATTAACAAAGTCGAATAAGAACTTGTCTTATTACGTTATGATAATCGGGTGTAAATGACAAGAATCCCATGAAGTTACGTTATCATGATCATCATTTACTGAATTCCATGTGATCCCAAAGTATCCGTGTGGGATTGTTCTCGTGTGTTTAACAAAGTCGAATAAGAACTTGTCTTATTACGTTATGTTAATTATGTGTAAATGACAAGAATTCCATGAAGTTACGTTATCATGATCATCATTTACTGAATTCCATGTGATCCCAAAGTATCCGTGTGGGATTGTTCTCGTGTGTTTAACAAAGTCGAATAAGAACTTGTCTTATTACGTTATGTTAATTATGTGTAAATGACAAGAATCCCATGAAGTTACGTTATCATGATCATCATTTACTGTAAATGAAAAGAATCCCATGAAGTTACGTTATCATGATCATCATTTACTGAATCCATGTGTTCCCAAAGTATCCGTGTGGGAATGTTCTCGTTATACAATTAAGTGTAAATTGTTTAAGTATTTGATCATGTGGAAATAACTAAGTGTCATAAGTTATAATCTTATAACTAAGTTATTTTAATGTATTGATGATTAGGAAATTATCTTATCATAATCATATGAGTTTCCCTGTTATCTCATAATCATACAAGCATGCATACAATGATATATGATAATAAGCAATTTAATATTATCAAATCAAAGTATAAATAACATGTTAAGCAAACTTTTAAATAAATAAAAGCAAACATGTTTCTCAGCCCCGAGAATTGAAATCAGTAAAGATTTAAAGTAAAAGGGGGCATATGAACTCACCTTGTAGTAATTGTGTTTGACTTAGCTTAAACAAGAATATACGCGCTCTTGATTGTACTTGAGTGTATTTCCACGATCCTGTATTGATTTCACGATATTTTTAACTTATTAGTATAAATTATAGGGATTATGTGTGTATGTATGTGTTAGCCAAGCTTTGGCCAACACTCAAAGTCTTCGGTCTTTGTCTGGCCCATCTTTATTTGTTATTGATCCTTGAAATCCATAGACTTTCTTTGACTTATTATTGTTTCCTCTATTTTATATTAAGACCAATTGTAGGTTCATGAAGGCCATGTTATGAATGTTACAAAACCTTGTTGTAAAAGTTGCCGTATTGGTAGAATTCCTTGATTCTCATGAATATTACCACATATTAGTGTTGAATTAAAGAGTTATAGTAGTTCTTTAGTCATGTGGGCCAAACAAATTAAGTTGGGCCAATGATATGTGATGTTGAATCACAAAGGCCTTGCCAAAGGTTACAAGAGCTAGAATTCAAGTGGCCTTGTGGGCCTTTATTGGGCCACTAAGGAATTTGTTGGGCCAGAGATGGGCCCAGGCAATATTTGTTGGGCCTAATGTTAAAATGGGCTATAGAAATCAAAAGTGGGCCAGAAGTAGGTTGTTGGCCAAGTCAATAACAACGTGGCTCCAAAATGAGGCCAAGGGCCTCAAAATAGGCCTTGGATCAGTTTCTGTGGGCCTCGGGCTGATTTTGCTGGGCCCAATGAGTTTTGTCTCGGGCCTTCACCAAAATAGTTCGTGGGCCAAGTTGGGCCTTGCTTACATGGGCTGAAACAACTGTGGGCCTAAAATTTGGGCTATTGGCCAGAATCTTGGGCTTGGCAACCGGCTAGGTTTGGAATTAGTGGGCCCGGCATCATGGATTATGGGCCTATGGGAATAGAGGCTGGAATACATCATTGTTGGCCCAGAATCATAATCAGTGGACCTGCATAAACAAGTGGTCCCAATCTAGACCCAATTGGGCCTAAGAAGTGAAATTGGGCCAAATCTCATGACATGGGCTTTGTTAATAGTAATGGGCCTAACTAATTTATTGAATTCAATATGGGCCAAGGTAGGCCGAAGTAATAGAGTTGGGTCTAGCCTGATTTGAGCCTAAAAGTATGAGTTGGATATGTGGTTGCTTCCTGGGCCGATTGTGGTGTAAAATTGGGCCAGAACAGTGGCCTCAAGCAACTGATTTGATTCCAGTGAATGGTTGCCCTAGCCGCATGTCTTGCATGCTCAAATGGAGGTATACAGTCAAATGAAGGGTGTGGCTCGGTCACATGTGATGGCAGTGGCGAATGGGAGTACTAGCGAATGGATTATGCCGATTGAACCTGTGGCCGAATGATTGTTGGCTACTGAACTCAGATCAAATGTAGTTGTGGTTGGCCGAATAGGATGAAGAGAGTATGAGTGACGAATGAGGTATTGGCAACTGGGATTGGTCGGCCGAATGACTAAAGGTGGCGAAGGAGGATGGCGAATGAGGGGTGGCTGGCCATTCGGCCATAGCCATTCGACCCTCTGAAGTTGCAGGTTAGCCACGTTGTTCAGTTAAATTTTTCAACCGATTCTATGGTGTTTCGGTGGACAACAAATGGTAACCAAGTTGTAGAAGGTAGGGTTTCGAAGAAGAAGATGATACATAGCCGGTTTAGGAGCTGGTTCGAGTATGGATTATAAAACCCTAATTTTTCGCTATCTTTACTTCACAATACCTCGATTTTCAGTGTCCTTGGCTCTAGATCCGTTGTACTTTCATGTAGAGGACGTCGAGGGCTACGCGTGGGCGAAAGAATCACTCGAATCGGGTGAGAAACGAGAGAGATATGGATGAGAGAAGGTTAGTAATGGAGGTGGGTTTCAAAACCGGGAATAGGGTTTTTAGATGTAGAAGATGAAGTGAGAATGAGTAATTTGACTCATTTAAGGGTATTTATACCCCGAGGGTGTTTGGGTTCGTTTTTGTTGCTCGGTTCGTAAATTCGTACGTTTTCCGGAAAATTACGCGTAATTTAAATGGATTTAAATAAATTAAGTTAATTTAATTATTTTGATGAGTTTCAAAATTGTAAAATGTTATTTATTTGATTTTATTAAATTACTTTCGTTCTTGACGTGTTTTCGTTGTCGTTTCGTCAGATCGCGTAACCTTCGCGCGTAATTCGTTCGAATCGTCACCCGAACGAATACGACGATGGTTTTGCTTTCTGACTTTTGTTTTCTACTTTTCAGTCATTATTTCAGAACTCTAAACTCACAGATATGTTTGTGTGAATCGTCACTCACGCAAACACACTGTCAGTTCGTCATTCTGAAATAACACTGCATTAATGTTTTAATTGTGTTTCCTCACTGTCGGACTCAACTATACATCATGATTTCACATTGTTTTTGTACTGACTTGTCGGTCATCTGATTCCTGTCGTCTGTGGACATCAGATCGCAACCGATATGTTTCTGAATATCGTTTGAATACCGTTGCTTCTCAGGATTTGTTGTGTTAACTGTAATTAAGTTTTCACTTAATAAACACAACTAATGTTCCAAATGTACGTTGTACTTAATGTATTTAAGTTTATACAAAAATACATACAACGATTTCTTGTATTTAGAATTCTGTTAATACAAGTACTGTTTAAGCTTACGTACGTACACATAGAATAAGGTGAAAGTACACATACTGTACGGACTTGCCGGACGATCTGGCACTTGCTGTTACATTGCTCATCTTGAAGCAATCCGAATTTTCTTGGCTTATGCATCCTACAAAAAAGCTCAAAGTTTATCATTTGGATGTTAAAAGCGCTTTTCTTCATGGTGTGATAAATGAATTTGTTTACGTCAATCAACCTCCAGGGTTTGAGATCCATTACATAGTGACCAAGTCTACAAGTTAGACAAGGCCTTATATGAATTACACTAAGATTCGCGAGTGTGGTACGAGACACTTTCCACTCACCTTCTGAACAACGGGTTCAGAAGAGGTGTCATTGACTGCACTTTGTTCATTAGAGAGATGGATGAGGATTTTCTCTTGGTACAAGTATATGTGGATGATATCATCTTTGGATCCACAAATGATGCTTTGTGCAAAGATTTTTAGAAAGTTATGAAGGATAAGTTCGAAATGAGCTCCATGGAAGAGATGAAATTTTTCCTGGGATTGCAGGTGGATTAGTCTGAAGCAGGGATTTTTATTCATCAAATCAAATATGTTGGTGACATTCTGAGCAGGTTCAGTATGTTGGATGTAAAACCTGCTG
Source organism: Mikania micrantha (assembly GCA_009363875.1). Lineage (NCBI taxonomy): Eukaryota > Viridiplantae > Streptophyta > Magnoliopsida > Asterales > Asteraceae > Mikania > Mikania micrantha. The sequence continues at coordinate 47,600,752 of CM018682.1, read as the reverse complement.
GTACCCCACTGGTTGTTAATCATGGGATTACTCCAGACGAAAAGGGGGAGTTAATTGATGCCACTCTATATCGAGGAATGATCGAATCTCTTATGTATCTCACCGCCTCTCGATCGGACATCATGTTTGCTACTTGTTTTTGTGCACGATATCAATCTAAGCCAAGAGTCTCCCATCTTATTACTTTGAAAAGGATTTTGCGCTATCTGAAGGGTACTCCGGATCTAGGCTTATGGTATTCTAGTGATGATAACTTTGACCTGACTGCTTATAGTGATTCAGATTATGGTGGATGCAAGAGAGATTTTAAGTCAACATCTGTGGGGTGTCAATTCTTTGGAAAACACCTTGTTACCTGGCAGTGCAAGAAGCAGACGTCGGTGTCTACTTCCACATGTGAAGCAGAATACATTGCAGCTGCAAGTTGTTGCTCTCAAATCATTTGGATTCAACAACAACTCAGGGACTATGGGTTACATTTCTCTAACACTTTTATATTTGTTGATAATACTGCTGCCATTGCTGTGACTAAAAATCTTGTCCAACACTCAAAACAAAAGACATCGATATTAAATATCACTTCATCCGTGATTGTTTTCAAAAGAAATCAATTGATGTTGTTAAAATTCACACTGACCACCAGAAAGCGGGTCTTTACACAAAAGCTTTTGATAAACCCATATTTCTATATTTGTTTTCAGCTAATGATGTTGTTCAGAAAGATGAAGTCATTCCTTCATCTGAATCAAACAAATGATCATTTTCTTTATTTTTAGTTTCTTTTGTATATATGGTATTTATGTTGTTTTTCTTTTGTTTATTCAAAAACCAAAAAGATTTTCAGTTTTAGGTTTTTAGGGGGAGAAAAAGCAATTTATTATTAAAAAAATGTAAAATGAGAAAGTCTTATTTGGGAAAGTGATGTGTTAAGTAGTCATTTTCTTTAAAGCAAAATTGAATGTACATACTGAAAGCGCATGGGTATTATGATTTGATGTACTGATAGGCCGACTTTACAAGTTTATAGACTATTGGTATTTGCTTAGAATGTTTGATTTGTGGGATCCAGTCTAGAAAACTGATTTAAGGTATAAGCATGGTATAATTCAAATCAAGCATACACCTAGTATCATAGGATCTTATGAGGTTTCCAATGATTCATGAGTTCAAGTCAGTACACGTGCCATATTGCTGGGTCGCAGCCTTGCTGAAGCCGTCCATTCAGATAAGAATGAATGAATCACATGAAAATAAAAGTTAATCTGATTCCGTACACGTGCCATATCGTTGGGTCGCAGCCTAGCTGAAGCCGTCCATTCAGATAGGATAAGCTAGAAAAATACAAAAAGAAAATAAGTTTGATTCCACACATGTGCCACACACTGGGTCGCAGCCTAGTTGAAGCCATCCATTTGGATAGAACCAAACTCTTGATCAACACAGTTCTAATACGTTCCATATTGCTTTGTAAAGACCTAGATGAAGCCGTCCATGAGAATGTGTTGAGATTGAGAAATTGATTATAAGAAAAATGCAAAAATATAATAATTTGGAACCTTATGGAACTCATGATCTCAGGTTTTAAAATGTGTAGAGATGAATTATAACTTAGTTCATGCCTATATTGGTAGACTAAAATGGGAAACTCAGTCAGAAGATATGGGTGATAACTAATGTGTTTACAAACAAGTACAGTCTGGTTAAAATGGACAAGTATATCAGTAGTTGCATTTAAAACCCAACGTGTCATAAGTATAACATTCAAGGATATTGTTTTGATATGGTCTGGTATATATATGTCACTTTCCTGAAAGACTACTCACAAAAATATGTATTTTTAACTTGTCACAATTTAGTTGTAAAGTTGTTTTCTTATCAGAAAAATACAAAAAGACTTTAAATTTTCATATTAAAATGATCATTTGTGTGTTCAGATAATCAATTGTGTCTCAATCTGTCACCCTACCAGACAACATTTTCATAACCAAGGTTTGTGGCTTTTGAGTGCTCATTTTGAAAACTGATTAAATTGAATTTCGTTGATAACTATTCACACGAATGACTCATCTTCATTGATCATTCGCACGAATCGTTCACACGAACGAATGACCAGTTCGTTCATGTATCAGTGACAAAGGGGCTATACGAACTAACACCTAATTCGCATGAACGTCACGGGCGAACGAATCTGTCATACGAATGGGACTCCGGCACGAATGATTTTTATATTTAAACTCTCTGGTTCGTTCGAAGCCTCATTCGTCCCCTCCTCTGTTCGATAACTGTGTGTTTCGCCTATTCGCCCCTTCGAAGAAATTTTTGCCATTAACACCAAATTTCGTCGGGAAACTAAGTCATTTTGATTGCAAAACATTTCATCATTGTTTCAGGTACAAACCAAGCAAATACACACCTTCTGTACATTGTGTTGGAACGAGATTGACCAAAAGTTTTAGGGTTTTAGGTTTCGTACGGACGGATGTCAAATAAGCCATTTAACCATATTCAAATCGATCCAAAACCGGTTCATATAGTTTCATCAGCATTATCTGATGACAATGTGATCATTTTTATGCCTTGATCATGGATCTTACGACGTTAGGGTTTTAAGGTTTATGGACAGGCGAACGAACAATTCGTTCCTGCGACTTTTCACATGAAGTACTCCATTCGTTTGAGAGGTCTAACGAATGAACATGTCATACGACTGAGCTGGTTAGTGTGACTCATTCGTGTATTATATCAATTCGTGTGACCTCTTGATTCGCCTGACCCTTAGTTCGTACCTAATTAGTATAATGCCATGTCCATTCGGATGAATGAAGTCCTCTTGGTCAAATGTTTCAACAGTTTTTAATTATGTCATTTTAAAACTAAATTCTCTATTTTCTATTTGCAGAATGACTGAGTTAAGAGCTTTTCAAAAGAACAACATTTGTGCTATGCCTTTTTGGACTCGTCATCACAAAATGCAACACACTTCAAAGAGATCATTTCATTTCTCATACGATCTCATATCTTCTCTGCTATTTTGACTGTACACATTCCATATTTGGCACATCAGAGAGAGTTCTGGTTTACATTTATTGCACTGTAGAGCCTATTATTATTAGAGGAAATGTTAGAAGAAGAGAAGTGGTGATTTCTGCTGAGCACATCAGGAGAGTATGTGGTTTTCAGGACATGGATGATCATCATGTCATTTTTGACAGATATCTTGTACAAGGATGCTTCTTAAGGTGCAAGTATGTCAGTGATCTTGGAGTGGGAGTCCTCAACAAAGCATATCTCAGTCCGCCGTTAAAGTACCTTTGCCATGTTCTTATACACTGTTTGGGATCTAGGCATGGTGGTTTTGATGAGTTGAGAGAGACATTGCAATCGGCTTTCATTGCCTTGATACTGAACATCCCGTTCAACTTTTCAGAGATGGTGTAACACCCCGACCGACGGCGGAATCATCGGGATGCCACGAGGGATGTGTAGATTGTTCAAAAGCTCATGGGCATCTAAATCAAATCATCATATATCATTTAATCAACCACAATAATTACACAAAAATCATGTTCATCATGAATCAAATACATCAAATACACAAAAGATTTAGTTAAACTAACTAAACTCTAATCGCCAGAAATTTAGTTAATTAACTAAGTCCAAGAATCCTATATGATGATGATGTCCAAAATAGAAGAGATCATCCTCTTCATCCTACTTGTCTCCATCACCTGAAACATGTAAGAAAATCAAGTGTCAACTACAAAAGTAGTTGGTGAGTAATCATAAGTTTTTATATTTAAAAATGTTTTAGTAAAATGCGTTTGAAAGTTTATGATTAAAATGGTTTTATAAAATGCTTTGTTTAAAACGGGTATAAAACTTATGATCTTCTTGAGAAAATCCATATGAATACCTGTATGAGATAATCCAACACACATCCATCAATTCAACAGCCAAACACATACACAATCACATAACCACATAACCAAATCAATCATAGCCAATCACAAATAATCATAATCAAATATAGGCAATCAATCCACAACAAATCAACCAAACTCAATCAATCATATTCTCAATCAATGTTCGTGACTATACATGATTCCTTATGTATTTAACATAAGTTAGATACATGAATCATGGAGTGGTCGCTAACCACGTGACAATACATGAAGCCCAAGCAAATAACCGAAGTCAAAGGCAATGCTTCACAGATGTGGAAACCATCCACGTGACAATACACGATGTCAAAGCAATTAACCGAAGTTAAGAGCGATGATTCTCGGGATTTGTGACAATACTTGTAATCTTTGTTATTGACCTAGGTCAATAACAATATTTACATGGATATAAATAATAAGAGATAATCCCATAATAATGATAATTTCAAATGTGAATATCATATTGATAAACAGGTATTAACCTTGTGTTATCAAAATAATATTTATTTTGGTATACATGTTTCACCTCCGGGTTTTAAAACTAAAAACAGTTTAAAGAAAGGAAGGTTATGAGAACTCACCTGAAGTCCTTAGAATATGTGTTCTCTATAATGCGCGCTCGCGTATATAACTCAAAGCAACTCAAGAATCTGTAATTTTAAGATGTGATCGTGTTTATAAGTACAAGTGTTTTATTAATATTGGATGATCATCGCGATATACTTTAAACCCATAGGTACTTTATTAACTTAGTTTAATTTGTTTCTAAGTTAGGTAGTGACATCTAGGGTTTATAGATATTTCACCTACATTTGTGCTTTAAACTTATAAGCTTCAATTCCATAATGTATAAGGGTCTTAAATTTACAATTTAAAAGTTTACACTTATAAAGGTATCACCCTTATACTTTAAGTACACTTTTTGTATACATGCATGCATGCTTAATTCCCTTACCTCCCATAACAAATCATCACCATTAATCTTTATAGTTTAAAAGATTATAATTAGGTTATTTTCTCAACCTTCACATTATATAATATTTCATAACTTGAGGTTAATATAATTAACGAAAAGTGTTAATCAAAATCATCATGCATGCATGGCTATACATATATGTACGTATACATATACTTACTTATTATATCCCCCGTTAGCCCTTAATTCCATTTATTAAACGAGATTGGCCTAGTTCACCTCTAAGGGCAGCGAACCTATGACCTAGCTGCCCTAGGTTCGGCCCACCAAAGTAAGGGTTCGGCCTTAGAGGGTTCGCGGGTTAACTTTGTGCAAGAAGGTTCGTTTAACATGAGTCATGGTTCGGCCAGCTTGCATGATAGGTTCGGTGCCACCTTAGGGTTCGGCCTGAACCATAGTTCGGCCCAATTCAAAGGTTCGTGGGACTAGGGTTACTTGTTCAGGTTCGCTAATCTGCACCACACCCTTAGGGTTCGTCTTCCATGTGTGATGCAATAAGTTCGTAAGTTTGAGGAGGGTTCGGCTGAGGGTTGCAGGGTTCGGCCCCAGCTACACCAGGGTTCGGCTGTCAGTGGTCCAGGTTCGTCACAGGTTGGAAGGTTCGTTGCCCAGAGCTGTACGATGGCATAGGGTTCGGCCAGAAACCCACCCCCACGAACCCTGCACTTGCACCTCACCTCTTATCCTCATCGAATCCCTAATCCTTAATGGGTCGTTAAAGACTTTGTTAAGCTTGCTATAGATTCGATTAACAGATTTAACACACATAAATCGATTATAAGTTAATAACTATAAACACATGAAATCTTTTAGTAAAACCGTAAAGAAAACTCCAGATTTACCTCCGATTAACGATCCAATGCAGGATTTCTTTGTATATTCTTGTTCCTCTCGATCACACGAACGCGTGGGCGCCAAGATCTCGCGAATCCGTCGAGAAACGAGCGAGATATCGTAGAGAGAAGTTGTAGAGAGAGAAAGTGGCGTGAATTTGTATTTAGAGAGAGATTGGGTCTTGTAAGAATGAAGAAGAAAAGAAAAGAAATGGGTTTTATAGCCCGATCGATCCCCACGTGCTCGGTCTCGTTTATTCCGCGTAAAAATATAATTAAGTGCTCGGTTTTATCGTATAACATATTTAAAACAATAAATCGTTTTAAATAAATTAGTTTTGATTAATTAAAATAAGTTTAAACAAATTATTTCGTAAAATAAATTCCGTTTCATTTTCGTTAAATAATTATTTAAATAATTTAATTTATTCGAAAACATTTTAGGTTGTGATTCCTAATAAACGTTTTTAGTTTCCATTTATTAGATTTATATCGTTTGATAATGTTTAACTATCTCGTCGAAAAGCGTTACTCGCGTACGTATTCGTAAAGATCGTCACCTTTGCGAATCCGATGCTCGTACCGTATTTCGATTTGATTTATGATTTATGGAATATCGTTTCAGAACATTATTCTTAATAATCATATTCGTGTGAATCGTCACCCACGCGAATACATTATTAAGTTAATGTTTCTAAATCAATACTCGCGTTTAACTAATGTTCGTAACCTTACATCGCGTAATTAACTCCCAACATTTATTAACTTTAATATTATCATTTCCCAAACCAAAACCCACTAAACCCTAGTCACTGACACATCCATGATAGACCGAAATATGCATATATATAGGGCATATGTAAGGGTCAGTCGCAACTGCCCTAGCCACCGTCCCACCGCTATTTCGATAAACCATGACCATGGGTCCTTGACTACGTTTAGTAACCAGACTCAACAAACTCCCAGTTCCATCCCAAATCCATTCTCATTCCATAAAAATAACCCATAATCAGTATAATCATCTGCGATAAACACTCTGGTTCTGTTTAGTTAATTTACAACTAAACTTCCCATGGTTTACGCGTATAATATATTATAATCATGTATACCAGCAACAGTGATAATATCAGTAAAGTCAATCAATAATCTCATAATCATTAATAATCATAAATATTCAGTCGTAACAGTACATTCGTACGGATGTACGGACGTACGGACAACCGAAAGTACAGTGATGTTACAGTCTCCCCTAGTTAAAGGAATTTCGTCCCGAAATTCAACTTGGAGTGACTGTAGCAAATATATGTGGGTACTTAAGCTTCATCTGATCTTCCCGCTCCCATGTGAATTCTGGACCCCGCTTCGATTCCCAACGTACTTTGACAATTGGAATTCTACTGCGTTTGAGCTGTTTAATCTCACGATCCATTATCTCCACTGGTTTTTCAACAAAGTGCATGGTATCATCGATGCGGATGTCATCGAGTGGTACCTGAAGATCCTGATCAGCTAAGCACTTTCTTAGATTGGACACGTGAAACGTCGGGTGCACATTACTAAGTTCTGTAGGAAGTTCCAATTTGTAAGCAACTTTCCCGATCCGTTCAAGGATCTTAAAAGGGCCAACGTATCGTGGAGCAAGCTTCCCCTTCTTCCCAAATCGAACAACGCCCTTCCAAGGCGACACTTTAAGCAATACCATATCTCCCACTTCAAACTCTAGAGGTTTTCTTCGTTTATCCGCGTAGCTTTTCTGTCGACTGCGAGCAGCTAACAGATTGTCGCGGATCTGGCGAATCTTGTCAGTCGTTTCCTGAATAATCTCTGGACCAGTAATCTGCGAATCGCCGACTTCAGTCCAACAAATAGGTGACCGACACTTCCTGCCATAAAGAGCTTCAAACGGTGCCATACCAATGCTCGCGTGATAACTATTGTTATACGAGAACTCAACCAATGGTAGATGGCTATCCCAGTTGCCACCGAAGTCGATGACACAAGCTCTCAACATGTCTTCCAATGTCTGAATCGTTCGCTCCGTTTGACCATCCGTTTGAGGATGATAAGCAGTGCTAAGATCCAGTCTTGTTCCAAATGCTTCATGAAGTGATTCCCAAAATCGTGCCGTGAAACGAGCATCACGGTCCGAAATTATGCTTAAGGGAATACCATGTCGGCTAATAATCTCATCAATGTAGATACGAGCTAACTTCCGCACAGGGTAAGTTTCGCGTATCGGTAAGAAATGAGCCGACTTGGTCAATCTGTCAACAATCACCCAGATACTATCCTTACCGTTTGCGGTTCGTGGGAGTTTAGTAATGAAATCCATGGAGATATTCTCCCACTTCCACATCGGTATTTCTGGTTGCAGTAACAATCCCGAAGGTCGCTGATGTTCTGCCTTGACTTTGGCACAGTTAAGGCACTTTGATACATATTCAGCAATATCCTTCTTCATTCCAGGCCACCAGTACAAGCCCCTAAGGTCTTGATACATCTTATCAGAGCCCGGATGGATTGAGTAACGAGATTTATGAGCTTCATCCATAATCAGCATCTTCAGATCACCCCTGTTCGGTATCCACAACCGATTCAAATAATACATCAACCCGTCATCCTTAGTTTCCAATAAGATTTCAGCCCCGCAGGACATCTCATTTTTCAAGTCATCTTGAGCTAATGAGTGTTGTTGGGCTGTGAGAACATCATTTCGGAGATTATTGTGCACTCGGACACTATGGATTTGAACTTGACTCTTGCGACTAAGCGCGTCTGCTACTACATTCGCCTTACCAGGATGGTAGCGAATTTCACAGTCATAATCATTCAACAGTTCAACCCATCTCCGTTGTCTCATATTGAGTTCTTTCTGATTGAGAATATGTTGCAAACTTTTATGATCAGTGAACACTACACACTTAGTGCCATAAAGATAGTGTCTCCATATCTTCAAGGCAAACACGACTGCACCAAGTTCCAAGTCGTGTGTGGTGTAGTTCTTTTCGTGAATCTTCAATTGTCTTGATGCATAAGCCACAACCTTTCCCCGTTGCATGAGAACACAACCGAGACCTAAGTTGGATGCATCACAATAGACTACAAAATCATCATTTCCATCAGGCAGTGTCAAGACAGGAGCATCACAAAGTTTCTGCTTCAGAGCCTGAAATGCCTCTTCTTGCTTTGGTCCCCACTCGTATGGCCTATTTTTCTGAGTCAAAGTAGTGAGAGGGACAGCAATTCTGGAGAAGTTCGATATGAACCGCCGATAGTAACCGGCAAGTCCAAGGAACGATCGAATCTCCGTCGGTGTCTTCGGTGTACTCCAATTCTTCACAGCATCAATCTTTGCAGGATCCACGTGAACACCGTATTCGTTGACTATATGCCCCAAGAATTGAACTTCCTTGAGCCAAAATTCACATTTAGAGAATTTGGCATACAGTCGCTCTTCTCTTAGGATCTCCAACACCAACTTGAGGTGTTTCTCGTGTTCTTCCTTAGTCTTTGAGTATATCAGAATATCATCAATGAATACAATCACAAATTTATCCAAGTATGGCCTACAAACACGGTTCATGAGGTCCATGAAAACCGCAGGTGCATTGGTAAGGCCGAAAGGCATTACCAAAAATTCATAATGGCCATATCTCGTTCTGAAAGCAGTCTTGGGAATATCATCATCATGTACGCGAAGCTGATGATACCCAGACCTAAGATCGATTTTTGAAAACCATGCCGAGCCTTGAAGCTGATCGAAGAGGTCATCGATACGCGGCAGTGGATATCGATTCTTGATTGTAAGTTTGTTCAATTCGCGGTAATCGATGCACATTCGGAATGACCCGTCCTTTTTCTTGACAAATAGGACCGGTGCACCCCATGGTGAATGGCTCGGGCGAATAAATCCTTTATCGGTAAGTTCTTGCAGCTGGCTCGCCAATTCTTGCAACTCCGAAGGCGCAAGTCTGTAGGGAGCTTTGGCGACTGGGTTCGCACCAGGTACTAAGTCGATTCGGAACTCAACTTGACGTTCTGGTGGAAGACCCGGCAAATCATCTGGAAAGACTTCTGGAAAATCTCGTATTACCGGAACATCTTCAATTTTCTTTTCTTTCTCTTTCTTCTCCACAATGTGTGCTAAGAATGCTATACATTTCTTCCTAAGGTACTTGTGTGCTTTAGTGCAAGACATTAGCTTAAGTCCTTTACTAGCAGTTTCTCCAAATATTCTCAAAGTTTCACCCGAAGGTAACGGAATACGAATATATTTCTCATGACAAACAATCTCCGCTCTGTGGGTGGCTAACCAATCCATGCCTATGATAACATCGAAGCTACCAAGATGCATAGGTATGAGATCAATTGGGAAAACGTGATCATTTAAGTTCACCGTACATCCAACGATAATAGTGTCAATATCAATAGTGTTTCCGTCAGCCACTTCCACGTTAAACGGTTTATCTAAGTATGTACGTGTTCTACCAAGCAAGCATTCAAAATCATATGAAACGAAACTCCTATCGGCACCAGAATCAAATAAGACAGATGCATAAGAGTTGTTGATCAGAAATGTACCGTTGACCACATCCTGGTTGGCTTGAGCAGCTGGAGCATTCAGTTGAAAAGCCCGGCCTCTTGCCACCCTTTGATTATTCCCGGTCAACTTTGGGCATTGATTCCTGAAGTGACCCACTTCACCACACTCATAACAGGCTCTTGCCTGTGCCTGAGGTACCTGGCGAATGGGTACAGCCAGAATAGGTTGAGCATGAGGAGCTGGCAGTGCAAGCGGTGCTTGTTGCATCCTTTGTGCTTGCAATGCACTCCTACAAACATTAGCATAGTGCCCAAACTTGCCACAGTTGTTGCAGACGCGACATGGCAAGTTAGGTGCGTGATGATACCTGCAAGTATTACATTGGGGAGTGTTCCCAGTGTAACTTCTTGTAGCAGAATTGTTTGATGATTGCTGCGCAGACTTCGCAGCAGGTACAGTGACCATGAAGTTCCGATTCTTTCTCTTCTTGTTGCTGCTTTTGGACGAGCTAGCAGCTTCAGACTTGACTTCAGTTTTGACTTCTTTTGCAGTAGTCTTGGTGTCAGTCTTCTTGTGTCCCTTCCGAGTAAGTGTCCCATTCTTCACATGGTTATCAGTAAGAGTTGCAGATAGACGGATAGCAGCCTCCAGTGTTTTGGGATTACTCCCGTAGACCGTATCCTGAATCTGTACCGGCAGCCCGCCGATATATTTCTCAATCGCCCTCTCCAAGGGTGTCACCATATGAGGCACCAGTAGACTATACTCATGGAACTGAGTATTATAGATGACGTTCTCCCCGCTATCCTGCTTGAGCTCCCAGAACTCAGTCTCCAGTTTCCTCATTTCGCTTCGAGGACAGAATTCAGTGGTCATCAAGTTCTTGACCTCAGTCCACGTCAATGCGAGTGCAGCATCCACTCCCCTAGTTCGCTTTTCCCCGTTCCACCAAGTCAGTCCTCTCTTTTGGAAAACACTAGTGGCATAGCGAACTTTCAGATTTTCGGGACATTCGCTGTTGATGAAGGTGTTCTCCATACTCTCGAACCACTGCAGCAGACCAGTGGCCGATTCAGCACCCGTGAATTTCAGGGGATTGCAGGAATTTAAGTGTTTGAATGTGCAAGTTGTCTGATTTGCACCACCCGGAAGGAACGGGTCAAACCCCTACGTGTTAGAGCAATGGGGATAACCGTGCAGACCAGTTTAAGTGACAAGAACATTCAAACACAACAAGAAGCACTAGACCGAGGAAATCTGAAGAAAGAACTTGATTGCGGAGCAGAGAAACAGTTTGACACAAAGTCCGATGGAATGATCTACTACAAGGAACGTATATGGATCCCTGCGGTAGATGAATTGAGAAAACTTATCTTCGATGAAGCACACAAGACTAAATACTCTGTTCATCCAGGCGCTGATAAGATGTACCAAGACTTGCGTGGATTTTATTGGTGGCCGGGAATGAAGAAAGACATAGCCGAGTATGTCGGACAGTGTCTTACGTGTGCGAAAGTAAAGGCGGAACACCAGAGACCATCTGGTCTACTGGAACAGCCTGAGATTCCGTTATGGAAGTGGGAACAAATCGCTATGGATTTCATTACCAAGCTACCCCGCACTTCCAGTGGTCACGATACAATTTGGGTGATCGTTGATCGTCTGACAAAATCTGCTCATTTCTTGCCCATGCGTGAGAACTTCACCATGGATAAACTGGCAAGATTGTACATCAACGAGATAGTGGTACGCCACGGTGTGCCATTGTCTATTATATCTGATCGAGATAGCAGATTCACATCAAGCTTCTGGCAATCATTACAGAAATCTCTAGGGACACAGTTGAATCTGAGTACAGCTTACCACCCACAAACGGATGGCCAAAGCGAACGTACTATCCAAACCCTAGAGGACATGTTGAGAACCTGTATTTTGGATTTCGGTGGGAACTGGGATTCCCATTTGCCACTGATTGAGTTCTCCTACAATAACAGTTACCACAGCAGTATCGGATGTGCACCATTCGAGGCTCTTTATGGCCGGAAATGTCGATCACCGATCTGTTGGACTGAAATTGGAGACAACCGAATAACGGGGCCAGAATTAATTCAAGAAACCACTGACAAGATAGCACAGATTCAAAGAAGACTACAAGCAACAAGGAGCAGACAAAAGAGCTACGCCGACAAACGGCGCAAACCGTTGGAATTCCAAGTGGGAGACCGAGTCATGTTAAAGGTATCCCCATGGAAAGGCGTTGTACGCTTTGGAAAGAAAGGCAAGTTAGCACCAAGATACGTTGGACCATTCGAGATCATCGAGCGTATTGGTCCTGTGGCGTATAGACTGAAATTACCTGATGAACTCAGTGGTGTGCATGACGTGTTTCACGTCTCAAATCTAAAGAAATGCCTTGCTGACGAGAGTCTTGTCATTCCAATCGAAGAAATTCAAGTCGATGAACAGTTACATTTCATTGAAGAACCTTTAGAGATTATGGATCGCAAGGTTAAACAACTGAGGCGAAGCCGTATTCCTATTGTAAAGGTTCGATGGAATTCAAGACGCGGGCCCGAGTTCACTTGGGAACGTGAAGATCACATGAAGTTAAAGTATCCCCAACTGTTTGAAGAGGAAGCTGTACCTGATAACAACGCTTAAATTTCGGGACGAAATTTCTCTAACAAGGGGAGACTGTAACATCAGTGCCGGAACCGTTACCGGAACAGTGATCTCTACAGTACATGAACAGTAAAACAGGTACGGATCATATACATTTCAGTACTTTTCATATTCATATCATTTATCATTATCATAGTGAGTTGTAGTAGAACAGTTTCAGAAACATTTAACAGAAACACAGTTCAGAACAACGGTTCTTGAGTCATATAATTATCTGACAATATAGAACCATCATGTGATTATTTGCTTAGGATTTATTATGTATAAACGTATGTGAGACTCTACAGAACGAAACACACGAATATTGTTATGTGAATGCTAAATCGACGGGTTATTTGTATAGGTGACGATCTGTACGAATAAATCTGAAAGTTTAACGTTCTGAATGATATTCTTTAATTAGAAAACAAGATTGAAAAGTATAGTTATCGTCGTGTTCGTACGGGTGACGATTCGAACGAATACGCGCGACGACCGTACATTTCGATTTAAACAGTTAATTTTGTTTTAAATTTTTAATAAATAAGAAGATATTAGTTAATTTATTAGGAATTACAACCTTGAATAATTAAATAAATTCTATTTTATAAACCGTGTCGTTTTATCGCGAAAACCTACGCGAACCGGCATTTTACGCGAAACCGAACGAGACCGACTAACCGGGTGAGATGGTATTCTTTATTATGGCATTAAATTGCCATAATAACCCTCACCAACCACTCTCTCTCTCTTCATCACGTTTTCTCTCTCTCTCTCTAGTTCTTCACAAAGAAACTATCTTCTTTCTAAGATTTGGAGGTCCAAACCCCGGTGGATTCAAGCAAAGTTGGTGTCAAGACGTTCCCCTCATCGTGTAGATTCCAGAAGTACAAGAAAAACAAGTAATTAACCGTGGGATTTGAGGTAAACATCCACTTAAAATTCGTTTTTCTAGGGTTTTCGCGAGTTCAAATTGGTTTTGTTGTTTAATCGGCACTAAAGCACTTAGAACACGTAGATTAGGTTATCACATGGGTTTAGGATCTGTTAGAGTGAGTTTGTAACAGGTTTAGCTCGTGAACATGAGGATGGGAATGCCAAAAATCTTTACAGGTTCGTGAGATCTACTGGCCGAACCAAACAGAAGCTGGCCGAACCCTCTTCTCCTCCCTAGCCGAACCAGCACCTCCAACGAACCCTAGCTTCCTTCTGCAACGAACCCTGCCCTGTCTGACTCACGAACCCTGTTACCTGCACAACCTGCCAACGAACCCTGCACTTCACATGGCCGAACCTTGGCTCATAGACTTCGGCGAGCCTTATGATGGCCGAACCCTTTAAGTTGGCCGCACCCTCACCTAGTTGGAAACGAACTCTCCATGGACGAACCCTTGAAAACGAACCTTAGCATGGCAAACCTTAGGAGCCGAACCCTATGGGTTCGGTGGTGTATTGGGTGAACCTGATGTTTATGTAGCCGAACCTTGGATCAAAACCTCAAAGGGTTCGCTGCCCTATACACTATATCGAACCTAGGAGTTGTATAATGCGGTTAATATGAGTCTAGGAGCCAAGAAACTAATGTTATAATATAGTAAATGGTTAGTGGATCATTCGAATCTATCGTTTGCATGGGAAGTTGATAACATAGGTTGCATGCATGTATAAAAATATCGTGTATGCATGGGTTAAGGATAGCTATGACAAACTAACAATTTACATGCAATAATAGCTCCACGTGAGTTGTTACCGGACATAAGGTGGATTCATAACCCAATAACATTTTCATGGGATCACGAGAATCGAAGGTTCAAGTCTAGAAACCAAATAGAAATCAAAGAGGTTCAATTGGGCTTAAGTGGGCCCAATGGGGCTTAGCGAAGCCCATCATGTATTAAATGATTTAGTAAACTCAAGTTATAAGAAATTGATAAAATTTCATTTATTTATAACTTATTTAACTTCATTTAACGATTTTGACTTAATATTGATTTAATTGTAATGTTTTGATTTAAATTACTTACTTTGATATAATTGAATTGGGGATCAAAAAGGGTAACTAAGATAGGTTAGATCTTAGATGCACCTAGTGTTAAGACACTTAGTGGCACACACAACAAGACCAAACCATAGGCACAATGAATACTACGCGTACTTATTATATTCGAATTCTTATAAAATAACTCAGGAATCGAAGATACTTAGCTCACAAACAAGAGTGTGCATTCTGTGATAGTACATTAGACATCAATACAGGTGAGTTCATTACCCCTTTTCTAACATTTTTGTTTTAAAACGCGGGGCTGAGAAGCATGCGTAAACTGTTTATCTAAATTGTTTACTTGAATGCTTTTAAATTATATGTTTTACATATGTATAAATGTTATCCTAGATCATATCTAGGAAGATTTTATGCAGGTTTATTAATTGATTCGCTTATATATTAAGTGAATAATCAAGTTAAACTAAACTTTTCAATGTGTCAAAACATTTCAAACAAGTCAAAACAAACATTTTGGGAAGTCAAGTGGGTGAATTCAAGGAATCAAAACAAACATTTTGGGAAGTCAAGTGGGTGAATTCAAGGAATCAAAACAAACATTTTGGGAAGTCAAGCGGGTGAATTCAAGGAATCAAAGCAAACATTTTGGGAAATCAAGTGGGTGAATTCAAGGAATCAAATCAAACATTTTGACAAAACAAGTGTGGGACATCAAGACATCAACAAAACAATCTTTGCAAAGACAACATTCATTGTTCTACAAACCAAGTGTTTGTTGAACAATTAATCAAGTGTACAACCGATCAATGAATCTTGTATTCTATGATCAACACATCAGGTACATCTTGTGACAAAATCAGACGATCATTAAATCATTTTTAAGGGGTAGTATGTGAAATATCAGAGATAACATTTGCCAACACATTGAACTCAGAAATCCTATATTTCAAGAAGTCCTAGCTAGACTGATTGAATTGTAGGTCTTATGTTTGATGATATTTACAGAATTCCCTAACTACTAAGTACCCAGATTGACAGACTAGTCAACTCGAGTATGACCATAGGCCCCAATCATAAGGACTTAGATTTTATTAAATGTTTATTTACTTGTTTAATTAAGCATTTATAACTGTTTATACAATTGTGTGGTTGATCATATTATGTGATGAACTTATGAAATCAATAGTGGATTTCAAATGATTGTAATTACAGGGACAACAAACAGAAGAATCATTGGGTTAAAGGTAGGGGTAAAATGCTTAATTGTCATTAACAACAATGTCCTATGCGGATTAGTATGTGGTGGGATGGCGTCTGGGCGGGGTTGTAGCCTCGACTCAGGGGTATGCCCTATACATAAGCATACCGATCCGGATGATACATGTGATGTTAATGAGATTAAGGTTGTTACCCGTGGGTTAAACAAAGGATTTGTGAGAACATTAGAGTCATTGTGAATGAGAGTGTGTGATAGGTAAAGATGCTTAATTATCATTAACAACAATGTCCTATGCGGATTGGTATGTGGTGGGATGGCGTCTGGGCGGGGTTGTAGCCTCGACTCAGGGGTATGCCCTATACATAAGCATACCGATCTGGATGATACATGTGGTGTTAATGAGGTTAGGGTCTTTATCAAAGAAGGTTTTCAAATCATTTTCAAATCATTTTCAAATACTAAACTATATGAACTCACCAACCATGTGTTGACCTTTATTTTTGCATGACTTCTCAGGTGACGAACAGGTCAATTAGGAAGTCATTTCTTTTGGACTAGGACTTCAGTTAGAAGACTAGCATTTTGGACCTGCACACTTTTGAAGACATCATTATACAAACTATTTTGTATATCTTGTGTAAATACAAGATAGTCATTTATTGATGTTCTACAATAGATTTACATTGTTAAATTATAAACGTTACTGCTGTAATTTAACTTTGTAATTCTATTTTAACTAGCATTTCTCATTTATATCATGTGCAATGTAACAATCTGATCACTCCTGATTATCACTCCCGATATCGCGCCCCGGGAACCTTCCGCCCGACGGGGACTCCGATCCTACCCCGCCGGCTCGGGGTGTGACAGATTGGTATCAGAGCCATGGTTATAGAGAAATATAGGTCACTTATTTAAACGGTTTGGCCTAGACTATAACCTAGGGACCCTGCATATAGAGAACATAGGACTTAAGACTTATTTGCATATTGTCTTCTGTATTCGATCATTGCACTAACCGATGACTTTATTGGTTATGATCAGAATGCCTCCACGAAGACAACCTCCCTTGATACAGCAACCACCTCAAGACTTGGCTCCACACTCCTCAACACCGTCTCCGAATGACTCTCCACCACCACCTCCTCCACCTCCTCCTCCCCCTCCTCCATTGATTACTCAAGCATCTGGTTCAGGCACAACACCGACCATGGACCCTGCTACTATCGCTCTGGTGACGTTACTGAGTAGCCAGATGACGAATCAGATGAAAGAGGCAATACCGGAGATGTTCCTCCGTCTTCGTAATGAGATTCTCAACACTGGCAACACATCAGGAGAAGCCAGTGGAAATACTGGAGATTCATCTCACTACTCCTACAAGTCCTTTGTAGGATGTAAGCCACCCAGTTTCAGTGGGTCTGAAGGCGCCGTTGGATTAATCCAATGGATTGAGAAGATTGAGGCAACATTGGATCTTTGCAGCTGCCCCGAACACCACAAGGTCCGTTACTCAGCGGGAACATTCAACAAACGGGCTCTGACCTGGTGGAACGGTCAGATTAATGCCCGAGGAAGAGAAGAAGCCATGGCCATGCCATGGGAAGATTTCAAGACACTGCTGCGAACAGAGTTCTGTCCCAAGAACGAGCTGCAGAAATTGGAGGTTGAACTATCCAATCATGTGATGAAGGGAGCGGATCACATGGGGTACACAACTCGTTACCACGAGTTGGTTGCTTTGGTACCTGACATGGTACCAACTTTGGAGAAAAGGATAGACCGTTATGTAGGTGGACTTCCTGCCTGCATTCAGGGCATGGTTGTTTCAGCTAACCCTACTACTGTTGAATCAGCAGTGAGATTGTCTGGCAAACTCACTGATTTGATGGTTGCCTCTGGAGTTTTAAAGAAAGAGGCTGAACCCAACAAGAACAAAGCTGAGCCATCCAAGAAACCCTCCCATCATCAGAAGAAGAAACAGAAGACCATCAAGAACTACACGGTGGCCACACCTCTGCAACAAGTAGCAGCAACACCACAGAACCCCAACCGCAAACCTTACACTGGCACGTTTCCTCTGTGTGCCAAGTGTCAGTATCATCACCCTGCTGACGCTCCGTGTAAACATTGCACGGGATGTGGAAGAAAGGGCCATTGGGTCCAATACTGTAGGATGACACCTAACCAAGCAGTCAACAATGCTGCTTTGGCTCTTCCTCCACCAGCAAATCAGAACAATGGTGGATGCTATAATTGTGGCGAACAAGGCCACTTTGCGAGGAACTGCCCAAAGAAGGCTCAACCAGCAGTTCAAGCACCCCGTGGACGAGCCTTTGCTATCGGAGCACCAGCTGCACGCCAGGACCCCAATGTGGTCACTGGTACGTTTCTCTTACATGACTTTTATGCATCTGTCTTATTTGATACTGGTGCGGATCAGAGTTTTATCTCTACCGACTTTGCATGCCAACTAGATTCCATAGAGGAACAGTTAGACTCCCCTTACATTATAGAAGTAGCTGACGGGAAACAAATCACAGTTAGTACAGTTTATAGGAACTGCCCATTGACACTAAATGATTTTACATTTACCATCGATTTGATACCGATGGAGTTGGGTAGTTTTGACATCATTGTTGGAATGGATTGGCTTTCATCTAACCGAGTGGAAGTCATCTGTTCTGAGAAGCTGCTTCGAATTCCATTGCCGAGTGATCGTGTATTGGAAGTAAAAGGGGATCAAGCAAAGCGAAGTGTCAAAATCATTTCTTGCATAAAGGCGCGTAAGTGTCTACAGAAGCGGTGCATAGCATTCCTGGCTCATGTGTTGGAAAAAGAGAAAGACAAGAAGAAGATTCAAGATGTACCAGTAGTGAAAGAATATCCTGAAGTATTCCCCGAAGACCTACCTGGTTTGCCACCTGCGCGACCGGTAGAATTTCGTATTGACTTAATTCCTGGAGCAACTCCTGTTGCTAAATCTCCTTACAGGTTAGCACCTTCAGAGATGCAGGAATTGTCTAATCAGTTACAGGAGTTACTTGATAAGGGTTTCATCAGACCGAGCTACTCACCTTGGGGAGCTCCGGTTTTATTTGTGAAGAAGAAAGACGGATCATTCAGAATGTGTATAGATTACCGTGAACTGAACAAACTAACCATCAAGAATCGGTATCCATTACCGAGGATTGATGATTTGTTTGACCAACTGCAAGGAGCTCAATACTTCTCTAAGATTGACTTGCGGTCTGGATATCATCAGTTGAGAGTTCAAGATGAAGACATACCGAAGACGGCCTTCCGAACCAGATACGGGCATTACGAATTTATGGTGATGCCCTTCGGATTGACAAATGCACCAGCGGTTTTCATGGACCTCATGAACCGAGTGTGCAAGCCGTACTTGGATCAGTTTGTCATTGTTTTCATTGATGACATACTGATTTATTCCAAGACCAAAACAGAACATGAGCAACACCTTAGAAAGATCTTGGAGCTGTTGAAAGAAGAGAAACTTTATGCCAAATTCTCCAAATGTGAGTTTTGGCTAAGAGAAGTTCAATTTCTGGGTCATGTGGTCAACAGCGAGGGAATTCATGTAGACCCTGCCAAGATTGAAGCGATAAAGGATTGGGACACTCCGAAGACACCGACGGAGATACGGTCTTTTCTGGGATTGGCGGGTTATTATAGAAGGTTTATCTCAAACTTTTCTAAAATAGCTTTGCCTCTCACTAAGCTAACTCAGAAAAGTGAACCGTTTGTCTGGGAGCAGAAACAAGAAGATGCTTTTCAGACATTGAAACAGAAATTATGTGATGCTCCGATCCTATCTCTCCCAGAAGGCTGTGATGACTTTGTTGTATACTGTGATGCTTCCCATCAGGGACTCGGTTGTGTGTTAATGCAACGGGACAAAGTCATAGCCTATGCATCAAGACAGTTGAAGATTCATGAGAAGAATTACACTACTCATGATCTTGAACTGGGAGCTGTAATCTTCGCACTGAAGATTTGGAGACATTACTTGTATGGCACCAAGTGTACCATATTCACTGATCACAAAAGTCTGCAGCACATCTTTGATCAGAAGGAACTCAACATGCGTCAACGCCGTTGGGTTGAACTTCTGAATGACTACGATTGTGTGATCAAGTACCATCCGGGAAAGGCGAACGTTGTAGCTGACGCCTTGAGCCGGAAGGAACGGGTCAAACCCCTACGTGTTAGAGCAATGGGGATAACCGTGCAGACCAGTTTAAGTGACAAGAACATTCAAACACAACAAGAAGCACTAGACCGAGGAAATCTGAAGAAAGAACTTGATTGCGGAGCAGAGAAACAGTTTGACACAAAGTCCGATGGAATGATCTACTACAAGGAACGTATATGGATCCCTGCGGTAGATGAATTGAGAAAACTTATCTTCGATGAAGCACACAAGACTAAATACTCTGTTCATCCAGGCGCTGATAAGATGTACCAAGACTTGCGTGGATTTTATTGGTGGCCGGGAATGAAGAAAGACATAGCCGAGTATGTCGGACAGTGTCTTACGTGTGCGAAAGTAAAGGCGGAACACCAGAGACCATCTGGTCTACTGGAACAGCCTGAGATTCCGTTATGGAAGTGGGAACAAATCGCTATGGATTTCATTACCAAGCTACCCCGCACTTCCAGTGGTCACGATACAATTTGGGTGATCGTTGATCGTCTGACAAAATCTGCTCATTTCTTGCCCATGCGTGAGAACTTCACCATGGATAAACTGGCAAGATTGTACATCAACGAGATAGTGGTACGCCACGGTGTGCCATTGTCTATTATATCTGATCGAGATAGCAGATTCACATCAAGCTTCTGGCAATCATTACAGAAATCTCTAGGGACACAGTTGAATCTGAGTACAGCTTACCACCCACAAACGGATGGCCAAAGCGAACGTACTATCCAAACCCTAGAGGACATGTTGAGAACCTGTATTTTGGATTTCGGTGGGAACTGGGATTCCCATTTGCCACTGATTGAGTTCTCCTACAATAACAGTTACCACAGCAGTATCGGATGTGCACCATTCGAGGCTCTTTATGGCCGGAAATGTCGATCACCGATCTGTTGGACTGAAATTGGAGACAACCGAATAACGGGGCCAGAATTAATTCAAGAAACCACTGACAAGATAGCACAGATTCAAAGAAGACTACAAGCAACAAGGAGCAGACAAAAGAGCTACGCCGACAAACGGCGCAAACCGTTGGAATTCCAAGTGGGAGACCGAGTCATGTTAAAGGTATCCCCATGGAAAGGCGTTGTACGCTTTGGAAAGAAAGGCAAGTTAGCACCAAGATACGTTGGACCATTCGAGATCATCGAGCGTATTGGTCCTGTGGCGTATAGACTGAAATTACCTGATGAACTCAGTGGTGTGCATGACGTGTTTCACGTCTCAAATCTAAAGAAATGCCTTGCTGACGAGAGTCTTGTCATTCCAATCGAAGAAATTCAAGTCGATGAACAGTTACATTTCATTGAAGAACCTTTAGAGATTATGGATCGCAAGGTTAAACAACTGAGGCGAAGCCGTATTCCTATTGTAAAGGTTCGATGGAATTCAAGACGCGGGCCCGAGTTCACTTGGGAACGTGAAGATCACATGAAGTTAAAGTATCCCCAACTGTTTGAAGAGGAAGCTGTACCTGATAACAACGCTTAAATTTCGGGACGAAATTTCTCTAACAAGGGGAGACTGTAACATCAGTGCCGGAACCGTTACCGGAACAGTGATCTCTACAGTACATGAACAGTAAAACAGGTACGGATCATATACATTTCAGTACTTTTCATATTCATATCATTTATCATTATCATAGTGAGTTGTAGTAGAACAGTTTCAGAAACATTTAACAGAAACACAGTTCAGAACAACGGTTCTTGAGTCATATAATTATCTGACAATATAGAACCATCATGTGATTATTTGCTTAGGATTTATTATGTATAAACGTATGTGAGACTCTACAGAACGAAACACACGAATATTGTTATGTGAATGCTAAATCGACGGGTTATTTGTATAGGTGACGATCTGTACGAATAAATCTGAAAGTTTAACGTTCTGAATGATATTCTTTAATTAGAAAACAAGATTGAAAAGTATAGTTATCGTCGTGTTCGTACGGGTGACGATTCGAACGAATACGCGCGACGACCGTACATTTCGATTTAAACAGTTAATTTTGTTTTAAATTTTTAATAAATAAGAAGATATTAGTTAATTTATTAGGAATTACAACCTTGAATAATTAAATAAATTCTATTTTATAAACCGTGTCGTTTTATCGCGAAAACCTACGCGAACCGGCATTTTACGCGAAACCGAACGAGACCGACTAACCGGGTGAGATGGTATTCTTTATTATGGCATTAAATTGCCATAATAACCCTCACCAACCACTCTCTCTCTCTCTTCATCACGTTTTCTCTCTCTCTCTCTAGTTCTTCACAAAGAAACTATCTTCTTTCTAAGATTTGGAGGTCCAAACCCCGGTGGATTCAAGCAAAGTTGGTGTCAAGACGTTCCCCTCATCGTGTAGATTCCAGAAGTACAAGAAAAACAAGTAATTAACCGTGGGATTTGAGGTAAACATCCACTTAAAATTCGTTTTTCTAGGGTTTTCGCGAGTTCAAATTGGTTTTGTTGTTTAATCGGCACTAAAGCACTTAGAACACGTAGATTAGGTTATCACATGGGTTTAGGATCTGTTAGAGTGAGTTTGTAACAGGTTTAGCTCGTGAACATGAGGATGGGAATGCCAAAAATCTTTACAGGTTCGTGAGATCTACTGGCCGAACCAAACAGAAGCTGGCCGAACCCTCTTCTCCTCCCTAGCCGAACCAGCACCTCCAACGAACCCTAGCTTCCTTCTGCAACGAACCCTGCCCTGTCTGACTCACGAACCCTGTTACCTGCACAACCTGCCAACGAACCCTGCACTTCACATGGCCGAACCTTGGCTCATAGACTTCGGCGAGCCTTATGATGGCCGAACCCTTTAAGTTGGCCGCACCCTCACCTAGTTGGAAACGAACTCTCCATGGACGAACCCTTGAAAACGAACCTTAGCATGGCAAACCTTAGGAGCCGAACCCTATGGGTTCGGTGGTGTATTGGGTGAACCTGATGTTTATGTAGCCGAACCTTGGATCAAAACCTCAAAGGGTTCGCTGCCCTATACACTATATCGAACCTAGGAGTTGTATAATGCGGTTAATATGAGTCTAGGAGCCAAGAAACTAATGTTATAATATAGTAAATGGTTAGTGGATCATTCGAATCTATCGTTTGCATGGGAAGTTGATAACATAGGTTGCATGCATGTATAAAAATATCGTGTATGCATGGGTTAAGGATAGCTATGACAAACTAACAATTTACATGCAATAATAGCTCCACGTGAGTTGTTACCGGACATAAGGTGGATTCATAACCCAATAACATTTTCATGGGATCACGAGAATCGAAGGTTCAAGTCTAGAAACCAAATAGAAATCAAAGAGGTTCAATTGGGCTTAAGTGGGCCCAATGGGGCTTAGCGAAGCCCATCATGTATTAAATGATTTAGTAAACTCAAGTTATAAGAAATTGATAAAATTTCATTTATTTATAACTTATTTAACTTCATTTAACGATTTTGACTTAATATTGATTTAATTGTAATGTTTTGATTTAAATTACTTACTTTGATATAATTGAATTGGGGATCAAAAAGGGTAACTAAGATAGGTTAGATCTTAGATGCACCTAGTGTTAAGACACTTAGTGGCACACACAACAAGACCAAACCATAGGCACAATGAATACTACGCGTACTTATTATATTCGAATTCTTATAAAATAACTCAGGAATCGAAGATACTTAGCTCACAAACAAGAGTGTGCATTCTGTGATAGTACATTAGACATCAATACAGGTGAGTTCATTACCCCTTTTCTAACATTTTTGTTTTAAAACGCGGGGCTGAGAAGCATGCGTAAACTGTTTATCTAAATTGTTTACTTGAATGCTTTTAAATTATATGTTTTACATATGTATAAATGTTATCCTAGATCATATCTAGGAAGATTTTATGCAGGTTTATTAATTGATTCGCTTATATATTAAGTGAATAATCAAGTTAAACTAAACTTTTCAATGTGTCAAAACATTTCAAACAAGTCAAAACAAACATTTTGGGAAGTCAAGTGGGTGAATTCAAGGAATCAAAACAAACATTTTGGGAAGTCAAGTGGGTGAATTCAAGGAATCAAAACAAACATTTTGGGAAGTCAAGCGGGTGAATTCAAGGAATCAAAGCAAACATTTTGGGAAATCAAGTGGGTGAATTCAAGGAATCAAATCAAACATTTTGACAAAACAAGTGTGGGACATCAAGACATCAACAAAACAATCTTTGCAAAGACAACATTCATTGTTCTACAAACCAAGTGTTTGTTGAACAATTAATCAAGTGTACAACCGATCAATGAATCTTGTATTCTATGATCAACACATCAGGTACATCTTGTGACAAAATCAGACGATCATTAAATCATTTTTAAGGGGTAGTATGTGAAATATCAGAGATAACATTTGCCAACACATTGAACTCAGAAATCCTATATTTCAAGAAGTCCTAGCTAGACTGATTGAATTGTAGGTCTTATGTTTGATGATATTTACAGAATTCCCTAACTACTAAGTACCCAGATTGACAGACTAGTCAACTCGAGTATGACCATAGGCCCCAATCATAAGGACTTAGATTTTATTAAATGTTTATTTACTTGTTTAATTAAGCATTTATAACTGTTTATACAATTGTGTGGTTGATCATATTATGTGATGAACTTATGAAATCAATAGTGGATTTCAAATGATTGTAATTACAGGGACAACAAACAGAAGAATCATTGGGTTAAAGGTAGGGGTAAAATGCTTAATTGTCATTAACAACAATGTCCTATGCGGATTAGTATGTGGTGGGATGGCGTCTGGGCGGGGTTGTAGCCTCGACTCAGGGGTATGCCCTATACATAAGCATACCGATCCGGATGATACATGTGATGTTAATGAGATTAAGGTTGTTACCCGTGGGTTAAACAAAGGATTTGTGAGAACATTAGAGTCATTGTGAATGAGAGTGTGTGATAGGTAAAGATGCTTAATTATCATTAACAACAATGTCCTATGCGGATTGGTATGTGGTGGGATGGCGTCTGGGCGGGGTTGTAGCCTCGACTCAGGGGTATGCCCTATACATAAGCATACCGATCTGGATGATACATGTGGTGTTAATGAGGTTAGGGTCTTTATCAAAGAAGGTTTTCAAATCATTTTCAAATCATTTTCAAATACTAAACTATATGAACTCACCAACCATGTGTTGACCTTTATTTTTGCATGACTTCTCAGGTGACGAACAGGTCAATTAGGAAGTCATTTCTTTTGGACTAGGACTTCAGTTAGAAGACTAGCATTTTGGACCTGCACACTTTTGAAGACATCATTATACAAACTATTTTGTATATCTTGTGTAAATACAAGATAGTCATTTATTGATGTTCTACAATAGATTTACATTGTTAAATTATAAACGTTACTGCTGTAATTTAACTTTGTGATTCTATTTTAACTAGCATTTCTCATTTATATCATGTGCAATGTAACAATCTGATCACTCCTGATTATCACTCCCGATATCGCGCCCCGGGAACCTTCCGCCCGACGGGGACTCCGATCCTACCCCGCCGGCTCGGGGTGTGACATGAGTCAACTGATTCACCAACCCAGTGATGAGGTTAGCTAACTCTTGCATGCCAGGGTTGGCATTTCCGTTAGCATCCTCAGCGTTCGTATCATCTCCGTTGTGACGGCGAGGCGGCATGTTTCTGAAGGAAATAGAAACATGTTACTACCGTTTACAACGTAAGTCACACAAACAATGTTTAAATGAGTTCATTAGACAATTAGGATTACATATAGGAACTATATTTATCTCCTATCTGTCATTAAACTCAAAATGTGTGTAATTTCCTATTATTATTCTAAGTGTCCTAGTGGGTCATAACTAGCGTTAACTAACTATTTCCTAGGTCCTATACATTCCTCACTCTATACTAACACTGACAACCTCCCAATGCAATGCAACAAGCTTATATATAGGGCATATGCAGAGGTAGATCGCAATCTCCCCTACACCGTCCCACCACCGTTCCATTGCACCACGATTATGCCCTTGCTAGTGTGTAGAGTGCGTCATGCAGTTCACCATAAATCTCACTTCACAAACCTTATCCTTAGTAGGATAATTTTGAGTGAAGTGATCTCTAGTTCCCTTGGACTTTTAGGTTTGCCTAATGTCTAAGTTCACCTGACATGTAAGCTTGCCTATTTCTAAGCTCACCTAATGTCTAAGTTCACCTGACATTAAGTTTCCCCTAATTGTCTAAGTTCACTAAAATCCATATCAATCCCAATGTCAATAATCATCATTAAGGGTTCATATCATCACAAAGTGCTCTTATTGTCACTAAGTGTTCATATCTTCCCTATAGTTTATTCTCATCAAGTGTCCATACCATCACTAAGTGCTAGTATCATCACTATGTGTTTATATTATCATCAAGTGTCTATATCATCACCCAAGCCCATCTTCCATCACTAATCGCTCATATCGTTTATTAATCCTATGCACCCTATGTGTCCAATCCGTATGTTTTTATAAGGGAATTTATAAGTGTTTATCAAGTGTGATCATCCAAAGTGTCAATCCAAACCAACCTTAACCAACAGACCATCAACATCCATCTCACAATAATTCCTAGTAATATCCTAAGTTCCTGACACTGACAGACCCCCAATATACTACAAATGGTATATGTATAGGGCATATGTAGGGGTCAGTCGCAACTGCCCCAGCCACCGTCCCACCACCTTTGTAGTATACCACGAGTATGTCCTTGTCTGGTGTTTACAATATAAACAGATAATTCCTAAAGCAAGTAATTCATAAACAATTTATTTCCTAAGCAAGTAATTTCCCAAACGGGTAGTTCCCACATTCTTCAATACTGACATCCACCTAATGTACCGTAAATGGTATATATATAGGGCATATGTAAGGATCAGTCGCAACTGCCCTAGCCAACGTCCCACCACCTTTACGATACACCACGTGCATGTCCTTATCGAATCATTAGGGCACACGTAAGCAAGAAATCAATAAGCAGCATATATATCAGATGTATAACAGGAGTTCAATTAACATGTAATAAACACATAAGCATGAATCCTGAATATACTAACTAGTGTATGAATTTATTCATACTAGGGTATCCTACGGTTATAGACTAGGTCAACCATTTCTAGTAACCTAGTTCCCTATAACCCAGGCTCTGATACCAATCTGTAACACCCCGACCGACGGCGGAATCATCGGGATGCCACGAGGGATGTGTAGATTGTTCAAAAGCTCATGGGCATCTAAATCAAATCATCATATATCATTTAATCAACCACAATAATTACACAAAAATCATGTTCATCATGAATCAAATACATCAAATACACAAAAGATTTAGTTAAACTAACTAAACTCTAATCGCCAGAAATTTAGTTAATTAACTAAGTCCAAGAATCCTATATGATGATGATGTCCAAAATAGAAGAGATCATCCTCTTCATCCTACTTGTCTCCATCACCTGAAACATGTAAGAAAATCAAGTGTCAACTACAAAAGTAGTTGGTGAGTAATCATAAGTTTTTATATTTAAAAATGTTTTAGTAAAATGCGTTTGAAAGTTTATGATTAAAATGGTTTTATAAAATGCTTTGTTTAAAACGGGTATAAAACTTATGATCTTCTTGAGAAAATCCATATGAATACCTGTATGAGATAATCCAACACACATCCATCAATTCAACAGCCAAACACATACACAATCACATAACCACATAACCAAATCAATCATAGCCAATCACAAATAATCATAATCAAGTATAGGCAATCAATCCACAACAAATCAACCAAACTCAATCAATCATATTCTCAATCAATGTTCGTGACTATACATGATTCCTTATGTATTTAACATAAGTTAGATACATGAATCATGGAGTGGTCGCTAACCACGTGACAATACATGAAGCCAAAGCAAATAACCGAAGTCAAAGGCAATGCTTCACAGATGTGGAAACCATCCACGTGACAATACACGATGTCAAAGCAATTAACCGAAGTTAAGAGCGATGATTCTCGGGATTTGTGACAATACTTGTAATCTTTGTTATTGACCTAGGTCAATAACAATATTTACATGGATATAAATAATAAGAGATAATCCCATAATAATGATAATTTCAAATGTGAATATCATATTGATAAACAGGTATTAACCTTGTGTTATCAAAATAATATTTATTTTGGTATACATGTTTCACCTCCGGGTTTTAAAACTAAAAACAGTTTAAAGAAAGGGAGGTTATGAGAACTCACCTGAAGTCCTTAGAATATGTGTTCTCTATAATGCGCGCTCGCGTATATAACTCAAAGCAACTCAAGAATCTGTAATTTTAAGATGTGATCGTGTTTATAAGTACAAGTGTTTTATTAATATTGGATGATCATCGCGATATACTTTAAACCCATAGGTACTTTATTAACTTAGTTTAATTTGTTTCTAAGTTAGGTAGTGACATCTAGGGTTTATAGATATTTCACCTACATTTGTGCTTTAAACTTATAAGCTTCAATTCCATAATGTATAAGGGTCTTAAATTTACAATTTAAAAGTTTACACTTATAAAGGTATCACCCTTATACTTTAAGTACACTTTTTGTATACATGCATGCATGCTTAATTCCCTTACCTCCCATAACAAATCATCACCATTAATCTTTATAGTTTAAAAGATTATAATTAGGTTATTTTCTCAACCTTCACATTATATAATATTTCATAACTTGAGGTTAATATAATTAACGAAAAGTGTTAATCAAAATCATCATGCATGCATGGCTATACATATATGTACGTATACATATACTTACTTATTATATCCCCCGTTAGCCCTTAATTCCATTTATTAAACGAGATTGGCCTAGTTCACCTCTAAGGGCAGCGAACCTATGACCTAGCTGCCCTAGGTTCGGCCCACCAAAGTAAGGGTTCGGCCTTAGAGGGTTCGCGGGTTAACTTTGTGCAAGAAGGTTCGTTTAACATGAGTCATGGTTCGGCCAGCTTGCATGATAGGTTCGGTGCCACCTTAGGGTTCGGCCTGAACCATAGTTCGGCCCAATTCAAAGGTTCGTGGGACTAGGGTTACTTGTTCAGGTTCGCTAATCTGCACCACACCCTTAGGGTTCGTCTTCCATGTGTGATGCAATAAGTTCGTAAGTTTGAGGAGGGTTCGGCTGAGGGTTGCAGGGTTCGGCCCCAGCTACACCAGGGTTCGGCTGTCAGTGGTCCAGGTTCGTCACAGGTTGGAAGGTTCGTTGCCCAGAGCTGTACGATGGCATAGGGTTCGGCCAGAAACCCACCCCCACGAACCCTGCACTTGCACCTCACCTCTTATCCTCATCGAATCCCTAATCCTTAATGGGTCGTTAAAGACTTTGTTAAGCTTGCTATAGATTCGATTAACAGATTTAACACACATAAATCGATTATAAGTTAATAACTATAAACACATGAAATCTTTTAGTAAAACCGTAAAGAAAACTCCAGATTTACCTCCGATTAACGATCCAATGCAGGATTTCTTTGTATATTCTTGTTCCTCTCGATCACACGAACGCGTGGGCGCCAAGATCTCGCGAATCCGTCGAGAAACGAGCGAGATATCGTAGAGAGAAGTTGTAGAGAGAGAAAGTGGCGTGAATTTGTATTTAGAGAGAGATTGGGTCTTGTAAGAATGAAGAAGAAAAGAAAAGAAATGGGTTTTATAGCCCGATCGATCCCCACGTGCTCGGTCTCGTTTATTCCGCGTAAAAATATAATTAAGTGCTCGGTTTTATCGTATAACATATTTAAAACAATAAATCGTTTTAAATAAATTAGTTTTGATTAATTAAAATAAGTTTAAACAAATTATTTCGTAAAATAAATTCCGTTTCATTTTCGTTAAATAATTATTTAAATAATTTAATTTATTCGAAAACATTTTAGGTTGTGATTCCTAATAAACGTTTTTAGTTTCCATTTATTAGATTTATATCGTTTGATAATGTTTAACTATCTCGTCGAAAAGCGTTACTCGCGTACGTATTCGTAAAGATCGTCACCTTTGCGAATCCGATGCTCGTACCGTATTTCGATTTGATTTATGATTTATGGAATATCGTTTCAGAACATTATTCTTAATAATCATATTCGTGTGAATCGTCACCCACGCGAATACATTATTAAGTTAATGTTTCTAAATCAATACTCGCGTTTAACTAATGTTCGTAACCTTACATCGCGTAATTAACTCCCAACATTTATTAACTTTAATATTATCATTTCCCAAACCAAAACCCACTAAACCCTAGTCACTGACACATCCATGATAGACCGAAATATGCATATATATAGGGCATATGTAAGGGTCAGTCGCAACTGCCCTAGCCACCGTCCCACCGCTATTTCGATAAACCATGACCATGGGTCCTTGACTACGTTTAGTAACCAGACTCAACAAACTCCCAGTTCCATCCCAAATCCATTCTCATTCCATAAAAATAACCCATAATCAGTATAATCATCTGCGATAAACACTCTGGTTCTGTTTAGTTAATTTACAACTAAACTTCCCATGGTTTACGCGTATAATATATTATAATCATGTATACCAGCAACAGTGATAATATCAGTAAAGTCAATCAATAATCTCATAATCATTAATAATCATAAATATTCAGTCGTAACAGTACATTCGTACGGATGTACGGACGTACGGACAACCGAAAGTACAGTGATGTTACAGATGGTGTTCACTCATATGAAGGAGAATGTGAGCATGAAGGGAGACAAGAAGTACCTGATGGATGCGAGGTTTATTCAGATGATCATAGATGCACAAATACCTGATCTTCCAAAGATCAATGATGATATCATCCGGTTAGAGAACATGATAGACACTACGCTCAACCATTTTTTATCATACAGGCAGAAGGATGGCAAGCCACCAACTCGTCGTCTGTTTGGTCACCTCATCAATCCTGATTACATAGCACCTTTGAGGAGAAAATGGAGTAATGATGATTCAGATTCTGATTTAGAAGACATTGTTGTGCAAGGCGGTGATAGTGATGATGATGATGCTAGTGCTACTCATCATGACCTTAATGTTTCTACTGTTTCTGTGGCCACCGTCTCTACTCCTTTGGAGATTGGTGCTACCACATCTGCAAATGAGGGGGAGGATTCGCAAGAGTTAGATCAAGAAGATGATGAAGATGGAGATGAAGAAAGTTCTGACAATTCAGACTCTGAGAAGACACATGACGAGTTTGAGACTATTATGGTCAGATCATAGCCTGTGAAGAGAAGAAAGAGGACAAGAGAGCAGGGACCAAGTAGAGAAGATATTGAGGATCCCTTATTTGTTCCTGAATTTAACATTCCTCCTCCTCCTCGTACTTCCTCTACAACTATTGTTTCCACTGCTCAGACGTCGTATCCACCAACTGCCAAGAGAAGAAGGACAAGATTTATCCTGCAGAGACGGACAAAGTCTGCTTCTGTTGCAGCATCTACTGCTATACCTGCTGCAACAGTTACGACTTCCTCACTGTCCAGGTCTAGAGCTATTCTTACAGGTACTACTTCTGTCCCTCAGAACTCCTCTGTTGCAGCTATAGCAGTGTTCATAGCTGCCTCCCTTGGTCCCTCCACTACTCGTGCAGATCCGTATATACCAACTGTTTCAACTGCTGAACAGCTCAGCACACTAAACAGTCTGGTTCTTCGTTTGATGGAGAGGAACCATGAGAAGGATCAGGCCATCTCCCAGCTGACTCATAGAGTGAACGAGCAGAATGCTTTACTACTACAAGCTACTGATCAGAGAGCAGACTTGAGTGCTTGTAATGCCGATCTTGAAGACCGTCTGCTCATGTCAGTGAATGAACACAATCAGCTGGCCTTGACGACACATGCTTTTTTAACGAGAGGATCCTTGCCCTGGAGGCTGACAACCTGCATCTCACTGAGCAGGTTGAAAGCTTGTAGGAATCAATTCCCATGATTGAGGCTTCCGAGCCTGTTTCCAATGACTCAGACAGAGAAGACAAAGAAGATGAATAAAAGTCCGATAATGAAAAGGTTGATTATGACAGTACAGATGATGAAAATGGTCCTGATGATGATGATGGAGCTGGGGGTGCCTCTGCCAGTTCTTCTGGGTCTCAAGAACAGCCTCCACCTAAAGAAATCCGGACATAAGAACAAACATGATAAAGCTCCCAAGCCGTCACAAAGTCAAGCTGAAGAACCCAAAGCTACTGAGAAAGTAGAAGTTGTGCCTGTGAGACGCATTCTTGATGACACTCTGACTATGATACTGGACACTCAAGGCATTATACAACACTCAATGAGCTATGATAAGGAAGAGGGGGAGATCATTCACTGTCTTTCCAAGGACCAGATCGCCGAGCTTTTCAGGTTAAATCCTGATGAAGTTGTTGTTGATGATTCCTCGATCCCTTCTTCTGATCTCCCCAATCCAGAAGTTTTTCACTACATTGATGAAGTTATCTTGGAGGACCTCGATAATGAGGAGACCATCAAGTACACTTCTGCAGAGGAAGAACTTAATGCGTTTACTGATCTCTTCCGTCAACATTCGGAAGAAGATCTCAAGCGTAAAATAGACGAGAAAGAAGTAGGAAAGGAAGTCTCTGCAAAAGACATTCACAGAAGAAAGGATGAGTGGTATGCATACTAGAAGACACTCAAGAAAGGCAGCATACCCCAATTCTAGTGCAATACAAGAAAGTCTAAAAAACCAGAGGATACCAATCCGGCGGTTGCATTCTTAGCTGGGCATACTTCAAAGATCTGGGGTGCTACGGTGTGAAGAGAGAAAAGGGAATTCAGTACTTCAAATTCCCGCATGATTTCAAGACGCTGCCCAGTTTTGAGGTCAATCAATTAGCACGTCTGAACATGCTATATAGCGAAGATTCTGGTATGTCGTCTTGGTTTGCCAGGCAAATCAAGTTTGAATACAGAAAAAGGTGGGTGAACTTCCAGCCTCAACAGCCAGAAATTTTTATCTACCAAAGATTGACTCTCAAACTATGAAGCATAAAGTTATCCTGAAGTGGCTACCTCCCAAAGTTATGAAGACTATTCCTCTCCCAAAGATGTGTCAAGACTTTGGAAGTAGTTTCAAATGGTGGTACTATGATGGTAGAACTTCTTAGGCTGTGATAGTTCTGTGTCAGGAAGGCAAATGGGTTACCATTCGAGTTTTTGATCCTATGTGGCTGACAAATCTATCGGAGGAAGATGTCAAGATCCTATATAGATGTCAGATCTTCTTTGATCTTGGAGATATGGAGCAGGCTTTGCAATACATGAGATTTATCCGGCTTTGTTTTGGTTTTGATATTCATGCCAGATCTGACTGGAAAGCGTTATCACAGAAGTTTTTGAAGACCGAAGCAGTTAAAGTGAAGAACTAGGTCCAAGGGGGAGTATGTAGATGCATATTTGTCCCTAGTTCAGTTATTGAATTCTGTGTTTGCATGTAAAGTTTTGACTATGAATGACTTACAAGTATTATCTATGAATGTATATGCTTAACATGTTTTAATTTTGAATTGATATAACAATTTGTTCTCTTTCGTACGAATGAGCCTAAGAATGAGTTCATTCGGACGAATGAAGGACTAACGAATGTCCTTTCAAGCGAAAGAACCAGGTCTCTCTTCCGTTCGTACAAATGAATCAAAGATCTGATTCATTGTGTGAAAGATTCGTTCCTGTGAAAGGTTCGTTCATGTATCGTCATTCGTATGAATGAGTGCTTCGTGCAACTCATTTGTATGACAGACTATGGACTATAAATGCCTAACAAACAGAATGTTTTAGGGTAACTAATCATTCCTGAGTATCCTCCTCGTTTTCAAAGCCACTCCTGCATCTCCAACTTCGTCTTCTTGCCCGTGGTGTTCGATTTCACTCATAACGTTGATTCCCAATCATCATATCATCATGGGTTGCAAGGATTTAGATTGAAATAATGGCTTTGAGTAAAGAAACAATTTTGAAGATGAACTGTACATATGATTTTGAAAAACCTGCTGACTACTTCTGTCATGTAATAAATCAGTGTGCAAGATCTTACACTGTACCCGTTCTGGAACAGCATGCTGACAAGGCATAACATTCTTAAGTAATAAAGGTATATAAATTCTTACACATTCTTTTAAATAATTTTGAAAGCATCATCCTTAGGGGGAGATTGTTGGGTATTTTAAAGGATAGATGTTATGTCCAAAATTTGTGTTAATATAAAATCAAAATAAGTCTAAGATTTATCAAAATCATTTATTATAAATTACTAACATGTTTATAATCTTATGAAAGTACAGGTGAACATATTGCACTGATAACTCATGTTAACAATATCTACAGATGATAATGTTCTTCACAGGTAATACTTTAAGATAATGCAACATTCGTGAATAAGTGTTGCACAGTTAGAACATTTACGAATGTTCAACTTGTGCACACTCAGATTATTTGCGAATGAATAAGTGTTGCACAGTTAGAACATTTACTGTGACAGTTGCGTACGAAAAATTCAGCATTAATGACGTGAGCACATTTGGTCGTGCTTGAAATCCACGAGGATTTAGCAACTTTGGTTATTGGAGATTGATAGAATGTGAAAAATGATGAACGTGGGCGAAAACCGTGCGCAAAACGGAGTTCGTATGCTCCCGGAATCGCGAAACGAAGTTTAAAATCAACAAATGGCAAGAAAAGACGTGGGGCGGTACGCCCCGGGTCAAGACTCGAGTTGGGGCGGTACGCCCCAGGTCTTATGTCGGCCAAAATTGTGTAAAACGATCAGAATGCGTGGAAACCATCAAAAATCGCATTTCTTCGTTCTTACTCGACTTCCAGACGAAAAACCACAGTTCTAACACCCCAAATCTTCATATCTGAGCCTCTTGAACATCCAGATCATCCCAGGGATCATATATACAAGTCCTGATCGCTGTTTTAACCGCAGAAATTCGTCAGAACAGGTAACAGTTTGTTTTAACCTTCTAGTTTGATTTTGATTGATTAGATCTTGATTTTGAACGTAATGAGATAGTTAGGATTGTTGATTATTGCTTAGATGATGGCTAGGATTGATTATAAATGAAGAACACGAAGTTCTAACGGTTAAATCCTTGTTTTGATCCGTTGTAATGCCCAATTTGCATGAAATCATACCCATGATTATAATGTTTTAAACCATTTGATTATGACAATGTAGATGATTAGTTTGATTAATCTTTGAAATGCAAAGGTTAAATCTAAGTGTTTCAAACTAATCACAATCATTAACATACTCATTGGAATGATTATCTGATGTTTGTGATAACAGTCAGATTAGTATGTTAAATCTGGTTATTTCACCTATTCTGATGCTACATTGCGATATTTCATGATATTTGGGTAATCAATAATAAGGATTAATCATTTCTAAGCCATTAATCTATCTAGAAATTTGTTATGGCATCGTAATCAACAACATTAACTATTTGATTAATCTGAGATTATTCTGATTAATCCAAAGCGTCATCAACTTTGTGTTAGGAATCTAATGCAATGTAGGTTCCTACATTATCATACATTGTGTGATATAATATCAAATTAATTATTTAAGCATTTAATATCGAGTTGATGATTTACTAAGCAATGTCTTTGACATTGAACGTTCAGGAAGATCTAATCAGTAAACTAGAACATAAATAATTCATTAAATATAACTAAATGCAGAATCATTTCTGTACTATCAGTTTGGTGATACTCTGCTACCTTTATATCATCAGGTGAGTTTCGTACAACCCCTTTTATTTTTAAACTTTTATAAACATTGGGGAAACTCTGTAAACTGTTGTCTGAACATATGATATGCATCAATGATATCTGTGTGATTTCATGTGATTTTGTGGGATTTCATAGGATTTTGCCTGTAGACTGAACTCTATCATGGAACTGAAAGTCCTCATTTCTGAACTGTATCTAGTGAACCCATGTGTGGCCGAGCAGAAAACATTGATAGTACTATTGGTTGACACCCCATTCGCTGGGAGGGTTGCATCTCCCCTTGTGTGAATGTTTGTTATCTGTTTCCTGAATTTCTTAATGGTATGATAGACATTAAGATAATGAGGCACTAAGATATGTACCGACGGGTAATATCTTGAGACAGACTAGACGTCCGAAAGGAACTAGATACGGGTCCCATGGTTATCCGGAACTGAACTTCTGAGAACGTGCTTATCATATCATATTGTTTTAAATTGAACTGTCGAACTCACCAGCTTTGTGCTGACGTTTCAAACTTAAATCTTTTTGCAGGGAGATAGTGACACTCTGTGAGGCAGCACTTCAAACACTAGTAATTAAATAAGTCAGTTGTGTAATAAACTTAGTTGTAAACTATGATATTGATTGTAATGACGGAACCCTGTATTGTATTTATTTTAAGTTAATCTGTGTGCTTATGATATCGGTTCAAGTAAGTCACCCCTCACCTCTGAGACATCACCATTATGCTTCCGCAACCGGTTCAGTCCGATCATACACGAGGTGACGAGGGGTGGGGGTGTGACAGGGTGGTATCAGAGCCACAGGTTATAGAGAATTAGGTTGACTTAGAGACCTAGACTATAACCATAGGCTCGTATAGTAACACAGAGAGCACCGAACATAACAAATGAACAAAACTTGTTTTGAATTAAGCCAGAATAATCAGGTAGTGCAAATTACAGTTTTGACTGGCCAGCACAACTGGAATTTGCAACACGTGTGCATTCTAGTTTACTTTAATTCAAGCATAACCTCAATAACTATAAAGACAAATAGTTGCTATGAGATAGGAGAAAGCATCATATCACGTTCATATTAAAAGTTGTTATTTAATATTTATGTCATGATACTGATTA
The DNA here is from genome assembly GCA_009363875.1 of Mikania micrantha. Classification (NCBI taxonomy): domain Eukaryota; kingdom Viridiplantae; phylum Streptophyta; class Magnoliopsida; order Asterales; family Asteraceae; genus Mikania; species Mikania micrantha. Next base: position 47,563,375 of record CM018682.1, on the reverse strand, counting down.
GAAATTTTGATTGTACAGCGTTGGCCGATCCAGCCGAGCAGTATATTTATCAGAGGTTCCCTTATTTGAGGTTGGATGACACACCTAGCTCTAGTGCAGGATCAGATTCAGGTCCTAGTGAGGCATCATCGGCAGCCTCACAGGCGACCCCTGCCGGACATCATACACCGTCAGACCCCAGACCTGTTACTCCACCACCACCATCACCAGTACTACCACCAGCAGCCCCCATTCTACCTAGTCCATCTCATTCACCTTTAGTTCATATTTCTGCCGAGAGGAGACAGGACTCCTCTCCACGGAGAGTCCCTGAGTGGGACGGGTTGAGGCGGATGCGAGGCCAAGCTCGCAAGACGACGGGGTTACCCCCGAGACGTCAGATGGCTCCCCGAGATGAGCCACCGATTATACATGAGGTGGGAGAATCCTCCCATCAGGCAGAGTTGAGAGCACAGCTGCAGCAAGTTACTCAGAACTTGCAGGGGACACAGCAGAGCTTGCAGCAGTGTCAGGCTGCCGTTGAGGATACACGTACGACCATATTGGAGATTCTCACTTCTCACTTGACCCTGATGGATCAAGTGAAGGCTTTGGACACCGATACTCGAGCGTGGAGGATCGCGATGGATGATAGATTGAGGATGACCAGGGTACAGATTATGCTTGCTGCATTTTGGCGGCAAGTGGCGTTAGTGACTGAGCGATGGATTTGGGTGAGAGAGAGAGCAACAGAGTTTTTGGCATGGTTTGGAGTGGCGAGTACCGAGACCAGGATGATGATCCTGGCAGTAGTCATGGCAATGGTGGCCATGATACTTTCTTTTTTATCATACTTTATGCGATGAGTATGTACAGAAGATCATTCTGGGATCTTCAGATCAGCAGTGTGTAGATGGAGGAGTTCTCTATTCTGTTCTTTTCTTTCTTGGTTGTAGTGTATTGTGTTGTTTCAGCAGTCTGTATAAAACATATAATGATAGTGATGTAATAAAATGGGTGTTTTTGGTGTATCGATCGGTGTAATGTACTATTTGAGTGTTGTGTGAACTATGTTGTTATAATGAATTATGTGTATGAACTATAATTAATTCTTCTGTGTGAGAACATAACGGTATGCGAATGTACTAGAATGAGAACATGTTGAACTAAAATATATATTTCGCTGAAATACAGTACGGGAGCAATACTGTATGCGAATATATCGAACTAAAATATATATTTTGCTGAAATACAGTACGGGAGCAATACTGTATGCAAATATATATGTTACTTAAGTACAGTACGAGAGCCATACTGTACGAGAACATGTCTGAATTGTGAACGTGTCTAATTGTGAATGTGTCTGTTATTAAAGTACAGTACGAGAGCCATACTGTACGAGAACATATCTATTGTTTGTATGAGAACTTAGTGTATGAACTGAGAACATATCAGAGAACTTGTGTGAGAACATGTCCTAGTCCTGTATGAACATATCTCTAAAAACATGTGTTGCAATGCAAGGAGCTGGGTAAGACTCTAACATGTTTTTGAAATAACAGGACTAAGTATAACTACGAACAATTGTGTGATCTGTGTGTAGTGCAACCATGTCTGGACTAAATTCATGTAGTTATACAATATTCTTGATAATCACATTTCAATATAAATTTTCAGTATAACTGAATATGATTGAAATTATGTGATAAAACGGGTTATATCTTTAATATTCTTAAACTGACCTGAATTTCCCTGCTTGTGAGCAGATTAATGGCTCCTAAAAGAGGTCGACCAGCTAAGAAAGCTGCTAAGAATATTACCAACCCTGAACCAAATCAAATTCCACCTCTGAATGTTGAATCAAATCCGGATCCGCATGTTAATCCGGAAGCGAACGTGGTCCCACCTGGGAACTTGGAAACGAATACTACTCCACCAGTGAACCCTGGAGCAGGCATTGTTCCACCTGCTGGTACAAGCGGATCTGAAACAAATGAAGCTATGATAGCTCGAATTGTGCGTGAACAATTATCTGCTTGTGGTGTTCTGACACAGCAACACAATACTTCGGGTTCTGGTGGGAACCATGTGGAACAAAACGTTACTGGTGGACATCCAGAAACCCATCAGACCACTGGTACAACTACAACTGTTCCTGATCCACCACGACAGGGATGCACTTACAAGTATTTTGCTTCCTGTAACCCTCCTACTTTTACTGGCAAAGAAGGAGCGGCTGGTCTTTTAAGGTGGATCGAGGAGATGGAAACCAAACTCAAAATCAGTCAGTGTTTGGAGGAGCATAAGGTGTCTTATGCTGCCTGTTCTTTGAAAGACTCGGCTTTGACCTGGTGGAATACTCAGGCCAAGACTTTGGGTTCAGCCACAGTTGACTTGATGGGTTGGAATGATTTCAAAACTCTGATTAGATCAGAGTACTGCCCAATCACTGAAATTCAAAAACTCCAGGAGGAATTCTGGAATCACTCAATGATCGGTGCTGATTACTTGGCTTACACCGATCGTTTTCATGAACTCACTTGTTTACTTCCCGATATGTTTCCTACGGAAGCAGCTTTAATCGAGAAGTACATTAAGGGTTTGATTCCCCAGATCCGGGGAATGGTGACTGCTGCTGAACCTACAACCCTGAAACATACGATTCTTTTGACCACTAAGCTTACCAATGAGGCGGTAAGGAGTGGTACTCTGTCTTTGAAGCCTCAGACGGTTCATAGTTGTAGTGATGTCGGTACCTCGAATGTGTCAAAAGGTACAAAACGAAAGTGGTTTGGTAAGAACAAAACAAGGGCTCCAGCTGAGATCAGTCAGAACAAACCAACGGTGAAGAACTATGGTGCAAATGTTCCTGAGAGGAAAGCTTATACTGGGCAGGCGCCCAAATGCAATAAGTGTCCACTCCATCACACGGGACCATGTCCTGTTTGTCTGAACTGTAACCGAGTTGGACATTATGCTAAATATTGCAACTTTCCTGCTCAACCACAAAATCAAGCACCACGACAAACCACTCAAACCAACCGGTCATGTTACAAATGTGGAAGCCCTGATCATCTCATACGAAACTGTCCGAACAATAACACCAATCCGGGAACTGAAGCTAGGGGGAGAGCTTTTCAGATTGGTGCGACCGAGGCGAGACATGATGCAAATATTGTTACTGGTACGTTTCTTCTTAATAATCTATACGCATCAGTTCTGTTTGATACAGGAGCAGATAAAAGTTTTATCTCTCCTGAATTTGCATCATTAATTTCATTGCCTACGGTAGATCTAGAAACTCCTTATGTTATTGAACTTGCTAACGGCAAGTTGATCAAAACTAACAGTGTTATTCAAGGATGTTCCTTGAATTTGAATGATCATCTTTTCAAAATTGATTTACTTCCTATTGAGCTTGGGAGCTTTGATGTTGTTGTTGGTATGGACTGGCTTTCTGATAACCAAGCAGAAGTTGTGTGTCAAAACAAGGTGATCCGTATTCCATTACCTAACGGTAATACACTGGTAGTTCAAGGAGAACGAGCTGGTAGAAGACTTGGTATCATATCTTGTATGCGAGCCTATAAATTCTTAAGGAAAGGCTGTTATGCTTTCCTGGCACATGTGACTGAGCACAATTCTTCACCCAAACAAATCACTGATATCCCAGTAGTCAAGGATTTTCCGGAAGTTTTTCCTGAGGACATATCAGGATTACCCCCAGTAAGACAAGTTGAATTTCGAATCGACTTAATTCCAGGTGCAGCACCTGTTGCTAAAACCCCTTATCAGCTTGCACCATCCGAAATGCAAGAACTTTCAGGCCAATTGCAAGAACTGTTAGACAAAGGTTTTATCAGACCTAGTTTCTCACCCTGGGGAGCACCTATTCTTTTTGTGAAAAAGAAGGATGGTTCATTCAAGATGTGTATTGATTATAGGGAACTCAATAAACTGACAATCAGGAACCGTTATCCACTACCCCGTATCGATGATCTGTTTGATCAACTACAAGGTGCTACTTATTTTTCAAAAATCGATTTAAGATCTGGATATCATCAGTTACGTATTCATGATGATGACATTCCAAAAACTGCTTTCAGAACTCGATACGGACATTACGAATTTTTAGTGATGCCATTTGGTTTAACCAATGCACCAGCAGTTTTCATGGATCTGATGAATCGAGTATGTAGACCTTATCTGGATAAATTTGTGATTGTGTTTATTGATGATATTCTCATTTATTCCCAAAACCAACAAGAACATGCTCAACACTTGAAATTAATCTTAGAACTTTTGGCACGTGAAAAATTATATGCCAAGTTCTCCAAGTGTGAGTTCTGCTTACGAGAAGTTCAATTTCTTGGTCATGTAGTAAATCAAAACGGTATTCAAGTGGATCCCAGTAAGATTCAGGCGGTGAAACAATGGGAGACACCACGAACCCCGACTGAAATACGCCAATTTTTGGGGTTGGCAGGTTATTATCGCCGGTTTATCAAAAACTTTTCAAAGATAGCCTTGCCACTGACCACATTGACACAGAAAAATCAACCGTTTATATGGGATTTTCAACAGGAGGAGGCGTTCCAACTGTTGAAACACAAACTCTGCAACGCACCTATCTTGGCACTACCGGAAGGTACTGATAACTTCACAGTGTCTTGGGTGTGTTCTAATGCAATAGGATAAGGTAATTGCTTACGCTTCTCGACAACTGAAAGTACACGAGAAGAACTATACCACACATGATCTAGAACTTGGTGCAGTGGTGTTTGCACTCAAGATTTGGAGACATTATCTATACGGAACTAAGTGTATTATATACACTGATCACAAAAGCCTCCAACACATTCTAGATCAGAAAATGTTGAACATGCGACAGAGGCGATGGGTTGAACTCTTGAAAGACTATGACTGTGAAATTCGTTATCACCCAGGTAAAGCGAATGTTGTAGCCGATGCCTTAAGTCGCAAGGAATGAGTCAAACCGTTACGTGTAAAAGCGTTAAGTATGACTATTCAAACTAGTCTAATTCCTCAAATTAAAGAAGCTCAGCAACAAGCTTTACAAGCAACGAACTATTCTGCTGAGGGACTGAGAGGATTAGATAAGAAACTCAATACCAAAGATGACGGACTATTGTATTTCAAAGACCGAATGTGGGTTCCTCTATTCGGTAACTCTCGAACGATTATCTTGGATGAGGCGCACAAATCCAAGTATTCTATTCATCCAGGTGCTGATAAAATGCATAAAGATCTTAAAGATTTTTACTGGTGGCCTGGAATGAAGAAACACATAGCTGAATACGTGGATAGTGTTTAACATGTCTCAAAGTTAAGGCTGAACATCAACGACCTTCTGAGTTATTGCAACAACCTGAGATTCCCATGTGGAAATGGGACCAGATCTCTATGGATTTCATTACTAAATTACCCAGAACATCACATAATCATGACTCTATATGGGTTATCGTTGATCGCCTTACGAAATCTGCGCATTTCTTACCCATCCGAGAAGATTATTCTATGGATCGACTCGCTAAACTCTATGTTAATGAGATTGTATCTCGACATGGGGTACCGATCTCTATCATTTCTGACAGAGATAGTCGATTTATGTCACGATTTTGGCAAACTCTTCAGAATGCTCTGGGCACGCAAATCAATTTGAGCACAGCTTATCATCCACAAACTAACGGACAAACTGAACGAACAAATCAAACTCTTGAAGACATGCTCAGAAGCTGTGTGATTGATTTTGGAGGTAGCTGGGATATTCATCTTCCACTTGTTGAATTCTCATACAATAACAGCTACCATACCAGTATTCAATGCGCTCCATTCGAAGCACTTTATGGACGTAAATGTAGATCACCTATCTGTTGGTCAGAAGTAGGTGAGAATCAAATCATAGGCCCAGAATTCATTCAGGAAACAACTGATAAGATCGCCCTTATTCAGGAACGAATCAAAGCTGCTCGCGATCGTCAAAAGAGTTATGCTGATAATCGCCGTAGACCACTCGAATTTCAAGTAGGTGATCGGGTAATGTTGAAAGTGTCACCTTGGAAAGGCATTTTTAGATTCGGGAAGAGAGGTAAACTTTCACCAAGATTTGTAGGACCATTTAAAATTCTTGAACGAATTGGATCAGTAGCCTACAGACTTGAATTACCTCTTGAACTCAGTAACATTCACGATGTCTTTCATGTATCTAATCTGAAGAAATGTTTAACTGATGAATCATTGATCGTACCCCTAGAAGAAATTCATATTGATGAAAAACTTCAGTTCAGTGAAGAACCAGTAGAGGTAATGGATCAAGAAATGAAAGTGCTAAAACGTAGTCGCATACCAATAGTTAAAGTGCGGTGGAACTCGCAACGTGGACCCAAATATACGTGGGAACGTGAAGATCAAATGAAAGCAAAGTACCCACATCTATTTTCATAAAAGATTACCATCAAGCAAGTCTTCACTAAATTTCGGGACGAAATTCCTCTAACAAGAGGAGACTGTGACAGTTGCGTACGAAAAATTCGGCATTAATGACGTGAGCACATTTGGTCGTGCTTGAAATCCACGAGGATTTAGCAACTTTGGTTATTGGAGATTGATAGAATGTGAAAAATGATGAACGTGGGCGAAAACCGTGCGCAAAACGGAGTTCGTATGCTCCCGGAATCGCGAAACGAAGTTTAAAAAGTAACAAATCGCAAGAAAACACGTGGGGCGGTACGCCCCGGGTCAAGACTCGAGTTGGGGCGGTACGCCCCAGGTCTTATGTCGGCCAAAATTGTGTAAAACGATCAGAATGCGTGGAAACCATCAAAAATCGCATTTCTTCGTTCTTACTCGACTTCCAGACGAAAAACCACAGTTCTAACACCCCAAATCTTCATATCTGAGCCTCTTGAACATCCAGATCATCCCAGGGATCATATATACAAGTCCTGATCGCTGTTTTAACCGCAGAAGTTCGTCAGAACAGGTAACAGTTTGTTTTAACCTTCTAGTTTGATTTTGATTGATTAGATCTTGATTTTGAACGTAATGAGATAGTTAGGATTGTTGATTATTGCTTAGATGATGGCTAGGATTGATTATAAATGAAGAACACGAAGTTCTAACGGTTAAATCCTTGTTTTGATCCGTTGTAATGCCCAATTTGCATGAAATCATACCCATGATTATAATGGTTTAAACCATTTGATTATGACAATGTAGGTGATTAGTTTGATTAATCTTTGAAATGCAAAGGTTAAATCTAAGTGTTTCAAACTAATCACAATCATTAACATACTCATTGGAATGATTATCTGATGTTTGTGATAACAGTCAGATTAGTATGTTAAATCTGGTTATTTCACCTATTCTGATGCTACATTGTGATATTTCATGATATTTGGGTAATAAATAATAAGGATTAATCATTTCTAAGCCATTAATCTATCTAGAAATTTGTTATGGCATCATAATCAACAACATTAACTATTTGATTAATCTGAGATTATTCTGATTAATCCAAAGCGTCATCAACTTTGTGTTAGGAATCTAATGCAATGTAGGTTCCTACATTATCATACATTGTGTGATATAATATCAAATTAATTATTTAAGCATTTAATATCGAGTTGATGATTTACTAAGCAATGTCTTTGACATTGAACGTTCAGGAAGATCTAATCAGTAAACTAGAACATAAATAATTCATTAAATATAACTAAATGCAGAATCATTTCTGTACTATCAGTTTGGTGATACTCTGCTATCTTTATATCATCAGGTGAGTTTCGTACAACCCCTTTTATTTTTAATCTTTTATAAACATCGGGGAAACTCTGTAAACTGTTGTCTGAACATATGATATGCATCAATGATATCTGTGTGATTTCATGTGATTTTGTGGGATTTCATGGGATTTTGCCTGTAGACTGAACTCTATCATGGAACTGAAAGTCCTCATTTCTGAACTGTATCTAGTGAACCCATGTGTGGCCGAGCAGAAAACATTGATAGTACTATTGGTTGACACCCCATTCGCTGGGAGGGTTGCATCTCCCCTTGTGTGAATGTTTGTTATCTGTTTCCTGAACTTCTTAATGGTATGATAGACATTAAGATAATGAGGCACAAAGATATGTACCGACGGGTAATATCTTGAGACAGACTAGACGTCCGAAAGGAACTAGATACAGGTCCCATGGTTATCCGAAACTGAACTTTTGAGAACGTGCTTATCATATCATATTGTTTTAAATTGAACTGTCGAACTCACCAGCTTTGTGCTGACGTTTCAAACTTAAATCTTTTTGCAGGGAGACAGTGACACTCGGTGAGGCAGCACTTCAAACACTAGTAATTAAATAAGTCAGTTGTGTAATAAACTTAGTTGTAAACTATGATATTGATTGTAATGACGGAACCCTGTATTGTATTTATTTTAAGTTAATCTGTGTGCTTATGATATCGGTTCAAGTAAGTCATCCCTCACCTCTGAGACATCACCACTATGCTTCCGCAACCGGTTCAGTCCGATCATACACGAGGTGACGAGGGGTGGGGGTGTGACATTTACGAATGTTCAACTTGTGCACACTCAGATCATTTGTGAATGAATAAGTGTTGCACAGTTAGAACATTTACGAATGTTCAACTTGTGCACACTCAGATCATTTGAGAATGAATAAGTATTGCACAGTTAGAACTTTTACGGATGTTCAACATGTGCACACTCAGATCAATTGCGAACTTTCTAACTCTCACTTGTTGTGATAGCAGATTTGAAGATCAGTTATGTGGATGAGGTTGCTGCGAGAGAAAGATTAGTCAACTGATCCGATGAACTTTGCGAATAAGTAAACTATTATTCGCAAATGTTCACAGTACTTTCAAGACTTGGTACTTTTATTTCTTCAATCTGCTGATGTTGACAAGGAAGTTGTTGATGCTGATAAAGAGTGTTGCTAATTGCTGACAATGATTGACACCTAAGATGCTGACAATATCATTTTGACAGCTTAGCCATTTTGTTTATTACATTGTATTCTGGGCCCTGATTGGAATGTTTTCATGGGCCCCAATTGTCTATATATAGAAAGCGATGTAATAGAATTAGGGTAACAGTAATTCTTAGAAAAACACACAGACACACACACAATTAGCTAGAGAGAGAAAGTTCTAGAGAGAAACAAAACCCTAGTGATGCTCTGTGATCGAAAATCTGTTTCCTGATCCTAGCTCCTTTTGTAATTATCAATTAATGATCAATGAATGATGCATTTAATGTATGTCTGTTTGTTCATTTGATCTCTGTTCTAACACTTGCTTAAATTAGTTGAATCTGTTTGTTTCCGCCACTCAGAGTTCAGTAAAAACCCTCAATAGTTATTGTTGTTTCAATCCCGGTCCTGATAGTTTGGGTAATTGTTTATTTCAAACAAGCGAGTTAGAACCGAATTATTTTATAAATTGAAAGGCTTTAGAAGAGATTTGTGTAATCGTTATTTTCTAACAAGTGTGTTAGAACCGGTTTATTTTGTATAAATGAAAAGGTTTTATCATGGTTGTGGTAATTGTTTATTTCTAACAAGCATGTTAGAACCGATTTATTTTACATAAGCTTATAAGCATAAAACGACTTTGGTGATAGTCATTTTCATAAACATATAGAACCGAGTTATTTTGTATGAATCAATAAGCTTTAAAATGATTTTTGCAATCATATACATATAATGAGTGTGTTAGAAATGGAGTCATCATATAAACCAAAATTTTGGAACGTTTGCTAAACGTTCAAATTCTAATGAGCTATTAGAATCAACTGTTTAGTTGGACAATTTGGAAATCGTTTTATTCTCTAACAAGCTAGGTATATAATGTTTTATAAAACTATATCATAATTTATGAACTTGATAATCATAAATAAATATAGTTTAAAATTAAAACTGGTGCACACTTGACAATGTGTTTTAAATGAATAAAACATGAGTCTTTGCAATGGTTCGATATTCAGATGAAAAATATCATGGCTTGAACCGTAAATAGTCTCAAGAAGATTATTTGGTGGAAAACAACCCGGTGTTGTTATGAACATAGTCGATTGTTCAAACAACTTGCGAGTAGTTATTCTTTTGACAACTTTGTGTTTGTTAAAGATTAATGTTTCTAAATGAAACGAATAACATGTTATAATTAGTGCATGAGTTTTATTGAGGGAGGACCTCAAAAACGCCATGTGACAAAGTCATTTGTGATGATTTCAGTAGACGTTAAAAGTGTTGAACAAGTAACACTTTAAGATTGATGTCTAGCTGTCATTCTTGTACCCGTTTACAATAAGTTGTGTATTATATTTTATTATAAATGTTCAACTATGGCTTAAGTTTATTTATTTTTAAAATAAACAACTTTATCTAAAGATAATAAAACAATAAATGGTAAATAATATTTAAATTTTGGAGAATTTAAATTTTTCTAGTCTAATAAAGATACATGTTTAAACTGAAATTGCAAGTGGTGAATTGTACGAACACAATGAGCAGGTTGTGATCTTGACTTATGTTGCAAGTCGCATATCAAACATCAATGTAATATGATGAGTGTATTAAAAAAAACACACAAGAACGAAAGATGTGTTTAATATATGTTGAGAGCATCAACATGAAAATTCATAAGTGTGTTTTGATTACTATAACATATGAAAGAAATATATGCTATTATTGTAAATAATCTTAATAAATTTTGCACATTTATTAAGAAACTTACAATAGTGATGGTCTTGTAGATTATGCTACAACCATTAACGTTATTGAAACTATGTGGAGGATAAATCCTTCAATTTGGGAGAGTATCCTAATATATGGTTTCATAAGGGTTTAAAAATCTCATCATTCTTGCTTAAACTAAGATATGAATGTTTGTAGAGATAATGTGTTATCTCTTGGAGCTGTGAATTGAATGATCCGAATGATGCATCTTCTGTTCACATGCTAATATTTTAGTCTAAAGCATGCTAGACTGATACATGTTAATTTAGATACTCTGCGTAGATTAAATTAACTTTAAACATTCAATATATGTGATGACATGAGAATGAGTTGTAAGTTTATAGTTTATGAATATAACTTCATTCACTTAAAAAAGGATAACTTTAGATGACTACCGAAATAGATGTACTTCAATTCGGTTCATATGAGGAGAACTCATGGAGTAATATGTACGGATGAACTCAATGACATAATGATATATATGTTTGATATCTTATCACAGGTATCAAAGTCATCAGAATATAAATTGCTCAAACTTAATCAAAGTGCAAGCAATGTGGGGGAATGTGTCATTTACGAAACAACCCTCTAGAGTTTGTAAGAGATAGTATTTGAGAAGTTTCTCAATCTCTTGTGAAAAAGGAGAACTTTTCACAACACCATCTTGATAATTGTTATCTAATAAGACTCAAATATGGGGGTTGCTTGCACTTAATACAAGTGTGTGAAAATGTTGTAATAAGGATTTTAGTAATCCAAATAAATATTGCAAATTTGTCACCAAGTGGGGTACACGATGGTTACAAGATAGAGTCAATCAAGTTGATTGGACTCAAATGCCAATTTGTAAAGTTCAAATTCTAGATGGATATTTGAAAGAGTTTATCAAAGGCATGGTAAAGACGTGTTTAGCCATGAAATGACTTTCAAATCATTCTAAAGACATGGTTATATAACTAGATCCAAGTTGAGATCACTAGTTATAGTCTTATAAATTGAAAAAAGGGCTAGTATGACATGTAAGTCAGGAACACGTTAGAACAACTTATCTCAGTTGCAAATTATCGTTGTTGACTTGGTGAATTCAAAGATAATGTTTTGGATCCAATAATATGAGAGATTAAGTTGAGGAATGTAACTAAAGCCCATGTAAAGAGATATTTGAAGAAAACATAACCTTGTTGATTGGAGATCTCAACATCTATGTTCAATAGGACAACTTATTGATATATCTATGGTGGTCACTATGGGGACATAGTCGAACAGTGGATGTATAAGCTAATATATATGTTTATATATATCCTCCTAAACTGTAAAAGGGTGTTTAAATATGTCATAGTCCATTCCTATAACAATCAGTGACATTATTGTGTGAGGCTAAGCATAATATATGGTTAATGATCTGTGTAAATCATGATAACCAAAATGCTTTTAATGATTTATGGACAAATCACCTATGTTAGAGAGAAGTGGGGTCGTTTCAAATGGAATTGTAGGGCATAATTCCTAGAGCTCTCGCAGAACCAGGATAGTGTTCCATGACCATAACAGACACGACAATGAGGGGTTAACCAGACCTGGAAGAGTATTGTGTGAAGTATAATAACGTCTACGTAAAAAGGGTTTGGTTCAAGAACATCGCGTCTACTAACCGCTAGGAGACCAAGTATACTTCACAAAGAAAAGTTCAAAGGGAACACCTACTTCTCCTGCAATACTCAACCACTGAAATTGTGTCTTAACACTTGAGTGTATGAGTTGATTTTTATTCATGTGGATAATTTCTGGAAATTTGAATTACTTAAGTAATTATCAAATTTAATATGAATTAAAATAAAGACTATTCATATTACTTAATTAAATCAAGACTCTTCAAATTACATGTATTGATTATATGTATTATGTCAAGACTCTTGGAATCACCATCTTGTACTATAAATACAAGACAATTGGTGTCTTGTTTTTTGGTTGAAAAGGAATACTACATACCATCTCACACAAACTTTGAAGAATTTTCAACACTCTCAAATCTTCAAGCTCTTGTTTAAGATATCTTTTTCAGGTGGTAGGTTAATCCTAGCAGTACACAAATTGTTACGGTTGTTGTACCCTGGGAGACAGATACGTTCATCTTGAGAAGAGGCGCGGAATCTGTTTTAAGATAAACGTATTGAATATATGCCTCAACCATAATTATCAACATGTATATTCTATATCAATGAAGATTAGGTAGAAGACATAAGTGGTTAAAAGCTAGAAAAGATATTCTTAAAGCATTTGTTACCGGCTTGTCAAGATGCTTGATTGAAGACTCAACATTAATCATTTTTTAATCAAGGAGGCTATTTGGAGTACACAACGAAGACATGGATCAAAACTAGTTTGGTATATAAATTAGTAATTTATATTCTTTTATTTTAGTCTTGTAACCAGGTAATGTATTAGATTATTTTTTTACTAATAACGAGAGAATCGTTATTATTTATATTTGATTATTGTTTTATAATAAAAATGTGAACACATTTCCTACACTTCTTAGCCGCCATAATTCTATAATTAAAAATATTTATTACAATTTGACTACAAATGCGGTGCTGATACTTTGCTCCGGTCATGGAGATACCGCAATCGTTCAAAGGTAATTACATAATTTTACAATCACGTTTTCATGGTATCATTGTCTACAAAAGTTTTGCTTATGAGTTAAATTGCCTATTTGCCACACCATATAAATCATTATAAATCAGCACTTTATCATTTTAGGGTTTAATTAAATAAATGAACAATATTCACAAATTATTTGTGTTTCTTTTAAAACTAGACTAGTATCGACGCATACATGGGTTTGAATAAAAAAGATTAAATTGCCAGTAATCAAAAGTTGTCAAAATTTTGTTTTTACAAATCTCGTTGTTTTAGAAGTTCGAATTTAATCATTTTTGTTTTTTAAATTTTCTTCTTATAAAGTTTTTGATAATTTTTTTTTTTTACTTTTTAAACAGAAAAACCAGTTTTAATGTTTTACGTTTTTTAAATAGTTCATTGTATTATAAAAACTGTATTGTTTATATATATTTTTTAAATGTGTTTATTTACAAAAATATATCAGTATTATAATTTTTTAATTTGGAAAAGGTATAGATAATATGTTATTAATTACTATTATTATTTTTATAAAAGAGATCAATATTTAACACAAAAGAGGTGGAAAATTTGGTACGAGGATGCTTAGATATATGACATGTGTTCCCTAAGACTTTTATCTATTAGGTATAAAAATTTAGATATAATCCATAATAAGTGTTAATTAAAAAAGGAGAAAGAGACATGAAAATAAATAGAAAATAGATCGACTATAATAACGACAAGCGTCTCAAATTATTTTTATATTAAATTACATAATCGTCCTTTATATTCGTTTATTTTATTGATTACATCTTTTATTATAAATAAAACATCCTTAAAATGAAAATTTATAACAACAAAAATGTCATCCTTAAAATTACATAAATTATCCTTTAATAAATTACATAAATCATCCTTTATATTAAAAAATTAAATGATGAAAATCATTAAAAATTTTCATTTTTAGAAGTGATTTATGTAACTATTTCTAGTAAAGGATGTCATTTATAAAATAAGTAAATGACGATTTATGTAATTTACTCTTATTTCTATTTTTTTAATATTAAGATTTAGTCATTGTGTAAGAAGGAAAGTTACGGGTTCAAACTGTTATCTTATGTGCATGGATGAACATTGTGGAAGATGCTTTTAGAAAAAACTGACACGAATATATACAGGGATCATCTTCTAAAGGTTCTCGAAGAACTGCAGGCACAGGCCGAGGTTGGTTTGTGTTTTATTGGCGTCAAACATTGAGCAGGTAGTATGCACATTCATGTTGTAGCTTGTAACCATGAATGACCCCGTTGATTGACATCAAATAGGGCGATTTCCTTAAAATGTAAGCCAATATGTGTTCTATTTCATTCAATTGGGAACCCACTTAGGTGGTAAACCCCTAGGTGCCTTCAATACCCGACTAACCAAGTGGAACGAGTAAAGCACGGCTGCAATCAAACCGGGTCAATGGCCACCAAAAAAAGTCGTCCTAAGTGGAAATTAAACTTGGAACCTCTAGGTTGTCTATTTTTTACTTTAACCTCTGCACTACTTTGTAGGTTCCAATCAGGTGTCTTGACGTTGCAGGTTAATGTGGTTCGAGATAACGCAACATCAAGCAAAGCCAATGATTAAAGTGAAACCAATAATTAAAAAATTATGATCACGCTAGTATAAAGTGAAACCAATAATTAAAAATATTACAAGTGTTTTGATTGCTTTATCAAGCAAAATCAGGTTGAGAAACCTAAAGAACTATCATTGGGTTATTGGTGTACAACCTTCAAAGTTAAACTTGTTTCATCTAGTCATGTGTTGTGTTTATCGGGTCGGATAACGGTTTATTTGTAGCAGGTATTCATATTTGAAAATTTTGAGACCTTATCCGAAACCCAACTTGTCCCAAATAAAAAATATAAAAAATATGCTTATCCGATTCGAGTCTATCTGATAACCCGAAAAAATTTGATTTTACATCCGAATAACCCGAATAAAATAGTCTTTTTGAGTTATTCAGATTGAATTCGAATATCCGATCTGAACAAGAAAAAAGGATATCTGACACGAATCTATCCGAACAACCCGAAAAAGAATTCCGATCGGTTTTTTCGAATTTCGGTTTTTTTGAACACCCCTAGTCATGTTAAAGCCAAACACCAGTTTGTTTAGAGCAAATATATAAGACCAATTTGTTTAGAGCAAATATTTAAAACCAATTTGTTTAGAGCAAATATGTTAAAAACCAATTTGTTTAACGGTAGCCTTGTGGTTTTTTTCTACAAGAGGTCATGAGTTGGAGTCTCGTCTATAGTAAATTTGTTTTGAGTTGAGTCAAGATGTTTTTTTAGTTATGAATTGAGTTGGGTTGTGTTGATCCATCATGTTTTTATTTTTCAAAATAATGGAAGGATTATTCTATTTGTTAGGATGATGGTGGCTGTTTGGATTTTTTATGCTAGAAAGATCTAGTCATGTTGAAGCATAGATCTCGTGGTGGTGGGTAGTGTTGACAGGTGGGTCCAACTTTATCCTTGTCGGTACAACCATGAACCAAGTGCCTAAACGTTTAACCAAATACGAGGTTAGATGTTCATTTAATCAAATTACGACTAACCTGTTTGGTAGATGTATATTTTTTAGAAAAAAAAAGTATTGGGTTCAAATCTAAGCAAAGAAAAATATTTGGGAGCAGTGGCGAACCCAGAAAATTTTTTCATGGGGGGCGAAAATTTTTTATGGTCATTTGAGGATCGTTATATAATAATTTTTTTTCTCTTTATTCAGATCGGGTTAGGTTGAATCGGGTCGGACCATGTTAAAAAAACAAACTTAATTTCATATATAAAAACATAATAAAAATACACTATATTTAAAGTTGCTCTTATGCCTGGTAAAGTATGAGGCTTTGGTTGTGTTAGGTAGCAGGTCAGAACGGATGCGGGCCATGATAGGTGCAGGTTAGGATGAGTTTTAAGGAAAATTAGTTTGGGTTTAAAAGGATCATTTTAAAAAACTTCAATTTTGTTCAAGTTAAAGTGAACTGTAACTAAACAAATTGTTTAATTGAATAATTTTTAGTGATTTTCTAATCAAATATAATACTGATCATTCTTATCCGTTTAAATCCATTATATTCACATAATTTTAAAATTATCCATCTTATCACGCGTTGTGTTAAGGTGTTAGTCATATCAACCATTTGAAGTTATGATTTATGTTATATGGTTACTCATTTCAACCCAATATACAATAATTGTTTACAAAATGTTCGCATTTATCTTGTTATGAGTTAAGATTGTTAGACATAGTTGTTCCTATTGAGTTTTATTTTTAAAAGTATATCCAAAACAACATCTATGGAGACTTTTTTAAGTATCTCTTTATAAAAAAAAAACAAGTATACCTTATCACTTAAATTCTCAACATAAGTCCAATTATTCAAAGTTAAGGGGGGCAATTGCAAAATATTAAGGGGGTCGATCAGGATTGTAACATATATATACTACTAGAAAAAAAAATTCAGGGAGGACGGCTGCCCCCCCAAAGCTTGGGGTGGGTACGCCACTGTTTGGGAGTAGTTTACAAATAAGAGAATGATAATATTGTTGTAAAAGAAAATGCTCATCTAAGTAAGTATAACTTCAAAAAAGTAATGTTTAGGTGTTTTTATCTAAAATACGTTGAGGGTTCAAGTGTTATTGTAAAAAAAAATTGTAGTACAAAAATATAATAACTTAAAGTGGTTCTAGCATGTAAAGAAGATTCAAACGGTCATAAAATTTGAGCACTTACAATTTTGCTGAAAGAGTCATTAAACAATGGCTATTCACATGAAAAAAATTTTGGAATAAGTGAGTTTTTGGATGTTAAATGTTTTTTAGGTCGTTTATTTTCATTCTTGGTGTTTTTAAGTAAGTTGCAACGAGGGATGCAACTTCCACTTTTTTCATACCAAAGTCGCTATGGGGTCTGTGATTTCATCTTTCTTTCACCAAAGTCGTTGCCTCCCTAACAACGACATTGGTACAGAAGAAGTGAAGTCACTCCCCTTCATTACACTTACCTAGAGACACAAGAATTAAAAAAAAAATACCTAAAAATCACGTAACATTCAAAAACCTACGTATTCTAAAAAAAAAATCTATTCACATGAAGTTCAAGTATCCCCAACTGTTTACAGTGAAAGCCGTACCTGATAACGATTCTCAAATTTCGGGACGAAATTTCTCTAACAAGGGAAGACTGTAACATCAGTGCCGGAACCGTCACCGGAACAGTGATCGACACAGTAACATGAACAGTGATTCAAATACATAACTCAGTTGATGTTCATATATCGTTATCATTTCATGTTATCATATAACATATTCAAACTCATTTCAGAAACAAAACTTAGAATCATGGTTCATCAGTCAGATAATTATCTGGCAATACAGAACCATCATGTGATTGTTAGATAGGATTCTATTATGTATAAACGTATTTGAGGCTTTACAAAACAAAACAACAACGGATGTCGTTACATGAATGCTAAATCGACGGATTATTCGTATAGGTGACGATCTGTATGAATACACCTGAAGGTTTAACGTTCTGAACGATGTCCAATAATAAGAAAACCATATTGAAAAGTATAGTTATCGTCGTATTCGTACGGGTGACGATTCGAACGAATACGCACGACACTGTACGATTCGATTTAAACTGCAATTTAAATAATTTTCAGAAAATTTAAATAAATGAAAGATATTTAGTTAATTTACCAGGAATTTCCACCTAAAATAAATTTAGAAACTTTGTTTTAAAAACCGTAACGTTTCGTTACGAAAAACGAAACGAAACGAAACCGACGTTTTACGCGAAACCGAGCAACCGAAACGAACCCGAACTCACCCGAGATATAAATATCTGGAATGAGTCGTCTTTCTCATTTAACCTCTTCCCTCTCTCTCTCTCTCTAAAACCTCTTTCCCGTCACCCTCTCTCTCTACCTTTTCACAAACCCTAGCTTCTTCAATTCTCAACCAAATCGAGCCATTTCGGTGTCAAAACGATCACAACAACACATAGATCTCGAAAGTACAGAAGATCCGAGCTTGGAACCACCTTAAACGAGGTAAAATTGAGTCCAAAGTAACGATTTTTAGGGTTTTTCTACCCCTTTGGTTCGGCCACCACTTTAGCCGATTTAACCAACCAAGAACCTAGGAGAAACACCTCACAAACACTTAGAACACCGTGGGAACTTGTGGGAGTCGAAGTATGATCATTATGTTCGAGATTGGAAGGGTTGCAGCTAAGGGATTCGAACACCCGAATGGATCTCCCCTTAGCTCACCGAATGAGCACTTATTTTCATTCGGCCGAATGGCCTTTAAGCCGAAGCAGCCCCATTCGTTCGGGCAATCAACTCATTCGCTCGGCCACAGCCTCAAGCAGCCCAGCTCCTTCGGCCAAGGACCCCCCTTCGCTTGAACTTTATTCGGTCGGCCATGCAGACCTTCATTCGATCGACCATGACCTCATTCGACCACCCTGCTTCTGTCGCATGTCCATTCGGCCCAACACCTATTCTGTCGGCCCAATAAGTCCATTCGGACGGCTCAAACATCCAGTCGATGGGTTTCACTGGTTCGGCCCATCGTGCATGCATGGATGTGGGTGTGTGTTCATGGGAGGAACTATAAGGTTTCATCTCATGCAATTAACTTAGTGTTAACTAAGGGTCAAACATAGAGTTTAACAATGTAGAAGCTACTATGGTTTCATTATGATGCAATAAACTAAGGGTTCATTAAAAGCCAATAGAATTTAGTCTTGGATTGGGTATGGCTTAAGGTTTATTAAGGAAACCATGGATTAGGGTTTCCAACGGCAAGGGTTTACATAAACTACATTATAAACTAAACATGAGTTTGATATTAATGAGTTCAAAGCATCTTATAAGGCATGGAGAATCGAGACAATGGCCTAAGGTTATGAGTGTTGGTTTAGTTATTAACACTTAACCCTTAGAAGATTTCATAAGAACGTGTAGCTAACTTAGATGATTCGCTTGAATTATCTAGGACTAGTTATTCAAAACGTTGCTCAAGAATTATTGGACAAACAAAAGCTAGTATGGGCCGAAGTTAATCAAATGGGATTAACCCAAGCCCATCATGTTAATTATACTTTCTCTAAATAAATTATGTTTTTAATAAAAGAAATTTAATTGTAATCTTTGTTAAATTAAAATGAATGATTTCTAACTTAGTGTGTTACTTCAAGTAAATTAATTTAAAAACGTTCAAATTAAAGACTTATAATGATTATTGTTGGGATTAAGGTTATTATTGGGCCCATTGGCTGGTACACTCGCCTATATTATATAGGGCTGTTTGGGATGGGGGCTGCTGCTATTGGGTTAACTCCATTATACAGGGCTGTTTGGATTGGGGGAAGGCTCGCGACAATTCCTGGGAGGCGTGTTCTGATGGGCTGCACTGCAGCTATGTTTCTATTCCTCTTGATAGGACCTTCCAACATTTCAGACTTGGTTGGAACAGGATTAGGCTGGGTCGGCACATGGGTTGGCTCCAGGGGTGGTACCAGGCGGGGCTGGGCAAACTGACTTGGGATGGGCTTATTCTTACCCTTTACTTTGGATGGGCTTATTCTCCATGGCTTGAAGATGTTACCTTGGATGTTTTTTGGACCTGCTGGGCTCCTACTTTGACACAGAGTAACAGGATTATTCTTGGGTTCAACCGTTTTTTGTGGATGATGTGTTGGGTTCCTTTCTTTAGCTATTGGATCTGCCATAGAGAGACGTGGAACACTTGGCATCATCTTTTTGGGTTTTTTTTGTAATCTTGTCTTTTGTCTTGCAAAGTCTACTTGTATTGTTTTACATAATGATAGTACTTGTTATTGTGATGGTAGATATACCTTTTTTTGTATAGGTGGGGTAACGGGGCGAAATATATCCTGGTTATTTTTTGGGTTCCCAAGCACAAAAGTGTGCTTGTGGCTGTTCTGCGGGAGTATGCCCCCTTGATCTTGTAATTTGGTGTTTGTTGGTATAATATTTTTTCCGGGCTTTGCCCTTTATCCAAAAAAAAAAAGGTTATTATTGGGTAATGAGTTTAGACTAGTTAGATGAAATTCTAGAAACACATTAGTAACGTAGGACACTTAGTTGCACACCGAGACCAAACTCTAGATACGACGGCTATTAAAAATACTTATCGTATTCGAATTCTCTTAAAACAACTCAGGAACCGAAGAAACATAGTCTACAACAACGAGCGCGCATTTTGTGGTAATTCAATACAGAGCAACACAGGTGAGTTCATTGCCCCTTTTCTAATATAATAACCCGAAAACGTAAATCCGTATAATTAAATGAATATCGTAAGAATTTAAATAGAATGATTACTAAAAGTTATGCTTGCAAACTTGTTATTATGTAATAGAAGGATTAATGAAAAGTTAACTAGGTTAGTTAACTAACATATGCTAGAAGGATTAAAATAACAAGTAGAGGGACCATAGTTGCCAAAAGGCCATAGATGATTAAATGGGAGGTTAAAAAAAATAAAAATCAGTTCTCCTTCCCTGGAGAACATATGTACGACACAAGGAAAAGGAAAGGGAGAAGAGAACTTGATTCTTGCACCAAATCATCAAATTGAAGGCCCTAACCTATTAGAAATCATCATCTAAGTCACAATTGAGGATCATTACCATGTTTTCAGCCATAGGTAAGTGTTTATAATGAGAAAAATGATCTAGATGATAGTTGCATGTAATTGGGTCTTGTGGGATTGTAACCCAAACTGAAATTTATGGTTTCATTGGGTTTATATGTTAGTTTCTATGAGAAATCCATGCTCAAACCTGTGATTATGTGTATGTGTGATGATATGCTTGATGTAAGTAAGTTGGTTTGGGTGTTAAGATGGTGAATTGTGGTAGTAATCAAGATATGATAATGAAACTAGTATAACTTGATGATTTGGCATGTGAATACTTGTATTTGTGCAGAAATTAATGTGTAATATGTAAAGATATGAACTCTTATGAATTAAGCTCATAAAAGGGGATGGGTAAGGGCTGAAGTATGATGAAAAGAAGTTAGCAAAGTTGTGCCCATAAGGTGCTCGATAAAATGATTGAACCAAAAAGAAATTGAGGCTGAATTGAAAGAAAATAGGTTGATGTCCAGTTTTTGTAAAATTCATAAAAAACCATATAAAATTCGTTAGAAAATATAGCTTATATGGTTGGAAAGCTCTTTGAATTGGCTACATTTCGTTTTTAGACATAAGAAGCTGAAAAAAATCTTAAATGGGTCAAACCTTGTATGATTATGTATTATGTGTTAATCTAGTGTCAGTATGATTCATTAGGTGGTGATGGAAGTTCCAAGGGGAAGGAACACGAGAAGTAGCAAAGTATGTGTAAGTCCATGTACGGATGGATATCCAGATTTTTGGTTTTTGCAATGTAAGTCTCATGTACGAATGAGAAAAGTGGAATCCTCATGTACGGATGAGGAGGATGGTTTCACATGTACGGATATGAATTACATGAGTTCACATGTACGGGTGTGAGGGATATGATTCACATGTACGGATGTGATGGTTAGTTTGTGTACGAACAACTAACAAAAAGACCTATGTGATGAATAGGCAATGGATCGTACGGGGTCAACTATAAACAGGGATGTGAGTATCCCATAGACATGAGCATATTATATGAGAATGGTGAAATGATGTTTTGATTGGTAAAATATTCTTGTTAATATGTAGTTCGAAGTTATGGATTTTTATCAGGTGAACTTACTTAGTTCGTATGAACTAATGGTGTTAATTGTATGTGTTGCAGGTTACAAGAAGTAGGAGGCTCAGGATGATACGGGTGATGTTTGTAAAGGCTTATTTTGAATCGAACGGTGTCGGCCTGAGATGCCTAGCTTTTGGGATGTTAATATTTACTTAAATTTGATTAGTAACTGTAGCCATGTTTTAAACAAAATCTGAACTAGTTAGTCTTGTTTTGTTATATATACAACATAGTTGTAACAGGTTGTGTTTTATTCTTAAGGATAACTCTTTTTACGAAGGGGTCATGCCGAAATTTAAAAAAAAAAAATCTGGGACCTATTTCCCCACGCGTTTAAAATAAGGTCAGTTAAAGTTGGGTTATTACAGGTTGGTATCAGAGCCATGGTTTGAGGGATTCGAGTGTGTTTAGACGCTTGAACTCAAACCTTGAGCTCTTGGGGGGTATAGAAGACACATTCGATCCAAGACCCGATCACCGAGCCAAGTATAAGGTTAGCGTATTGAAGTAATAATACTTGTATAAAAAGTATAAAAAGGTGTTATATGATATGTAAGCATTATATGTACGCATGATATGTATGCTAAGTTGTTGTAAAACTGAAATTCCTAACTTAGGATTTAAGTGGTAGAATTAAGAACACAGGGCTACGATAAGGATAGTGTTGGAATTGGCCACTCCAACAATGTTCTCATGGTATGAATGTATTCTTAAGGATACCATTTCAATTCTAAGGATGGAATAGTAGGTAAAAGGTAAGCATGTATGTGTGTATGATAGAACTATAGCATTGTGAATTAGTTGCATATTGTCACATCTATTTAAAACTAATACATATAAGTGTTAAATTTCAGTCATAAATGGCTGAACATCAAGAAGACACAAATGAAACCAGGGATGCTCGCACCTTAGAAATTGTACAAGAAGAGGTTGCAAAAGGCATAAGTGCTAACTTACCTCGGGTTATAGAGGAAATACAAAATAACTTGAAGGATTTCTTGCGTCATGAAATGCCAGCACTACGAAAGGAAGGAAAGGGGGTCACCTTCAAGGACTTTATGGCTTGTAAGCCATCTGAGTACAAAGGGGAAGTCGATCCGATATTGGATACACGTTGGATTTCTGAAATGGAGGGTACGTTTGAAACTTCACATTGTGATGAAGCTGATCGGGTAATCTTCGCCGGAGCACAACTTAAGCACCATGGTAAAGATTGGTGGGATCTACTCCGGAAGGAACTAGGGATGGATGGCTTAAGGGCCATGTCTTGGAATGACTTCAAGGAGCGGTTTATGAAACGATTTTGCCCCCAAGCTGCTATCAACCGGATCCATGAAGAATTTCTCCAACTTTGACAAAAGGATGAAAACATCGATAATATTATTTCTATTTTCTATGATAAAGCTAAGTTTTGTCCTCGATTATTGAGAACTGAAAGGGATTGGATCACCCATTATTATGGGATGTTAAGTGCAAAGTACCGAGAATTCCTAACCCCATCCAAATGTGAAACCTTAGTGGAATTGATTTATTGTGCTAGAGAAAGGGAAGCCGAACTAAAACGGCAAGTCGAACGAGGAGAGAATAGGGGTATTGAAGCCGATGGTGGGGCTTCGAAGAAGGCAAAAATCTCCCATTTGCCAAAGAAGACCGGTCAAGGCAAGGACACTAAGCCTTGTATTACTTGTGGGAGGAAGCATTGGGGCGAATGTCGATACAAGTCAACAAATTGCTTCAAATGTGGAAAACCAGGACACACCGCTACACAATGCTTGAACTCCACGAATCTATGCTTCAATTGTTATGAACCGGGACATAAGAGGCATGAATGCCCCAAGCTAAGAGTCGGAGGTGGCTCAAGCTCTCAAGGAAGTGGTAAGAAGTTTGAGACACCCAAAGCCAAAGGCCGAGCTTTTCAGATTACAACAGAAGAAGCTAAAGCCACGTCAGATGTTGTGACGGGTACATTCTTTATAAATTTGTTACCTGCATAAGTATTATATGATTCTGGAGCTAGTAAGTCCTTCGTAACTACCGAATTTGCTCATCACACTTCATTCGTGTTAGAAAAATTATCTTCACCTTTAGCAATTAAAGTAGCAGACTATAAGAGCTTCTTAGTGTTTAATATGTATCGAAACTGTAAAATTACTATAGAAGGTGAGGATTTTGAAATTGAATTAATACCTATGATGTTAGGGGAGTTTGATGTGGTGGTGGGTATGGATTGGTTATCATTAAACCAAGCCAACATAGTGTGTAATCGCAAAGTCGTTCAATTGATATCTCCAAGTGGCAAAGAAATGTTTATTCAAGGCGAAAGAAGGAGCGGAGCTGTTTTATGTTCCCTAGCTAAAGTCATGAAGTTAATAAATAATGGAGGCAAATCATTTTTAGCATATGTGGTTGATGTTGAGAAAGAAGAGAAGAAACTAGAAGATGTACCAATTGTAGAGACTTTCCTTATGTCTTTCCAGATGATTTACTGGGAGTTCCTCCAGAAAGAGATGTAGAATTTCGTATTGATCTAGTTCCCGGAGCCAAACCGATAGCCAGAACTCCGTATCGGTTAGCACCAACTGAGATGCAAGAGTTAATGACTCAACTCCAAGATCTTCTTGATAAAGGTTTCATCCGTCCTAGCATCTCACCTTGGGGTGCTCCGGTGCTATTTGTCAAGAAGAAGGATGGGAGTATGAGGATGTGTATCGACTACCAGGAATTAAACAAAGTGATTGTGAAGAACCGATATCCGTTACCTCGGATTGATGATTTATTCGATCAACTACAAGGAGCCAAATGGTTTTCAAAAATAGATCTTCGTTCGGGTTATCATCAACTCAAAATTAGAGATAAAGATGTTGAGAAAACAGCATTTCGTACTCGTTACAGGCATTACGAGTTTCTTGTTATGTCTTTCGGATTGATGAACGCACCCACGGCTTTTATGGATCTAATGAACCAGGTTTGTAAACCAATATTAGATAGATCAGTTATTGTATTCATAGATGACATTTTGGTCTATTCCAAAAATAAGGGTGATCACGCTTGCCACTTGTGTGAAGTGCTTGAAACACTTCGTAAGGAGAAGTTATATGCAAAATTTTCTAAGTGTGCTTTTTGGTTACAAGAAGTACAGTTCTTAGGGCATGTGGTGAATTTGGAGGGTATTCATGTTGATCCTTCTAAGATTCAAGCAGTAGCAAAGTGGAGTCAGCCTAAGACTCCAACTGAAATTAGAAATTTTCTTGGCCTAGCGGGTTATTATAGGCGATTTATACAAGATTTCTCTAAGATTGCTTCATAATTGACTAAGCTAACAAGAAAAGGAGTGAAGTATGAATGGGGAGAAGCCCAAGAACAAGCCTTTCAAGAATTAAAGATGAAATTAACTCAAGCTCCTGTGTTGGCACTACCTGATGGACCCGATGACTTTGTAGTTTATTCTGATGCTTCATATTCGAGGTTAGGTTGTGTCTTAATGCAAAGGGGTAAGCTGATAGCGTATGCTTCAAGACAATTGAAGATACCTGAAGTTAATTACCCGACTCATGATCTTGAGCTTGCGACGGTAAATTTCGCGTTAAAGATTTGGAGACATTATCTCTACGGTGTGAAAAGTACTATTTACACCGATCATAAAAGTTTGAAATATTTTTTTTACCCAAAAGGAGTTGAACATGAGGCAACGAAGGTGGTTAGAGTTAATCAAAGATTATGATTGTGAAATCCTCTACCACCCGGGAAAGGCAAATGTAGTCGCGGATGCTTTGAGCAGAAAAGATTATTCACCCATAAAGGTGAAAGTGATGAAAATTGTAATCTCTTCTGGAATTATTTCACAAATCAAAGAAGCACAACGAGAGGCCATTAAGGAAGAAAATTGGAAGAGAGACAGAATAAAAGGACAAGTCAAGAATTTGGAAGAAGATGAACGTGGCATATTGACAAGGTGGGGTCGGGTGTGGATACCACCCACTTGTCCTTTCAAGGCAGTTTTGCTAGAGGAAACAAATCTAAGTACTCAATTCATCCGGGAGCTACTAAAATGTACCGTGATCTTAAAAATAATTATTGGTGGCCAGGAATGAAAAGAGATGTTGTGAAATATGTGGGAAAATGTTTAACTTGCATGCAGGTGAAAGCTGAACATCAGAAACCGTATGGCAAGTTACAACCATTAGAGATTCCCTTATGGAAGTGGGAACATGTCACAATGGATCTAATCACTAAACTCCCTAGGACAAAAAGGGGGCATAATATGATATGGGTTATTGTTGACAGGTTGACGAAAAGCGCTCACTTTATTCCGATTCGTGAGACTTATTCGTCTGAGAAAATGGCAGAAGTTTACATTAAAGAAGTGGTGTCACGACACGGTGTACTAGTGACAATAGTGTCTGATCGAGACACTCGATTCACTTCCCATTTTTGGAGAAAATTTCAAGAAGAGTTGGGCACAAAACTCTTGATAAGTACAGCGTATCATCCTCAAACGGATGGTCAAAGTGAGCGGACCATCCAAACCCTTGAGGACTTGTTACGCGCGTGCATTATCGATTTTGGGGTAATTGGGATGACTATCTACCATTGGTAGAATTTTCTTACAACAATAGTTATCATTCCAATTTGGGAATGCCTCCGTATGAAATGTTGTATGGTCGGAAATGTCGAACTCGGCGTGTTGGGAGGAGGTTGGTCCTCGTGAGCTTGCTAGTAAAGAAGTAGTAAAAGTAACTAATTCTAGGATTGATCAAATCCGAGCACATTTAAAAGCAGCTCAAGACCGACAGAAGTCATATGCCGATAAGCAAAGACGACCGATCGAGTTTCAAGTGGGAGACTTAGTATTGCTAAAGGTTTCCCCATGGAAGGGTGTCATATGTTTTCGCAAACGAGGAAAGTTGAGTCCACGTTTTATTGGGCCTTTCAAGATTTTGGCAAGGGTCGGTGAGGTTGCTTACCGACTAGATTTACCGAAGGAATTAAAAGGAATACACAACATTTTCCATGTATCTTACCTAAGAAAACGTTTGGCGGACGATTCTGCTTATGTGCAGTTTGAAGACGTTGAGGTGATTGATAAACTGGATTACGTGGAGAAACCGGTAGCTATTCTTGATAGGAAAATCAAGCAATTACAAACAAGGCGATAAATCAAGTCAAGGTGCAATGGATGAATCGAAAGAGATCCGACGCTACGTGGGAGTCGGAAGAAGATATGAAGAAGTACTACCCTCAATTATTCGGTACGTAATCTAGTTTTGGGGACGAAACTTCCAAAAAGGGTGGGAAATTGTAACGACCCGAAAACGTAAATCCGTATAATTAAATGAATATCGTAAGAATTTAAATAGAATGATTACTAAAGTTTATGCTTGCAAACTTGTTATTATGTAATAGAATGGTTAATGAAAAGTTAACTAGGTTAGTTAACTAACGTATGCTAGAAGGATTAAAATAACAAGTAGAGGGACCATAGTTGCCAAAAGGCCATAGATGATTAAATGGGAGGTTAAAAAAAATAAAAATCAGTTCTCCTTCCTTGGAGAACATATGTATGACACAAGGCAAAGGAAAGGGAGAGGAGAACTTGATTCTTGCACCAAATCATCAAATTGAAGGCCCTAACTTATTAGAAATCATCATCTAAGTCACAATTGAGGATCACTACCACGTTTTCAGCCCTAGGTAAGTGTTTATAATGAGAAAAATGATCTAGATGATAGTTGCATGTAATTGGGTCTTGTGGGATTGTAAACCAAACTGAAAATTTATAGTTTCATTGTGTTTATATGCTAGTTTCTATGAGAAAACCATGCTCAAACCTGTGATTATGTGTATGTGTGATGATATGCTTGATGTAAGTAAGTTGGTTTGGGTGTTAAGATGGTGAATTGTGGTAGTAATCAAGATATGATAATGAAACTAGTATAACTTGATGATTTGGCATGTGAATACTTGTATTTGTGCAGAAATTAATGTGTAAATTTAACGATATGAACTCCTATGAATTAAGTTCATAAAACGGGATGGGTAAGGGCTGAAGTATGATGAAAAGAAGTTGGTAAAGTTGTGCCCAAAAGGTGCTCGATAAAATGTTTGAACCAAAAAGAAATCGAGGCTGAATTGAAATAAATAGGTTGCTGTCCAGTTTTTGTAAAATTCATATAAAATCATATAAAATTCGTTAGAAAATATAGCTTATATGGTTGGAAAGCTCTTTGAATTGGCTACATTTCGTTTTTAGACATAAGAAGCTGAAAAAAATCTTAAATGGGTCAAAAGTGACGTTTTAGACAGCAACATACAAAAATTCAGCTTGCTAAAATTTGGTAAAAATGCTTCAGACCCGTTTTTGTAAAAATCGAATAAAATCAACCGTTTATCCGTTTGGAACGAGCCTTATATGCTTGGAAAGCTCTTTCAGTGTAATACATTCGGTCTTTGAGCATGAAGAGTTGAAACGAGTAGGAAAATCGTCAAAAACAATAAATACAACAGCAACTCAGAAAGTTGCTGCACAAAAATAAGTTTTTTCCAAAATGTGTCCAAGCGGGAAAAATGAGTAGACATATCTTAAAACAAGAATAGATGATATTGGTTGATTATGAACATTAAATTAGATGTGTTAAAAGTATCTAGGATACTTGTAAATGTATTGACCAAGTATTTTATAAATGGGTCAAGATGGGTGAAACATATGTGCAAATATGTTTGTATGTCTTCTATGTGTTGGAATTATGAGTAGGAAATATGAAACTCACATGATAGTTGTGGGGTGAACATTTGGGTGTTAATTTCAAGTAAATGGTTTTAAATGGGTCAAACCTTGTATGATTATGTATTATGTGTTAATCTAGTGTCAGTATGATTCATTAGGTGGTGATGGAAGTTCCAAGGGGAAGGAACACGAGAAGTAGCAACTAAGCTTTGGATCACATTTGGTAAGTCACCTAATGTGTTATTGGTATGTTCATGGATTCACAATATTGATGATGAATCCATTAAGCAAAGTATGTGTAAGTCCATGTACGGATGGATATCCAGATTTTTGGTTTTTGCAATGTAAGTCTCATGTACGAGGTCAACTATAAATAGGGATGTGAGTATCCCACAGACATGAGCATATTATATGAGAATGGTGAAATGATGTTTTGATTGGTAAAATACGCTTGTTAATATGTAGTTTGAAGTTATGGATTTTTATCAGGTGAACTTACTTAGTTCGTATGAACTAATGGTGTTAATTGTATGTGTTGCAGGTTACAAGAAGTAGGAGGCTCAGGATGATACGGGTGATGCTTTTAAAGGCTTATTTTGGATCGAACGGTGTCGGGCTGAGATGCCTAGCTTTTGGGATGTTAATTGTAACACCCCAACCTGATTAGGGCTGACGTGTCACTTATACAGAGGTCAGAGTTAATGCATCAATCCATAATTAATATCCAAATATTATTTAAGTCTTAATTAATCAAACTAAACATAAATAAAATATTATAATTCATTACATTATTCAATTGAATAAGTTCTTGATTTTCTTTAAACACTCTCTTCTCAGTTTCCCGCCTGGTTTCCTTTATTACCTATACAAAACATAAGAACACCACAAAAACAAATACGGCTGAGCCAAAGAATGCTCAGTAACGGGTAAACAATAGTAAATAAAAGAAGTTCAGAAGGTGGTGATGGTAATAAGAATAATGATCAGAAACAGAGCAGTAACAGAAACAGAACAGTAAACAGTGGTCTGACTTGAATAAAATATGACCTTTCAGAAACAACAAAACAGGTTATAGTATAAGTCAGAAATAGTGGAAAATCTCAGAATATACCACGAGCCGACTGTACATATAATAGTGTAAGGTTCACGGGTAGCTACTCCCGCTTACCAGACACATGAGATAGTTAGTGTTGGCATACACGTCACTATCCCCCAGAAATCAGAAAGTACAGTTAATAATTATCCTAGGACCAGTCCATACGCCTCTCCAGAATTCAGTAGGTGCACAAGTGTTCTATCAGAGTACTAAATAGAGACGCCGTGAACTCAACTAACCGCCACGGTTGGTTCCACGTCATGGTTGCCGCCATGAAGGGCCTGTAGTCATCCTTACAGGTAGGGGCATGCTCGGGTAATAGATCAGAAATTCAGTAGGTTCAGTAACTTCAATAGGTTTAGTAGGTTCAGTAAGTTCAATAGGTTCAGTAGGGTAGTTAAACTACCAAGTAATGTCATAATCGGATCATGCAATAATGAGTACAACATAATCTAGATCTATTGCATGTTAAACGAAATAGAGAAACACGATATCATATCGTGGCAATAATGAATCAGAATAAAATATAGAAACGGAATTTAAAAGATTACAGAAACAGAAATACTATGATTTAATTAAACATAATCCGTACCAAACGGTATGCAAAACAGAGATATACTACAAGTGATGAAAAGAAAATCCGTACCTTAGTCTTAGTAAATAATCAGGGCATAATTCAGATAATAAGCGAGTAATCCAAATCCTCGATGATTTAGAAATCTGTGTTTTTTTTAAATTTTAGTTAGTTTGATTCGTAAATATATTCGGTTATATTCGGTTAAATTAGTCAGAGTCAAGTAATAGTCAGGGTAACTTTTTAGTAGATCTCTGATACCAATAATGGTATTCTGAAATTTAAATACACAACGGAAGCTTTAAATATTTCACAAATAATTAGTACAAAATACCTTAATTTATGTTACAATAGATGGACTTGACTTTAAACAACTTCAAACGACTTCAAACTTAGATTTAAGGAATTTCAGATATGAGGTATGCTCGATCTGAGAAACCTTGTTACACACAATCAGCTTTTATAGCCAATAAAAGCAAACTAACGTTACCGCGTAAACGGCAACCTAACAAACAGACGATCGTTAAAAGGACGATTATTGATGCGGGTGCACATTGGGCCCCATAGCCTATCAATAATTTCCTCTTTTACATTTTGTCTGCTTATATATAATTGAAAACAAACCATATACAACAAACAACTTTAGTGTCCACTTATTATAATCGAGATAGTGGTGGGGTATAATTACTGAAATCTCGGTATTGGTGGACCCCCTTGCTTTTTGATTCCTGACATATTATAATTGTGGGAAATATGTCATGAGTGACGTATTCACCATCTTCTAGTACTGATGCAGAATACTGGACTTTTAACAATGGGCCTCCATATCCAGTAGCTCTGAAAGCCCATCTTTGTTTAGGCCTCCGATCCTTAGAAATGGGTAAGACTAATTCTTTGAGCTTCCCATTCTCGTATTGTTTCATCCATGTGATTGGTGGACCTGAGCCCATTACTTCGCCATTCACCTCTTGCATTATCTCCTCCTGTTCCGGTTTCATAGTAGATTCTCCTAACACTGAGCATTGCTCTAAAGATATGCAAGTGTCCAAGGATTTCTTCATACTGATTGAGCAAGAGTCTTCGCACTTCATCATGTATCTCTGTTGATCTTCTGATTTCCATTGGTTCTTCTGATATTGGTGGTAGTCTTTGGGCAACCAAGTACTGAATACGGTATAAACTGAATGGTTGATAACTGATGACAGTGTTCTTGCGAGGAGTTGTTCCAAAGCTTTCTTCTTCGTAACAGAGTAGTTGTAATCCTCTTCTTTCATCAGCATCAATTTGTTGTAACCTTGTGACCACTCCTGGAAAATTGCGCCATTTTCTTGACATGAATTCATCTCTAACTCTGTCCCAAGCGGTCTCCCTTCTTCCTGCCATTCTGCATAACATATAGCTGCTGTTAATCTGGATAATGCATCCGCCAATTGATTGTGTTTTCCATCTATGTGTTCAATTTTTACTTGGACTCCAGACCCTGTTACAAAATCTTTAAAACTGGCCCAACGGACTCTTGAGGGTTTATTATTAGTGGATTTGTTGTAAAAGCTTATTATCGCCTGACAGTATGTTCTAATTGTGACCTCGCCTTTATCTAAATAATAGATTTTAAAACGCTCCAATCCATTCATTACTGCGTGGATCTCTGCATCTATTGTTGACTTCAAGGTTCCAAATTTTCCACTTGCATATGCGCAGACCTTCTCAGTTGATTTGGAGTCTTCCTTTAAGGCTTTCCATTTGCAAACTGCTCCCCATCCTTCCATACTTCCATCAGTTTCTATAACAATATAGGCCCTGGTGGGTGGAATTTCCATATCTGGCAACTTTTGAACTTCAGCTTTTACCTTGCTTATTAGATCCCAATGTTCCTGCTTCATCCTCTTGTCCCTGTTAGCACCTGTCTTAGCATACAAAGGTCCTAATAATCTACCCAGATTGGGTATATAGGATCTTGCATAATTCAGGATTCCTAGCCAGGATCTTAACCCCTTTAGAGTGGTAAGATCTTCATTCTTGAAATTTGCAATCTTCTTTATGATATGTGGCTGGAGCTTTATTCTTCTATTCCCAATTGTTGCACCAAGGAAATCAATCTCCGGGACAGCTATCTTCATTTTGGTTTTTGACAAAACCAAACCTTCTTCTTTACATATTGACAACATTTTTCTCAAATGTTTCACATGTTCCTTTTCATCTTTTGAGAACACAAGTATGTCATCAATGTATACTGCAATGAAATCTGAATATTTGCCAAAGCAATTATCCATTTTTCTTTGGAATACTACAGGGGCATTTTTCAATCCAAATGGCATCACCAGCCATTCATAAAGCCCTTCTGGTGTAATAAATGCGGTCCATGGTATGCTTTCTTCATACATTGCAACCTGGTGAAATCCACTCTTTAGATCGAACTTAGAGTAGATTCTTGCATTCCCGATCATTTGGATAATAGTATTGATTCCAGGAAGAGAATATTGATCTTTGTTGGTATTCTCATTTAAAGTCCTGTAATCAAAAACCATTCTTTCTTTTCCTCTCTTTTCTTCTCCTGTCACTGGATCAACTATTGTTCCTGAGTTCACCATCATAGCTCTTGTTCTATGCCTGCTATTGCTTGGTCTGATCACCCCAAGTTTTAATAATGCATCTGTATGCCTTTTGAATTGCTCTTTTTGTGCTGGGGTAACCTGCTTGAGAGGTTTATCTTGAATCGTCATTTCCGGGTTAATTATATCAAGTTTACAGATTACTTGATTTCTTTTCCAATGCTTCAAAGGTTCTTCACCAATAAACCCCTGTTGTTCTAACCCTTGCAGAATCTTCTGAATTTCTTCACTATTTATGGCTTCAAGCTTTCCCAAATTATAAGCTACGCATTCTTCTTGTATGCAAAAATACTCATCTTCATTCATCTCGAGTTCTTGTATTGCATAATTTGTTGCAGCCTCATAGCTTGTATTAATAGTGGTTATTGTTTTATAGAAGGTTATCTGTGGTCCTTCTATTCTTAATCCCCCTCCCATTGATCTTATGAAATTGCAGCCGATCAGCATCTGGATACCTCCTCCTAATGTCATAGGAAAACAAAAGGTGAATGGTATTCTGAAGGAGTTGTTTTCAATACGCATCTGACCATTTTTCAGTTTCTTTTTCATTATTTGAACTGAATTTACTCCTGCATACTTCACAATATATGGGCTTGGCTCCATGGCTTCTTCTGGGATTGAGCTTTCATCAATACAACATGAGGTTGCACCAGTGTCAATTATAGCTGAAACTTTAAATTCTTTTACCCCCAAAATTTGAAAATAAATCTCCACATTATAGAGTTTATTTCTTCTTTCTTTTTGTTGAATGCCAAGGCTTTGTGACACTGCAATAGTTTCATGTTGTTCTTTAAAGATAACTTCAGTATCCATTTCTTCATCTTCTTTTCTTTCTAGTTCAACTTTTAACCTTTCTCTTTCTAGAATGATCTTCGTGTTGTCTTGAATTATTTCTTTCATTCTATCCACCTCCTTTTGCAGTTCAAGACACCTTTTCATGAGTTCATTGATTAACTCAGTTTGATTTGCTGCTGTTGGCTTTGGTATTGATTCTATAATCTCATCATAGTATGCTTTTATGCATAACATACATACGATTAGATTACAGCTTTTGCATTTGCCTCGTCTATTCTACCTTATGTCAGTTTTACATAAATTGCAGATTTCTTTAGACGTGGGCTTTTCTTTTTCCCATTTATGGATACAGCTTTCCTGTTCTTCTGCTAATTTTACTTCAGGTCTCCATGAAGGACTACTAATTGTTGTGACGTATACTTCTTCATCCAGGGTTTCTTCTTCTTGTATTAGTGCAAACGCCCATTCTTCTATTACAGCTGCCATACTTGTCTGTTCACCTTCTGACATGCTACAGATTGCATCACTATCAGGTTCATTGAGATCTACTGACAATACATCGTAGTTATCTGGTAGATCAAGATTTTGGAAGGCGTTAGCTCTTTCAACATTGCTGACTTTACTTCTACATTCCCTGGCAAAATGACCTTCCTTTCGACATACATAGCATTTGTATTTCTTCATTCGATCCCCATGTTTTGATTTGAAAATCCTAACATGAGAATCATGTGGCTTTCCTTTATACGTCCTTGATTTTCTCAAACCAAGCTTCTTTGTTCTGCTTCTGTATGAACCAGGCATATAGACTTCTTTACAAAATTGTAAGTCTTTTAATTCTCTTTGTAGCTGCGCCTTTTTGCATAGCTCCGTTAAGTATCTATGTGCAAAATAGATTCGTGGCATAACCCCAATTGCCACGCCTGGTTTTTCTCTGTTGAAGGCTTCTTCAATCTCTTTTCCCACTAATGGAGGCATTTTTCTGAAGAACTTATCAGACAATTCTGGTCCAATAAACATTCTTCCTGATTTTGCTGCTAGAGTTTTATAATCATTCATATACTGGAACAGATCTTTTACATCATGGCAGATTAATCTTTCTAAATCATTGTACGCCATGTCTTGTTCTTCAGTACTTCCTTGAGCAGCATCACTAAGGAGTATTACTCTCCTTATTTGTGAAGTTATATTATGAGTATCATCAGTTATTTGTAGTAACTGTTGATATTCTGCATCATACGCCATACGCCATTGTATCCAAATCTTCTTCTCATCTTCTCCCAAGAGATTTTCAATACAATCAACCTTTGATCTTGCTGTTGGCCAGGATTTGTTTGGATCATCAATGTAGTTTAACGTAATTGATTCCCAACGATCAATTACGTCAGCATACTTACCAATATCTGCTGGTAAAACTAACATTGCTCCTGTAGTTGCCTGTGCTGGTGGAAGTGACCAGTAATTTTCCAGCTTTTTCCCATAGCTTTCAACTCTTTTATTAAGATTGAAACTTGTTGTTGATGATTCATATCTCCTACTTCCTGTTGCTGGAGGATATCCTGGTGGTTGCATAGTAGTGTCTTCTGGTGGTTTGTAAGCTGATGTTACCGATGATGCTCCAATTTCTCCTTCTTTCCTTATTACTTCTGTCAAGAGTGGATATTCCATTTCTAACAGTTCGTCTTGGAGCGTGTATATACTTTCATTTCTTTCTCTTGTTATCTGAGTGGGGTAAGGCATTTCAGCTTCTTGTTCAGATTCCTTTCTTTCACCATTGCCATTTGATTGACACCACCATAGTTCATCATCATCATCACTGTCTTCTAAAATTTCTTTTTCTGAATTACTATCAGAATTATTATTAATCTGATAATCATTCAAAACATCATCATCCCAGCCTGTTGCAACTACTTCTTCTTGTAGTGAATTTGTCTTTTTAAAACTATAATCCACCCAATAGTCATATTTTCCTGAGAATTGACCCAGGGTTCCCCAATTTCCTTTCTTCTTTGGCTTTCTCTTTCCTAAGTTATTTTGTTTTTCAGCTAACTCAGCTTCGTCCCATTCATTCAAAGCTGCTTCATTTAAGGGATCTCTTTCTTGGGTATCAACTTTGTTGTAAATCATTTCTCTTATATCAACTGGCAGTTTTGGCTCCATGAAATGCAGACTTTTTAACAAATTAAAGTCTATGAATTTTCCCAGTATCCCTACTGCCACGGTTTCGTTACGAACGAATATTTCTTCATCATCAGAGTTTACATCTTCACTTGTTACTCTGCTTGTTGACGCATCTTCCCTTTTGTAATTTGAAAACCTTACTGCCAACGACCCATCAAGCCTTTGGCTTGTTGTCACTGTTCTAGGTCTATTGGTTACCTTCATTTTTGTGGAAGGCTTCAGCATCCACCTTTGACCTTGTAGCTCAGTAATTGTTCTTCTTTCTCCTGCTACAGCGAGAATTCCATTGGTGGCCAAATGTTCTGAGACCCTTTCAATGTTATAACGGAACCCGGCAAAACTTGTGTTTGTAAGTCTTCCCACCATTGATCTTGTTATCAGCAGGTTTGACTCTCCGATATAATCTTCATATCCTCGTGCTTGAATGGATATTTGTACACGATTGTAGAAATCATGAATTGACATCATGATGTCAGGGGCAATATAAATTAATTGGGTACCCCTACTCATGTCAACTTCCATTGTTCCTATGATTGCACGATCATCTTGCCATCGGGTATCTCTTAGAACCAGCAGGATTTGTGTTCCTGCATCCTTTCTGTGGAGTGCATGGACTCTTATCATCATTAGTCCGAGATGCACATGCTGCATTCCTTCTCTAGTCAGTTGTTGATATGCCATACTATTAATGAATGGCAAATCCAACTGTTCTCCCTCCATTGTTACTAAAATTCTTTCCTCAGAATAATGCTGATAGACGCGGTGTCTAACAGATCTTGATCCTGCATCGTACAGAACCTCCGCTGGTACAAGGCTTGCTCTTTGTGTTTGTGATATTCTGAGTTCTGCTTCAGGATCTATTTGGCTTTCGATTGTTCTGTTATATCTTCTTGAGCTGTTTACAGGTATCCACCTCTGTATTTGATTTCTCAGCCTTTGAGTTCTTCTGTATTCTCTAATCTGATCCTCCTGATTAGCTCTTACTTCAGTTCTTTGGTTTTCACTGAAGGACAGTCTTTCTCCCCTAGTATTCATTTCTTCTGCTTATCTTGTTCTTCTTTGAGGATCTGGTATGGGTCTTTAAAGATGTAAAAAGGACCTTTTGGTTTGTGCAGCTTTTCACCACTGATTGATACTTTTTCCAACTTCTTATTGAGTTCTTCAAGAAGTTGTTCGTTTTCTAAAGCCGGTGTTTTTCCTTTTTGTATTTCTTTTCTTAATTCTTTGATATCTTCCTTGACTGTCTTTACTTTTTCCAATAAACTGATCACTGCCTGAATGATAAAGTTATTTTGCTTTATCGTAATTCATGTTTGTTGTGTTGTTGTACCAACCCCAGAAGCTTTTGAGAACCCAACCGCCGGTGTTTCTATCGACTCAACTGCTTCAATAGTGTGGTGGTAACTTTCTGTTTGTGCAGTAATGGTCCAATTCATGAAATTAAGTATGACTTCACTTCTTGGATCCAGTCTTCAATCTTCTTTACCTGAGACTTCAGTTCTTCAGTTATTTTCAAGGCTTCAGCTTCTAATAAATTTGATTGTTTCCATAAAAGCTCAAAAACAGTCCACGAATATGTTTTGTAAAGTTGTTTATTCGTTAATTTCGTAAATCAAATAATTTATCGTTTTCATTCGGAAGTTACGATTTATGCATTTTCGAAATAAAACAATTTTAAAAAGTATTTTATAATAAGCTTCGAATACATGATGCATTGCTTTGAAGGGTTTATCCAACTAAACTAAAACTTCTGTACACTGGTCCATACGAAAACAAAACACTAATTTCTTTGGTGGGACAAGAACACAAGAGTACCCATATTCAACCCTTGTGCTTAACGAGTTAAACCATAACCCCAGAAGTAAATTAAATCTTTAACCTTTATTCTTCCCCATCATCTTCTTCTACTTATTTCCAGGTTTTTGAATGCGTCCTCATATTCAACCATTTGCAGGTTATTACCCGCAACTTTTATACCCATCATAAGTATTAGTTTAAATACAAATATGTATGTGAACGAAGTGTGTAGTAAGCCATGAACTTGAATTCTTGATTACGTACAACTTAGATTTATATATATTCACATTTTAAGATTCAACTTTGTGAATTTTACGTAAATCGGCTATCAACAACTAGATTATCTTGATGATTCGAAGTCATACCTTAAGCAGACGTACACATCGAGTAGGGAAAGTTTGTAAATGTGATACAAAGTCAATCCTGAGACAAAGACACCCGACGAGTCAGCGAAGAGATTTAAACAGTGATAGAAGCTTGAACGATCATGACTTGAATCGGAAATCATGCGTTGTTTGGTTCGTGTGCCGTCTCATTTACAGTTGCAACATTTCTAATATGATGGATGTATGGCAGTGCATCGGATGTCATTCGGTGCTCGGTGTTGGTATACGTGGTGTTGCAACCATCTTTTGAAACCGCGGTAAAGGCGGTGTTGATAATGGTACGATGTGCGATGGCATCACGGTCGCTTATGGTCTTTGTTGCCGGTGACTCATTGTAGTAACCGTCCACACCGTTTCCCAAAATCAACGGTTTGTCAACGTGCCTAGTTGGTGATGCAACGATGGTTCCGGCTATAACTGATTGAGATAAAAGGTTTTCTTGTATGTAAGCGATGGATATTTGGTGCCAATATAACCGATCTAGATTATGGGATTCATTTGATCAGTTTATTTCTTTTCAATGGCACCTAATTATTGCATTGATTGGGTTTCAAAACTTGTCGGTTACATGAGTTTATCCACATACCTTCCCTTGTAAGTTACGATTGTTCTATATATATATATATATATATATATATATAGGAGACGGATCCAATACAAAGGATATTTAACGTGAGAAGGATAGGAAGGATTGTGGACCTTTGATCAAATAAATCAATGGTTAATATCTAGTTGTCCCCACTTTTTGTTTAAAACTTCCGAAAATTAAAGATAAAAGGGCAAAAAAGGAATTGCCTGCATTTGTTGACTTTTTTTGTGGGTAAATCAAGTTCCACCATCTTCTTGTAAATCAAATAACTTTTAAACGTTTAATTATTTTTTTAAAAAAATTGCACCATAAAATCGAGAATTTTATTATCTTTAATTTGAGTATAATATTGTTATAGTTTTTTTAAAAAAAAATTACGTGGTCCGTGATTTTTATGCTTTGGTACGTAATTGTTGGTCCGTAATTATCCATTTTGTCCTGATTATATGTATTAAATGACGGTCCGTGATTTTGATATAACGCACTGGTCCGTGATTATGCTTGTTAAACGATGGTCCGTGAATATATATAACGTGGTCCGTGATTTTACACGGACCATTATACCCTTTACCCAGATTACACGTGGCGCGTTCTGGAGGCTTCCTACGCTTCTCACGTTAATTTGCTTTGTATAATAACCAGCCCCTATATATATATATATACATATATATATACATATATATATATATATATAATTACGTGGATTAAGAGCCTAACTAAAGTATAAATGAAATTCACTAAATTGTAACTAATCAATATTTTCGGTCGTTTACGGTTCGCTTTATAAATAAATTTCTGATTTAATCGGGTGCGGTTTTGGATATTAATGCTGTAATTGGAATACTTGCTCAGATAATTCTTTTCAGTTTGTTTTAAATCAATCGAGTCTAACTTATGAAACTAAATATTTTGGTTATTCAAATAAATCGAGTATTCGATAATTAACCTATTATTAATTCGTCGAGACATGTAATTAAATCTGTTAGAACATTCTTAATTCAAGTTTATCATTCGATTTCGTCTATTTTTTTTTTGTTTTTAATTATAAATTAATATTTCATATTTTATTTATTTATTTAATTGTTGCGTTTTTGTGGGTATTATAATTCTACTCCCCTTAAAAATTTCGTCCGCGAAATTTCAGGGTTTATTGACCGTTTACCTCCGGTGTTAAAGAATGATTCGTTTAATTTGATTGTTTTTTAGAATTTCACTTATTGTATTACAGACTTTCGATTAAATTTTCAGAACATATAATTATCATGGATAGTACAGATAGAGAACATAAGCATAGAAACAAATCAAATTAGTATATAATTACGACTCAAACAAAATTAGGATGTTGGGAGTGAATCATATCTTCCAATTACCAAGTTGCTTTGTGTTCGAAATTCTTCTTACACAAAATTTTAACAGATCGTATCATCTTCCTATACCTAACATGTTCTTGACGGCACTACAAATAAAATGTCATTTAATGGCATACAAAAAGTGCCTCAAAAGACCCAAAAAGTGCCACTAAAAACCCCTAAAAGATTGTGTGGCACACAAAAAAAGTGCCACTAGAAGTGGTGACGCTAAAGCCTTTTAGTGGCACTTTTTCAATGTGCTGCACAAAGTTTTTGGCCTTTTAGTGGCACTTTTTTTTCTGCCGCAAAATAAAAACTAACTTTTGTAGCACAATTTTTGTGCCACTAAAAATTAATCTTAGTCACATATCCATGTTAGTTTTAGTGGCACTTTTATTATGCCACAATATGAAAACACCTTTAGAAACTCAAAATTTGTGCCGATAAAAACTGCCTATAGTTCGTTGTATAATACATTGTCACAAAGATACATTATTTACAACATAAATATAAAATAAAAGTTGAATAAAATTGTAAATAATAATATAAAAATTTCATCCGAAAGATAATACAAAAAAAGTTAAAAGCAATGTAATAAGCAACATCTTTCGGTTTCCAAACGTTTACACGCCACACATAATTTAATCATTGATGAATATTTCACTGCCATATGACTTAGCTCGAAAACTTCACATGATATCAATCCTGCCATCATCAACCATATAAAGAAGCATTAGTAATTTACACATATCAAAAGCTCTCGTTGTATATATATACGCATATACATATATACAATAGTAAACCCGCGTGATGGAGAAGTGGCAACTCATTTCCATCTCGCTACCTATAACACCTTACCTTTATAAAGTAATTTTGAAAAGTTCAAATTTATAGTCCCAGATTTTTTTAAAAAAATTCATCATAACTCGTCCTAAAAACTTAATTTCCTTACGAAATGTAAATCTGCTAAAATTCATTTTTATATAAATAACCGAGAAACTTTTGTTATCTAAAAATGGTAGGAACAAAAAAAACTATATCTTATATTAAAAAAACAAAAAATTGATCAAAAACATCATTTTAAGAGAGAATAAACTACTAAAAGAGTTAAGTTGCACTCACCACAAAATATTGTAAGCATACGAGGCAATCATGTGGTTCTCCTTTCTTTAGCCGTCGAAACTGCAATCCATTGGAGTAATTATAAACAAAATCTGAACCAACAACCTTACATAAATAATAAGTTTTTTTAATTTATAGGATAAATTTCATACCCGCTCTTTAAAGTCAGGTTTACCCTGAAGTGCTACACTAATGCAACACATAAAAATTGATTCCAACTTTAGAATCTGCAAGAAGTCCATTGATGCAACACATAAAAATTGA
Organism: Mikania micrantha; assembly: GCA_009363875.1. Lineage (NCBI taxonomy): Eukaryota > Viridiplantae > Streptophyta > Magnoliopsida > Asterales > Asteraceae > Mikania > Mikania micrantha. The sequence continues at coordinate 47,521,675 of CM018682.1, read as the reverse complement.
TTTCAACTCTAGAATCTCTTTATTATTCAAAATATAATGAATATAAAGCCTTTAAGGATTGATTTTTTTTACCAGAAGGTTAATAACAAAGAAATTGAAAACCCTCGGTTCTGGTCCAATGAGCAGTGGCAACCTATACATGTAACACCAAGTTAGCAACAAAAGAGGGCAAAGATGAATCACCTGGATGGAAAACAAACCTGGTATCAAGAAATGCCATTGACGACTCACTGATTTGGAGTTCCAAACTTGAGAACCCTGGGTTCTAGTATACCTGTGTGTGTTTGTGTCTAACAACGCCAATGAAGCAACAAAAGAGGACAGTTTTTCGGTAGCCAAAAGGCCCAAAACCAAAAATACCAAAAGTATTCTATTCATAAGCCTTCCTCTTTTTAATATATATATATATATATATATATATATCGTGCATTGCGGCGGGCACACATCTATTAATTTGCAAAACTGAACTAAAATCAAATGGACAAAACACACTACAAATAGAACACAAACAAAATACCTTGTTATAACTCATTGTCATGAGCTACATTGTAGATGAAAGCAGGTGAGATATCTGCATTCACACCAAGTAAAATAAATGTAGTTTCCATAAATTGCTAATTAGAAATAACTTTTGTTACCAAAGGGCTTATAATCTAATGGTAGTTCCTTGACTTCTTCATGAGATGTCTTGGGTTCGAATATGGGTCGAAGCATATTTCCTGATGCAATGTAAGGAGGTTTACCCAGTTGTGTGGTTATTGCTGGGTGGGCTCGGGCGTACGCCACAAAGCCTCAAATTCGAGAGGACAATTGAAATGCCATTGACACGTCTAAAACAAAGTAATTGCATTTACTAACATTACTAGGTTTAGCTACCACTTCATCCTATACGCTATCACATTACAAGTATAGTATTGAATTCACACCTTATGAAGTCAAAGTACTTGTTGATGGTTGCTTTTATTAATAATCTTTTGCATTCTTTTATATAATTAATAATAATAAAGAAAAAATGAATAATCAATACAACTTCTCAAGGTTTTTTTTGCCGTGATGAAGCATCAAAAGAACTCGAAAAATGTGGATAAAGCAAATATTAGGCGCAACCAAATTGTTAAAAAAAATAGTTCTTGAAATGCTCAAACCAAATCTGAATACACAAATACAATCTAATTAATCAAGTAATCAAATTTTTCAAAAATCTTATGCGTTTGAAAGCAGCTATCTAATCAACCAAAAATAGCATTGAATTGGTCTTTTAACTAATAGCTTGCAACATACACACATACTAGTATTGTCACACCCCTGCGCCGCGTGCGGAATCCACGGCGCGGTGACGTATGATCAGTTGAATCATGCACAAGTATTGAATAAGAACAACCACAATGGATTACTACATTTCATAATGTTTAGACAGTTGATTAGTTACAGACAATCTATCTACCAAAAGTAAGACAACTACAGACCCAAAATATAGTTTACAAAATAAGACTCCAAACAAGACAATTAAACATTTAGGATTTAGTGAGTTTCTATTCCATCCTAGCATGTTTCTTCATCTTGTTCTATCTTAGAATGGTCTCCTTAGTTGTCCCTGAGAATGTCTTAAACCTGATTACCTGAAACACGTGAAAAGTAACTGTCAACTACAGACGTAGTTGGTGAGAACAATAGGTTTAAACATTTGTAAACATGAGTTTTATGATATAAGACATAGGTAAGTTAAAGCATCATAAGATTCACACGGATGAGCTGCAACCCAAACTAACATCAAGTAAGAAAATGAGTGTAAACAGTCCAATCACTGTTTGCACATGAGTCAACATATAATATCAAGTCCCAAACCACGTTTGGAGTTAGATAATGTGTCAACAGTTTTGAATAAACCATATGTAACCGAAATCTGCAGTTAGTTTATAAAACAGATTTAAAAACTAACTGCAGCAATCGGTCTGCCCCAATGTATGTGTCCGCTTTCCCTTGTTGTGATCACCCAGTACTAACGCTAATGAATATGATACTTGATGGGTTTATAAGTTTGTTTACAACAATGGACACCATGTTTTCTGAATCTTACTTTAACCGGATGTGTTAATGTCTTATTGAAAACCTGGATTTAACTCCACGAGTTGAATCCTTTGTTTATGTAACATGAAATGAATCTCTTGATTTGAATACCATGATGTGAACAACTTGACTTGAATACCATGTTTTGAACCAATGAATTTGAATACCATGTTTTGAACCACTTGATTTGAATACCATGTTTTGAACCAATGAATTTGGATACCATGTTGTGAACCACTTGTTTTGAATACCATGTTTTGAACCAATGAATTTGGATACCATGTTGTGAACCACTTGTTTTGAATACCATGATGTGATGTCCTTGTGTAATAACAAGGTTTATAACAAAAGGGTTTGTAAAATCCTTTAAAAGAACATTTGAGTAAGGCTGTTATAAAACATTTCAAGAAGACATTATAAAATCCTTTTAGTAATAAGGGTTTAATAGTAAATAATTCTTTTGAAACAGTTGACAATTTCCTTAAACAGTTGAAGAATCACTTGGATTCATGAGATAAACCTGTAATGTTTATGAATGCACATAAACTGTGCAATGAAACAAGATTGAAATAGCGGTTTTGATCACGTGTTCCACCCCAAAACAGTTATAAAACAGTAAAAGAGGGGCTAAAGTTCTCACCTGTCTGCAGTAGACTCTGAACTTAAACAGATAGCAAGTAGCAAACAGGACTTCTAATTGTTTCCTATAACATTGTAATCATACATAAGATATAGGATTTATAATTGTATAGACTTTGATTTGTTGATTGGCTGGTGTTCACTTGAACTTGATTAGCACTTGAAAGTTTGGATTACTTGATTGATCATGGGTTCAAGAAACTAATGTGAAATGTCCATTTATGCATAAATTATGCATAAATGATAATTGTTTGTGAAATTGAGAACCATTGTTTAACATGTATTGTGATAAAGTGTTCAATTGTTTCTTAAGTCTTTGCGATTGTGATTTGATCTCACAATTTAAGTTATAAACTTAAACCCAATGAGATCGAATTACAATTTACTTTGAGTAATGGCCTATGATAGGCCTTAAGCCCAATAATTCATGGTAGCTAAATCAAAGTTCCATGGCCTTTTTAGGTTCACAATTTGGCCAATTAATTGTGATGTTAGCCCAATCAACATGTAATTAACCCTTGTAACAATTCCAAGCTCATGTCAACCCACTAAAATCTTAGTGGACCAATGGAATTTGAGGGGGCCTAAGGATTCAAGTTGACCAACAAGTGTGAACTAAATCTATGTAACGATCCAAGGCGTTATCGGACTAATTGAGAGTCTAATGGGCCAACATAACTTCCTTGGGCTTACCTCACACTTATGGGCCTATTACTAACGCGTTTGGACCAAGTAAATTGGAGTTGGGCCGAAGAGAAGGGAGGCTGCCATTTTGGGCAGCGAACCCTCTTGGGTTTAGCCTAAGGTTCGCCCCTAACCAAGGGTTCGGTGATGATAAGATGTGCAAGGGTTCGGCCAAAGTATCCCACGTGGTTCGGTTAAAATGAAGCCATGCAGGTTCGTAGATCATCAGGGTTCGGCCAATGAACTGATGAGGGTTCGGTGATAGCAGGGTGGTTCGCTGCTAGTGCTGACTGGACAAGGGTTCGCTGGGGTTCGGCTTGGGCAGGTGGGTTCGTGACCAGAAGCATCAAAAGGGTTCAGTTGGTCATGCCACGAACCATGCAGGGTTCGTGGTTCATTCGCAGCTTATGCATGGCGACAAGGGTTCGTTTCCTATGATCCAGCATGAAGGGTTCGTTGGAGATGCCCATGCCCACGAAGGTTCGACCGAAAGGCATGTGATGGTTCGTGAGGGTGAGCTGGTTCGGCAAAAGGGCTCGTGACCCCTTAGGGTTCGCTGATAACCCCACGAACCATGCAGGCTCGTGTACTCCTCTGAAGGGTTCGACTTCTAATCCTCGACGAACCTGTAACCTGGATCGTCTTCATCATCAAGCTACTTGATTCTAGACCACGATCTAAGCCTGTACAACTTCGAGGGAGGTTGCTAGGTGTGCGAAACTAAGAATGGTGATGAAACATCCGGCCGATTATCGGTTTTTAAACAAAACTCACGACAACTTATGAAAACCCTATTTCCCGAATCTTTCCAAGGCTCATACCTCGTTTTTGGCTGGATGGATCTGAGATATTCTTGTACTTTCGTGTAGAGTTTGTCGAGAGCTTCGCGTGGACACCAAGAATGTCGAAATCCGTCGAGAAATAAGCGAGTTACGAACGTTTAAAGATCGGTTTTTAGAGAGAGAGGGTTGGCCGGAAATTTAGTGAGAGAAAGTGGTGTAGGTGGAATAAATGAGATAAATGATCTCATTCAAGGCTTTTATATCCCGTGTGGTATTCGGGTCCGTTTCGGTCGCTCGGTTCGCGTTTCCGGAACGTAACGCGTAAATTTACGCGGTTTTAAATAAAAATAGATGTTAAACTCATTTAAATGATGAGTTTCAAAATTGTAAAAATATAAAATAATTAATTTAATTATTTTACTCTTCGTGTGTTGTCGGATCGTTAAAACATTCACAATTACGTGTATACCCGCAATCGCGTACGTTTTCCGATCGTATTAAAATATTTAAAGTCGTTTAATCGTAATTATAAGTTCAACATTCGTATTATTATGGATCGTCACCCATAACTATACTCAGTCTCGCTTACAGGTTACGATCTTGGTTGAATTAATTAATTGTTATACTATTCGTCTCAACACTACGCACTAACACTAACCTGTTACACCGAACGCAGTATATGTATAGGGCTCACTCTCGCTGCCCACCACTGTTTCGATATAACAAGTTACTGTTCTTGCTTAGTGAAATCGACTGTAAATAGATAATACATACTTGTTTTCTGATTACTAAGATCATGTAACACACAAGCACACATTTTGAACATACGAATCACATTGATGAACTGAACCATGAATAGACACTGTTCTAACACTGTTTACAACTACATGACTATATGCACAAATGTTACAGTCTCCCCTAGTTAAGGGAATTTCGTCCCGAAATTAACTAGCCGAAGATACTGTAAAAAGATGAGGGTACTTAAGCTTCATCTGGTCTTCACGTTCCCAGGTGAACTCAGCACCGCGTTTGCCCTCCCATCGCACTTTCACGATCGGGATACGGCTGCGTTTAAGTTTCTTGACCCCATGATCCATGATCTCAACTGGACGTTCAATGAATTGCATGTTGTTCTGAATCTGTATGTCTTCCAGTGGAATCTGAACATCATGATCCGCCAAGCATTTCTTAAGATTTGATACATGAAAAGTATCATGAACATTGCTTAGCTCCACTGGAAGTTTGAGTTTGTAGGCTACGGGACCAATCCGTTCCAGGATCTCAAAAGGTCCAACGTACCTTGGTGCAAGTTTCCCTTTCTTCCCGAATCGGACAACGCCTTTCCAGGGAGAAACTTTGAGTAAGACTCGGTCACCCACTTGAAACTCAAGCGGTTTCCGACGACGATCAGCATAACTCTTCTGCCGATCTCGTGCGGCCTTAAGCCGTGACTGAATGATTGTGATCTTGTCTGATGTTTCCTGAATGAGTTCTGGTCCTACGACCTGTGAGTCACCAATCTCGGTCCAACAGACCGGTGATCGGCACTTTCTACCATATAGAGCTTCGAATGGTGCACATTGAATGCTCGTATGATAGCTATTGTTATATGAAAACTCAATGAGTGGGAGATGAGTGTCCCAACTTCCACCGAAGTCAATGACACAAGAACGGAGCATGTCTTCAAGTGTTTGGATAGTCCTCTCACTTTGGCCGTCGGTTTGGGGATGATACGCCGTGCTAAGATTAACACGCGTTCCCAAAGCCTTTTGCAATGATTGCCAAAAGCGAGAAGTGAAGCGACTATCACGATCAGATATGATTGATGTTGGTGTACCATGACGTGCAATGATTTCGTTGATGTACAATGTGGATAACTTCTCCATCTTGTAATCCTCTCGGATAGGGAGAAAATGAGCAGATTTGGTGAGTCGATCAACGATCACCCAAATCGAATCGAAACCTCTCGGAGTTCTCGGCAACTTTGTTATGAAATCCATGGAAATTTGCTCCCATTTCCATTGAGGAATTTCAGGTTGTTGCAGAAGTCCCGAAGGCTTTTGATGTTCTGCTTTGACCTTTGAACAAGTAAGACATTTTCCCACGTACAGTGCTATGTCTTTCTTCATTCCCGGCCACCAGTAAGATGTCCTCAAGTCCTGATACATCTTGTCGGCTCCAGGATGAACTGAGTATCGCGACTTATGTGCCTCATCACAGATGAGTGTGCGCAATTCTTCAGACTTTGGAATCCACATGCGGCCATTGAGATATAACAACCCATCTGATCGAGGTTCTAGTTTCTTCTCAATGCCACAATCCAAGTCTGTTTTGAGTTGATTATCTGTTACTACTTGTTGTTGTGCAATACGAATCAAGTCTTTCAAGTTTGGCTGTGTGTTGATCTCCATGGCTCTAACACGAATTGGTTTGACTGGTTCCTTGCGACTAAGAGCATCCGCCACCACATTGGCTTTACCCGGGTGGTAACGAATCTCGCAGTCGTAATCAGTTAGAAGCTCAACCCAACGTCGTTGTCTCATGTTGAGCTCTTTCTGATTGAGAATGTGTTGAAGGCTCTTGTGGTCTGTATAGATGACACATTTAGTACCGTACAGGTAGTGTCTCCAAATCTTCAGTGCAAAGACCACAGCCCCTAACTCAAGGTCATGAGTAGTGTAATTCTTCTCGTGAACCTTAAGTTGTCTTGAAGCATAAGCAATGACCTTGTCCCGTTGCATAAGTACACAACCGAGACCAAGGTTTGAAGCATCACAGTAGACAATGAAATCATCACTGCCTTCTGGAAGACTAAGGATAGGGGAATTGCATAACTTCTGTTTAAGAAGTTGAAATGCATCTTCTTGTTTCTGTCCCCATATAAAAGCTTGACTTTTCTGAGTCAATGTAGTGAGTGGCAAGGCTATCTTAGAGAAGTTTGCAATGAATCTTCTATAATAACCTGCCAAACCCAGAAATGAACGAATCTCTGTTGGAGTAGATGGAGTAGTCCAGTTCTTAATCGCCTCAATCTTGGCTGGATCTACATGAATTCCATCTTTGTTTATGACATGTCCTAAGAAGTGAACCTCCTTTAGCCAAAATTCACACTTTGAGAATTTAGCATAAAGTTGTTCCTTTCTTAGTAGTTCCAAGACTTTCTTCAAGTGATCCTCATGTTCTCGTTCTGACTTAGAATAAATCAGTATATCATCAATAAAGACGATAACAAACTGATCCAAGTAAGGCCTGCAGACTCGATTCATCAAGTCCATGAACACTGCGGGTGCATTGGTCAGCCCAAATGGCATAACCACAAACTCATAGTGTCCATATCGAGTCCTAAATGCAGTCTTTGGTATATCCTCATCATTTACTCTTAACTGATGATACCCGGATCGTAAATCAATCTTAGAGAAGCAAGTTGCTCCCTGTAATTGATCAAATAGATCATCGATCCTAGGTAGAGGATATCTGTTCTTGATTGTTAACTTGTTCAGCTCACGATAATCTATGCACATGCGAAATGAACCGTCTTTCTTCTTGACAAATAGAACCGGAGCTCCCCATGGAGAGAAACTCGGTCTTATGAAACCTTTGTCTAAAAGTTCTTGAAGCTGACTAGACAGTTCTTGCATCTCAGACGGTGCTAACCGATACGGTGACTTCGCCACTGGGTTTGCTCCAGGGACGAGATCAATTCTAAACTCCACTTGTCGGACTGGTGGTAGTCCAGGCAAGTCTTCTGGAAATACGTCTGGATAGTCTTTGATAACCGGTACATCTCCAACTGCTTTCTTGTCAGGTTTCTTTTCCACCACGTGAGCTAAGAACGCATAATATTTCTTCTTTAGATACTTCCTCGCCTTGATGCACGATACTATCTTCAATCCGCGGCAGGGTTTCTCACCGTAGACTATCATCGTTTCGCCGGACGGTAGGGGAATTCGAATAAGTTTCTCCGAGCATACGATTTCAGCATTGTTCTTAGATAACCAATCCATTCCTACTACAACTTCGAAGCTTCCGAGAGTCATAGGAATGAGATCGATGGGGAAAAGATGGTCATTTAGTCTTAGCTCACAAGCATTAATGATGGAATCTACAACTATAGTCTTACCATTCGCTACTTCTACAATATAGGGAGCAGTAAGTGTGGATAGTTGCATATTAAGCAAAGAAGCAGTATGAGCAGAGATAAAACTTTTATCAGCACCAGTATCAAATATGATAGGAACATAGTGATCATTGATAAGAAATGTACCCGTGATGACTGCCGGCTCTTCACGTGCTTCAGCAGTTCCAATAACAAAAGCACGAGCAGCAGCAGTGGTGTTGTTGAGTTTTGGACACTGGTTTCTGAAGTGCCCTTCTGCCCCACAATTATAGCAGGCTCTTCCACCTGCAGCAGTAGAAGTTGTGGCAGCAGTTGTTGCAGCAATAAGATGAGCAGATCGACAAGTCGCTGCAAAGTGTCCCATACGCCCACACTTGAGACACTTCTTGCATGGAGTATTGGGCAGATGATGGTACTGGCATTTGGTGCAGAGTGGAAACGAGCCAGTGTACTGCTTTCTGACATTAGCGGGTTGTGGCATAGCAGTGAGGGGAGTAGCATGAGTAGGTGCAGCCGCAGTCAACGCTGCAAAGTTCTTGATTGTCTTCTGTTTCTTCTTCTTGTGGTGATGCTGTTCAGGCTTCTTGCCTTCCTCAATCTGTGCTCTTTTAAATCCCTTTCGGGTGAGCACTCCCGATTTAACATACTCCTCGGTCAGAGTAGCACCGAGTTGAATCGCGGCTTCCAAGGTAGTGGGGTTGTTACCCATGACAGTTCCTCTAACAACCAGAGGCAACCCTTCAATGTATTTCTCTATCCTGCGGGATAGAGGAGTAACCAGATGTGGTACCAAAATGCACAACTCATGAAAACGAGTTGTATACTTGGCATTTTCGCCACTATCCTGCACCAGATTCCACATCTCCACTTCCAGTTTCTTTAGTTCGTGACGTGGACAAAACTTTTCCACCAGTAAGTTCTTGAATCCATTCCATGGTAAGGCTAGAGCGACTTCACGTCCCCTGGTGTTCTTCTCAGAGTTCCACCAGGTGAGCGCTCCCTTATGAAAAGCACTTGAGGCCATCTTGACCTTCAGATTTTCAGGGCATCCAGTGAAGTCGAGAATGTCTTCGATGCTTTCCAGCCACTGCAGTAGGCCGGTTGCTCCCTCAGTACCAGAGTACTTGGGAGGTTTAGCATCGTTGAACTGCTTAAAAGTAAAGTTAGCAGTTCCAACGTTAGTGGCATTGGAGTTGTGTGCAGAATCACCGGTACTTCCCGAAGATTCTGGGTAATATCAGTGACCATACCCGGGATCACATCCCTCATGTGAACAGCGATAGCTCGAGCAATCTTGTTAATTTCATCATCATTACCACTTGTCGAACCCCCAGCATTTGGGTCTCGTCGAGGAGGCATTCTACGAATAGAAGCCACAAGCGGGTCAGTAATGAGAATGGATACAATTGAATTTTCATGATAAGGTCAGTAATATATCCATACTACTAGTATTATCATTCAATTGTAATATGATCCAGTACACGTATAAGTTATCAACTTATTTGTATACTTATCATGTGAATATGTACGATGTCTCATGATCTCTCCACCAAACCTACACACTGACACTTTCCCGATATACCGAAAATAGCTTATATATAGGGCTCACTCTCGCTGCCCACCACCGTTTCGGTATACCACGATCATGCCCTTGCTAGCATTTGGCAACGTGTTTGTACTGATTTCCAAGTGTTTTCCATTGATTAAGAATCCCATGATCTTTGATCAACTTGATCTATGATTGATTCCATGATTGAACTATGATTATGTTATGCGTGCACTTTCTAACAATCGTTAACATGTAAAGCTAAATCATACGTGTGCTCTACACTTTCCCGTTAATCTATGTTAGTAAGTACCAATGATGTAATCACTTAAGAATTTCACTTAAGGTTTACATTGAAGGAATGTTCACAACTTGAGTGATTCACCATAATGTCTGGTTCATCCAAGTTTGAATTCCACTATGATTTGATTCACCAATGATTGTTTCCCAAATGATTGTATCCCATGTGTTTTGACTAAGGTTCCATGTGTCCAGTTGATCCTGAATCCTCACTCCAAATACAAACGCCGGATTCCCCCTAACATACTGAAATAAGCTTATATATAGGGTAAGCTCTCACCGACCCACCACTTACCTCAACACATCAGCGTTAATCCGTCGTCTATATTTGGGGCTAAGATTCCAACTGTTGATTGATTATGATTGTCCCATGATTTCTCTTGTTCTGTGATTCTGTTTATGATTGTGTAAACCATGGTCCTTAATTTACTAGAAACTAAGACCTTAGGTTTATGTATATGTGTCCTAGGTTAATCAACCTAGTTTCCCAATACTTACGGTACTGAGCATAATGATTTCCTGTGAGAACTTCAACTAAAGAATACTGTTACACAGATTCTAAATCATAAAGTTCCTATGATAATGAATCCATGATAATGATAACAATGACAAGGATTTCAAATCTAAGTTCTAAATTAATAGATCTTGACCTTTGAATCCTATAATGAATATGACAAGGATCTCAAATCCAAATTCTAATTTAATAGATCTTGACCTTTGAATCCTATAATGAATATGACAAGGATCTCAAATCCAAGTTCTAATTTAATAGATCTTGACCTTTGAATCCTATAATGAATATGACAAGGACTTTAGATCAAAGATAACCATCTTTGCCTCTAAATCCCATAATGAATATGACAAGGATCTTAGATCAAAGATACTAAATTAATAGATCTTTGCCTCTAAATCCCATAATGAATATGACAAGAAATTCATATCAAAGATACTGAAACTACAGATCTTTGCCTCTGAATTTCTATAATGATCTCTGTGTGAGAATTTCAGATCAAGGATACTAAGAATACAGATCCTTGCCTCTGAAATCCCTAAATGCATATGTGTGAGAATTTAATTCGGTTTCTAAAATTATAGAAGTCCGATTCAAATTCCTTGACTCGATGTCTAATCTTAGAAAAATGTCCCTAAGATCTTTCAAGCTTATTGTAGACTTAATGCTCACTTAAGTTACTTAGATCCTAAGTATCCTCAAGCCTATAGCACTTAGTCCTATTGGGTAGCTTAGGTTATAGTCTAGGTCATTAAACATTGGGTTTTTCCTAGTTCTCTACAACCTTGGCTCTGATACCAACCTGTCACACCCCTGCGCCGCGTGCGGAATCCACGGCGCGGTGACGTATGATCAGTTGAATCATGCACAAGTATTGAATAAGAACAACCACAATGGATTACTACATTTCATAATGTTTAGACAGTTGATTAGTTACAGACAATCTATCTACCAAAAGTAAGACAACTACAGACCCAAAATATAGTTTACAAAATAAGACTCCAAACAAGACAATTAAACATTTAGGATTTAGTGAGTTTCTATTCCATCCTAGCATGTTTCTTCATCTTGTTCTATCTTAGAATGGTCTCCTTAGTTGTCCCTGAGAATGTCTTAAACCTGATTACCTGAAACACGTGAAAAGTAACTGTCAACTACAGACGTAGTTGGTGAGAACAATAGGTTTAAACATTTGTAAACATGAGTTTTATGATATAAGACATAGGTAAGTTAAAGCATCATAAGATTCACACGGATGAGCTGCAACCCAAACTAACATCAAGTAAGAAAATGAGTGTAAACAGTCCAATCACTGTTTGCACATGAGTCAACATATAATATCAAGTCCCAAACCACGTTTGGAGTTAGATAATGTGTCAACAGTTTTGAATAAACCATATGTAACCGAAATCTGCAGTTAGTTTATAAAACAGATTTAAAAACTAACTGCAGCAATCGGTCTGCCCCAATGTATGTGTCCGCTTTCCCTTGTTGTGATCACCCAGTACTAACGCTAATGAATATGATACTTGATGGGTTTATAAGTTTGTTTACAACAATGGACACCATGTTTTCTGAATCTTACTTTAACCGGATGTGTTAATGTCTTATTGAAAACCTGGATTTAACTCCACGAGTTGAATCCTTTGTTTATGTAACATGAAATGAATCTCTTGATTTGAATACCATGATGTGAACAACTTGACTTGAATACCATGTTTTGAACCAATGAATTTGAATACCATGTTTTGAACCACTTGATTTGAATACCATGTTTTGAACCAATGAATTTGGATACCATGTTGTGAACCACTTGTTTTGAATACCATGTTTTGAACCAATGAATTTGGATACCATGTTGTGAACCACTTGTTTTGAATACCATGATGTGATGTCCTTGTGTAATAACAAGGTTTATAACAAAAGGGTTTGTAAAATCCTTTAAAAGAACATTTGAGTAAGGCTGTTATAAAACATTTCAAGAAGACATTATAAAATCCTTTTAGTAATAAGGGTTTAATAGTAAATAATTCTTTTGAAACAGTTGACAATTTCCTTAAACAGTTGAAGAATCACTTGGATTCATGAGATAAACCTGTAATGTTTATGAATGCACATAAACTGTGCAATGAAACAAGATTGAAATAGCGGTTTTGATCACGTGTTCCACCCCAAAACAGTTATAAAACAGTAAAAGAGGGGCTAAAGTTCTCACCTGTCTGCAGTAGACTCTGAACTTAAACAGATAGCAAGTAGCAAACAGGACTTCTAATTGTTTCCTATAACATTGTAATCATACATAAGATATAGGATTTATAATTGTATAGACTTTGATTTGTTGATTGGCTGGTGTTCACTTGAACTTGATTAGCACTTGAAAGTTTGGATTACTTGATTGATCATGGGTTCAAGAAACTAATGTGAAATGTCCATTTATGCATAAATTATGCATAAATGATAATTGTTTGTGAAATTGAGAACCATTGTTTAACATGTATTGTGATAAAGTGTTCAATTGTTTCTTAAGTCTTTGCGATTGTGATTTGATCTCACAATTTAAGTTATAAACTTAAACCCAATGAGATCGAATTACAATTTACTTTGAGTAATGGCCTATGATAGGCCTTAAGCCCAATAATTCATGGTAGCTAAATCAAAGTTCCATGGCCTTTTTAGGTTCACAATTTGGCCAATTAATTGTGATGTTAGCCCAATCAACATGTAATTAACCCTTGTAACAATTCCAAGCTCATGTCAACCCACTAAAATCTTAGTGGACCAATGGAATTTGAGGGGGCCTAAGGATTCAAGTTGACCAACAAGTGTGAACTAAATCTATGTAACGATCCAAGGCGTTATCGGACTAATTGAGAGTCTAATGGGCCAACATAACTTCCTTGGGCTTACCTCACACTTATGGGCCTATTACTAACGCGTTTGGACCAAGTAAATTGGAGTTGGGCCGAAGAGAAGGGAGGCTGCCATTTTGGGCAGCGAACCCTCTTGGGTTTAGCCTAAGGTTCGCCCCTAACCAAGGGTTCGGTGATGATAAGATGTGCAAGGGTTCGGCCAAAGTATCCCACGTGGTTCGGTTAAAATGAAGCCATGCAGGTTCGTAGATCATCAGGGTTCGGCCAATGAACTGATGAGGGTTCGGTGATAGCAGGGTGGTTCGCTGCTAGTGCTGACTGGACAAGGGTTCGCTGGGGTTCGGCTTGGGCAGGTGGGTTCGTGACCAGAAGCATCAAAAGGGTTCAGTTGGTCATGCCACGAACCATGCAGGGTTCGTGGTTCATTCGCAGCTTATGCATGGCGACAAGGGTTCGTTTCCTATGATCCAGCATGAAGGGTTCGTTGGAGATGCCCATGCCCACGAAGGTTCGACCGAAAGGCATGTGATGGTTCGTGAGGGTGAGCTGGTTCGGCAAAAGGGCTCGTGACCCCTTAGGGTTCGCTGATAACCCCACGAACCATGCAGGCTCGTGTACTCCTCTGAAGGGTTCGGCTTCTAATCCTCGACGAACCTGTAACCTGGATCGTCTTCATCATCAAGCTACTTGATTCTAGACCACGATCTAAGCCTGTACAACTTCGAGGGAGGTTGCTAGGTGTGCGAAACTAAGAATGGTGATGAAACATCCGGCCGATTATCGGTTTTTAAACAAAACTCACGACAACTTATGAAAACCCTATTTCCCGAATCTTTCCAAGGCTCATACCTCGTTTTTGGCTGGATGGATCTGAGATATTCTTGTACTTTCGTGTAGAGTTTGTCGAGAGCTTCGCGTGGACACCAAGAATGTCGAAATCCGTCGAGAAATAAGCGAGTTACGAACGTTTAAAGATCGGTTTTTAGAGAGAGAGGGTTGGCCGGAAATTTAGTGAGAGAAAGTGGTGTAGGTGGAATAAATGAGATAAATGATCTCATTCAAGGCTTTTATATCCCGTGTGGTATTCGGGTCCGTTTCGGTCGCTCGGTTCGCGTTTCCGGAACGTAACGCGTAAATTTACGCGGTTTTAAATAAAAATAGATGTTAAACTCATTTAAATGATGAGTTTCAAAATTGTAAAAATATAAAATAATTAATTTAATTATTTTACTCTTCGTGTGTTGTCGGATCGTTAAAACATTCACAATTACGTGTATACCCGCAATCGCGTACGTTTTCCGATCGTATTAAAATATTTAAAGTCGTTTAATCGTAATTATAAGTTCAACATTCGTATTATTATGGATCGTCACCCATAACTATACTCAGTCTCGCTTACAGGTTACGATCTTGGTTGAATTAATTAATTGTTATACTATTCGTCTCAACACTACGCACTAACACTAACCTGTTACACCGAACGCAGTATATGTATAGGGCTCACTCTCGCTGCCCACCACTGTTTCGATATAACAAGTTACTGTTCTTGCTTAGTGAAATCGACTGTAAATAGATAATACATACTTGTTTTCTGATTACTAAGATCCTGTAACACACAAGCACACATTTTGAACATACGAATCACATTGATGAACTGAACCATGAATAGACACTGTTCTAACACTGTTTACAACTACATGACTATATGCACAAATGTTACAAGTATGTATTATAAAATTTGGGTTGCAATGAAGGGTGGTGTGGATTAGAAGTCTTTGACAGTTCAAGTGAATTGTCCTCTTAACCCACTGATAAATAGGGCAAGCAAACCACAATTATTATTTCCATCCAAATAAAAACCTCCAAAACTATTCATGGCCTGTAACCTGGTGATTTAAAAATCCATGACTGGGTGAATAACGATTCGAGAAACCATTCATAGAACCGAACATAAACTTTCACTTGAAGGTCATCGTCTTCTTTCAAACGAACAATGTTATTGTTGTC
Organism: Mikania micrantha; assembly: GCA_009363875.1. Lineage (NCBI taxonomy): Eukaryota > Viridiplantae > Streptophyta > Magnoliopsida > Asterales > Asteraceae > Mikania > Mikania micrantha. Next base: position 47,506,152 of record CM018682.1, on the reverse strand, counting down.
TAATAATTAAACCATATTATTATCAAAGCATATAGCTTTACCATTCAATTAAAGGTAACAGTAGAACACAATCCAATATGTATGTTATTTTTGATCATCCATTGGAAATTTAATTTCAGTGACTATCATTTAAACTAACATGTATCTCAGAAAGATAAGCTCATCGTTTGGTCATAAAATTACAAAGACAAACTAGTTGATTTGCAAAAGTAATTAAGATCTGAATTTACAGAGCTAATTAATTGTGAAGGTTGTGAGAGCCGGTGATGATTAAAACAATTGGTTGATAATCATATTTCATGCAAGCTTTTGTAAGGTGCTAAACCATAATCAGTATTCAAAAACCAAAACAATCAACCATACAATATACCTAAATTTCATCATAGGTGCAAAATCCTTTTTAATCAATATCCAAACAAAAAACCAACAATTATTTAACAATTTCATCAAATTCCATACTAAAACTCTTAACATCTAATCACAAAGTGAGTCAACTTCATATGAAAGGAATCATGCTTGAAAACCCTAAAAAGTAAAAAAAAAATGCACGTGAATGCAAGAATTAGACTTTAGAACCTGCAAATCCTTTGGTGAGCCTTGAATGCCTCCAAACGAAAAGATGAAGAAGATGACTGTGATGAAGATGGTGTAAAATCTCAAAACTGAAGGTGGAGCGATACAATGCAAAAAGGAACCCTTAAAAGATGCCACGCGACCTCAAAGAAATGACACTTGAGCTGGAAGTTCTCTTCTTCTACTCTGTTGCCTGGATTTGGTGCTTGGGCATGGTGATATGTATTTTTAGGGTTTAATTCAAATCGAATCACGCATCCTCTACCTCACCCGTCTATAGACACCAGAACAGAGAAACGCACAACATTATCAGAGGGCCCCCTCGGGGTTTTGAGTTGCGAGGGGTGGCTGATGTTTGGCGATAGGGTTCCGGTGAGCGGGTGAGAGATTTTGTTGATGGTGGTGATGCGATTAGAGTTGGTGCAGCCTGCAGGTGGTTCCGTTCCATTTGCAGGGTAGTGGTTGGAAATTGAAAAGGCAAATGGGTCGGATCTTAGCAAATGTAAGAAGTCCTTACTATTCTTAATTTAAAGTTTGTATAGGTAAGTAATAGTAACATATATAATTAATAATATATTTAAATATCAATTCGGTTTAAAAGGTTTAACCGAATAACCGAACAAATGAATTCAAAAAAAGAATAAAACCGTAAATCGAACATAAAACTGTATTCCCAAGTGTACTATCAGAGTACTAAATAGAGACGCCGTGAACTCAACTAACCGCCACGGTTGGTTCCACGTCATGGTTGCCGCCATGAAGGGCCTGTAGTCATCCTTACAGGTAGGGGCATGCTCGGGTAATAGATCAGAAATTCAGTAGGTTCAGTAACTTCAATAGGTTTAGTAGGTTCAGTAAGTTCAATAGGTTCAGTAGGGTAGTTAAACTACCAAGTAATGTCATAATCGGATCATGCAATAATGAGTACAACATAATCTAGATCTATTGCATGTTAAACGAAATAGAGAAACACGATATCATATCGTGGCAATAATGAATCAGAATACAATATAGAAACGGAATTTAAAAGATTACAGAAACAGAAATACTATGATTTAATTAAACAGAATCCGTACCAAACGGTATGCAAAACAGAGATATACTACAAGTGATGAAAAGAAAATCCGTACCTTAGTCTTAGTAAATAATCAGGGCATAATTCAGATAATAAGCGAGTAATCCAAATCCTCGATGATTTAGAAATCTGTGTTTTTTTTAAATTTTAGTTAGTTTGATTCGTAAATATATTCGGTTAAATTATGGTGACTTGGACGTACGCTCTTAACGTTAATTCAGTCGAATATGTTTTGTAAAGTTGTTTATTCGTTAATTTCGTAAATCAAATAATTTATCGTTTACATTCGGAAGTTACGATTTATGCATTTTCGAAATAAAACAATTTTAAAAAGTATTTTATAATAAGCTTCGAATACATGATGCATTGCTTTGAAGGGTTTATCCAACTAAACTAAAACTTCGGTACACTGGTCCATACGAAAACAAAACACTAATTTCTTTGGTGGGACACGAACACAAGAGTACCCATATTCAACCCTTGTGCTTAACGAGTTAAACCATAACCCCAGAAGTAAATTAAATCTTTAACCTTTATTCTTCCCCATCATCTTCTTCTACTTATTTCCAGGTTTTTGAATGCGTCCTCATATTCAACCATTTGCAGGTTATTACCCGCAACTTTTATACCCATCATAAGTATTAATTTAAATACAAATATGTATGTGAATGAAGTGTGTAGTAAGCCATGAACTTGAATTCTTGATTACGTACAACTTAGATTTATATATATTCACATTTTAAGATTCAACTTTGTGAATTTTACGTAAATCGGCTATCAACAACTAGATTATCTTGATGATTCGAAGTCATACCTTAAGCAGACGTACACATCGAGTAGGGAAAGTTTGTAAATGTGATACAAAGTCAATCCTGAGACAAAGACACCCGACGAGTCAGCGAAGAGATTTAAACAGTGATAGAAGCTTGAACGATCATGACTTGAATCGGAAATCATGCGTTGTTTGGTTCGTGTGCCGTCTCATTTACAGTTGCAACATTTCTAATATGATGGATGTATGGCAGTGCATCGGATGTCATTCGGTGCTCGGTGTTGGTATACGTGGTGTTGCAACCATCTATTGAAACCGCGGTAAAGGCGGTGTTGATAATGGTACGATGTGCGATGGCATCACGGTCGCTTATGGTCTTTGTTGCCGGTGACTCATTGTAGTAACCGTCCACACCGTTTCCCAAAATCAAAGGTTTGTCAACGTGCCTAGTTGGTGATGCAACGATGGTTCCGGCTATAACTGATTGAGATAAAAGGTTTTCTTGTATGTAAGCGATGGATATTTGGTGCCAATATAACCGATCTAGATTATGGGATTCATTTGATCAGTTTATTTCTTTTCAATGGCACCTAATTATTGCATTGATTGGGTTTCAAAACTTGTCGGTTACATGAGTTTATCCACATACCTTCCCTTGTAAGTTACGATTGTTCTCTATATATATATATATATATATATATATATATATATATATATATATATATATATATATATATATATATAGGGGCCGGTTATTATACAAAGCAAATTAACGTGAGAAGCGTAGGAAGCCTCCAGAACGCGCCACGTGTAATCTGGGTAAAGGGTATAATGGTCCGTGTAAAATCACGGACCACGTTATATATATTCACGGACCATCGTTTAACAAGCATAATCACGGACCAGTGCGTTATATCAAAATCACGGACCGTCATTTAATACATATAATCAGGACAAAATGGATAATTACGGACCAACAATTACGTACCAAAGCATAAAAATCACGGACCACGTAATTTTTTTTTAAAAAAACTATAACAATATTATACTCAAATTAAAGATAATAAAATTCTCGATTATATGGTGCAATTTTTTTTAAAAAATAATTAAACGTTTAAAAGTTATTTGATTTACAAGAAGATGGTGGAACTTGATTTACCCAAAAAAAAAGTCAACAAATGCAGGCAATTCCTTTTTTGCCCTTTTATCTTTAATTTTCGGAAGTTTTAAACAAAAAGTGGGGACCACTAGATATTAACCATTGATTTATTTGATCAAAGGTCCACAATCCTTCCTATCCTTCTCACGTTAAATATCCTTTGTGTTGGATCCGTCTCCTATATATATATATATATATATATATATATATATATATATATATATATAAATTACGTGGATTAAGAGCCTAACTAAAGTATAAATGAAATTCAGTAAATTGTAACTAATCAATATTTTCGGTCGTTTACGGTTCGCTTTATAAATAAATTTCTGATTTAATCGGGTGCGGTTTTGGATATTAATGCTGTAATTGGAATACTTGCTCAGATAATTCTTTTCAGTTTGTTTTAAATCAATCGAGTCTAACTTATGAAATTAAATACTTTGGTTATTCAAATAAATCGAGTATTCGATAATTAACCTATTATTAATTCGTCGAGACATGTAATTAAATCTGTTAGAACATTCTTAATTCAAGTTTATCATTCGATTTCGTCTATTTTTTTTTTCGTTTTTAATTATAAATTAATATTTCATATTTTATTTATTTATTTAATTGTTGCGTTTTTGTGGGTATTATAATTTTACTCCCCTTAAAAATTTCGTCCGCGAAATTTCAGAGTTTATTGACCGTTTACCTCCGGTGTTAAAGAATGATTCGTTTAATTTAATTGTTTTTTAGAATTTCACTTATTGTATTACAGACTTTCGATTAAATTTTCAGAACATATAATTATCATGGATAGTACAGATAGAGAACATAAGCATAGAAACAAATCAAATTAGTATATAATTACGACTCAAACAAAATTAGGATGTTGGGAGTGAATCATATCTTCCAATTACCAAGTTGCTTTGTGTTCGAAATTCTTCTTACACAAAATTTTAACAGATCGTATCATCTTCCTATACCTAACATGTTCTTGACGGTCAAGAATCGTTTCCACTAATGTTTCGTATGATCGATTTTTGTGAACATCCGGAAGTGGATAGTTCACTACGTGAATCAGATGATAAATATAACTTCGACGTAACGGTACATGAAAGACGTTATGTACATGAGACTACTATGGTGGTAAAGCTAAATGATACGAAAGTCTCCTACTCGCTCCAAAATTAAAAATGACCAATAAATCTCGAACTAAGCTTTCCTTTAAGACTAAAATGATAGATAGCTCTATAAGGCGGAACTTTGAGAAATATTTTATCATCAATGTTAAACTCTATAACATGCTGATGTTTATCTGTATAACTCATGTGTTGATTCTGGGCTTCTTTTTAAATGTTCAATATCAATAAGAACTTCCTCATTTGTATTATGAAATGGTTCAGGTCCCTCAATCGTTTTCCTTCTATTCGAATATCAAAAAGTAAACATTGAAGCAGTAACATTATGGAGTGAACCCTCTTAAATTAAGCCCATATTTATAGCCACATTGCTAAATTTAAACTTTCTGTCTTAGTTTCCTTAACATAATAAAACATCAAGGCCAAACCATATTTCATTTTAGTTGAGTTTGGTGATTATATCTGACTTCGATCTCCTGAAATTTTATGGACAATGGAACCTCAGCTTTTTATATCAGAAATGATTCATTATATTATTTTAGTGACAATCAAGCTCTTTAGTGATTGTTAGTTTTTATTTAAACTACCTTGTTTCATTTATTTCACGTGTCGATCATCCTTCTCATATGCAAATTCATCAATCGTGTTTTCCCATTAATCCTTGGCATTCTAGCTTTTCATCATTATGCATTGATAATTGTGATTGTCATGTGATCCTATAAGGTGATTAATTTTCAAAACCTTATTTGAGATTCATGTGATGGGTTTATCTAGTGTTCCAAGTGAGGATGTTTGCGAGTTTATATTAGTAGAAGTTTTTTTTTTTTTTTTTTATCTTCACTATAAATCTGGTAATTACACGTGCCTGAAGGTAAAGTGAGAATCAGACAAACTCCTATCTTTTCTTTGATTCTTGAGGACTCTTCTCAAGTTCATCTTTCCACGGTTACTTAACTCTTTTTCTTAAATCTTATATAAGGATAAAGTGCTCGCAAAGAACCCTTCAACAAATGTAAGATACTAACCTGTGAGACCTAAAACTTCTAACTTTTGTAGCTGAAAAAGGAATCGACCATTTTGTGATTTACTTTGATCTTTGTTGGGTCCGTCATGATGCCATCAGCAGTGATTACACGATCAAGAAATAAAACTCTGTTAATCCAAAAGTCACACCTTGAGTTTAACATAGAGCTTCTTTCTGCATAAAGTCTCGAGTACGATACGAAGATGATGTTCAAGATCCTCCTTGCCTTTAAAAAAAAATTCTATTTCTAACTTACTATTGTAGTCACTCCTTAAGATCCAAAAGTGACATACGATAAAGTGTCATTGAGATTGGTCAGCACCCATAATGAGATCAATCGTAATTTCCACTTCACGATCAGGTGGTAAACTAGGTAAAAAAAAAATTAAGAAAGATGTCCAGAAAGTCTCCAACGATTGAATGATGAGAATTGTTAACTTCACTTGAAGAGAAAACTTTGGCTACAGAAAGAAACCTTGCATAACCATGTGATAAGAATTTCTGAAATTTGAGTGCTAAGATAACTATCTAAATCTCGTGAGGTTGAGTTTCCTAGTAACTAATAAGGGACTTGTAGGATTATCAAAAGAGAAAAAAAAACACGTGAAGCGTTTGACACTCAATGGTGACTTTGATATCGAGATAATCGGTCCATGCCCATGTCTAAAATAAAATATTATTGTATGAACATATTAAATTTTGTCAGAATTTCGGATTCAAGTTCTTAGAAAAAGTTTCAAAAATGTTGATAATACAGAGCGTTATAGTTCATTACAAAACAAGTTCATAGTTGGGAATCTTATCACATTCAAAGGATCACTCATCAACATAACAGAATTTCATTAGCACCCTTATGTAATTGTAAATTCACGATTACGTTCGCGACCATAATCGTCAATTTACTTTACACAAGTATCCTACTGTCCTCCCATCATGTTTTTATAACAACCTGGATAACATCACATAGAAAGAATAGTAATTAATATATATATATGGAGGTGAAACGATACTAAAACTCTAATCGATACTAAAGAGTAACTAACGCAAACGTATTCGCTTATTTGGATTCATAACTTCTTGATGAATGCATCTCCATATTTTCTTAGTAGCAAAGTTTGATAACACGTAGTCGGTTTCGTTAGCGTCATAATCTCTTTGCTCGTGTCTAGCAAAATATCCAAAAGTCTTTCAGATGTTCATAAACACTAGTTGATAATCATCCAAATTGGAACAATTTATTTTCAAACTTCCTTAAGTTACGTAGGCGACTAGACTTAACGAATGATAAGACTTTTAACAGCCACAAACAAAATAAAAACTAATTATCACAAAGACTAATCATAACACAAAGTCCTAACTTATGTGTAATCTTATCCCAATGTCTACCCATTAACCTCACATGTCTTATTGTTTAAGTTTTCTACAGGAAAGAGCCTTAGCTCTGATACCATAACTGTAACACCCCAACCTGATTAGGGCTGACGTGTCACTTATACAGAGGTCAGAGTTAATGCATCAATCCATAATTAATATCCAAATATTATTTAAGTCTTAATTAATCAAACTAAACATAAATAAAATATTATAATTCATTACATTATTCAATTGAATAAGTTCTTGATTTTCTTTAAACACTCTCTTCTCAGTTTCCCGCCTGGTTTCCTTTATTACCTATACAAAACATAAGAACACCACAAAAACAAATACGGCTGAGCCAAAGAATGCTCAGTAACGGGTAAACAATAGTAAATAAAAGAAGTTCAGAAGGTGGTGATGGTAATAAGAATAATGATCAGAAACAGAGCAGTAACAGAAACAGAACAGTAAACAGTGGTCTGACTTGAATAAAATATGACCTTTCAGAAACAACAAAACAGGTTATAATATAAGTCAGAAATAGTGGAAAATCTCATAATATACCACGAGCCGACTGTACATATAATAGTGTAAGGTTCACGGGTAGCTACTCCCGCTTACCAGACACATGAGATAGTTAGTGTTGGCATACACGTCACTATCTCCCAGAAATCAGAAAGTACAGTTAATAATTATCCTAGGACCAGTCCATACGCCTCTCCAGAATTCAGTAGGTGCACAAGTGTACTATCAGAGTACTAAATAGAGACGCCGTGAACTCAACTAACCGCCACGGTTGGTTCCACGTCATGGTTGCCGCCATGAAGGGCCTGTAGTCATCCTTACAGGTAGGGGCATGCTCGGGTAATAGATCAGAAATTCAATAGGTTCAGTAACTTCAATAGGTTTAGTAGGTTCAGTAAGTTCAATAGGTTCAGTAGGGTAGTTAAACTACCAAGTAATGTCATAATCGGATCATGCAATAATGAGTACAACATAATCTAGATCTATTGCATGTTAAACGAAATAGAGAAACACGATATCATATCGTGGCAATAATGAATCAGAATACAATATAGAAACGGAATTTAAAAGATTACAGAAACAGAAATACTATGATTTAATTAAACAGAATCCGTACCAAACGGTATGCAAAACAGAGATATACTACAAGTGATGAAAAGAAAATCCGTACCTTAGTCTTAGTAAATAATCAGGGCATAATTCAGATAATAAGCGAGTAATCCAAATCCTCGATGATTTAGAAATCTGTGTTTTTTTTAAATTTTAGTTAGTTTGATTCGTAAATATATTCGGTTAAATTATGGTGACTTGGACGTACGCTCTTAACGTTAATTCAGTCGAATATGTTTTGTAAAGTTGTTTATTCGTTAATTTCGTAAATCAAATAATTTATCGTTTACATTCGGAAGTTACGATTTATGCATTTTCGAAATAAAACAATTTTAAAAAGTATTTTATAATAAGCTTCGAATACATGATGCATTGCTTTGAAGGGTTTATCCAACTAAACTAAAACTTCGGTACACTGGTCCATACGAAAACAAAACACTAATTTCTTTGGTGGGACACGAACACAAGAGTACCCATATTCAACCCTTGTGCTTAACGAGTTAAACCATAACCCCAGAAGTAAATTAAATCTTTAACCTTTATTCTTCCCCATCATCTTCTTCTACTTATTTCCAGGTTTTTGAATGCGTCCTCATATTCAACCATTTGCAGGTTATTACCCGCAACTTTTATACCCATCATAAGTATTAATTTAAATACAAATATGTATGTGAATGAAGTGTGTAGTAAGCCATGAACTTGAATTCTTGATTACGTACAACTTAGATTTATATATATTCACATTTTAAGATTCAACTTTGTGAATTTTACGTAAATCGGCTATCAACAACTAGATTATCTTGATGATTCGAAGTCATACCTTAAGCAGACGTACACATCGAGTAGGGAAAGTTTGTAAATGTGATACAAAGTCAATCCTGAGACAAAGACACCCGACGAGTCAGCGAAGAGATTTAAACAGTGATAGAAGCTTGAACGATCATGACTTGAATCGGAAATCATGCGTTGTTTGGTTCGTGTGCCGTCTCATTTACAGTTGCAACATTTCTAATATGATGGATGTATGGCAGTGCATCGGATGTCATTCGGTGCTCGGTGTTGGTATACGTGGTGTTGCAACCATCTATTGAAACCGCGGTAAAGGCGGTGTTGATAATGGTACGATGTGCGATGGCATCACGGTCGCTTATGGTCTTTGTTGCCGGTGACTCATTGTAGTAACCGTCCACACCGTTTCCCAAAATCAAAGGTTTGTCAACGTGCCTAGTTGGTGATGCAACGATGGTTCCGGCTATAACTGATTGAGATAAAAGGTTTTCTTGTATGTAAGCGATGGATATTTGGTGCCAATATAACCGATCTAGATTATGGGATTCATTTGATCAGTTTATTTCTTTTCAATGGCACCTAATTATTGCATTGATTGGGTTTCAAAACTTGTCGGTTACATGAGTTTATCCACATACCTTCCCTTGTAAGTTACGATTGTTCTATATATATATATATATATATATATATATATATATATATATATATATATAGGGGCCGGTTATTATACAAAGCAAATTAACGTGAGAAGCGTAGGAAGCCTCCAGAACGCGCCACGTGTAATCTGGGTAAAGGGTATAATGGTCCGTGTAAAATCACGGACCACGTTATATATATTCACGGACCATCGTTTAACAAGCATAATCACGGACCAGTGCGTTATATCAAAATCACGGACCGTCATTTAATACATATAATCAGGACAAAATGGATAATTACGGACCAACAATTACGTACCAAAGCATAAAAATCACGGACCACGTAATTTTTTTTTAAAAAAACTATAACAATATTATACTCAAATTAAAGATAATAAAATTCTCGATTATATGGTGCAATTTTTTTTAAAAAATAATTAAACGTTTAAAAGTTATTTGATTTACAAGAAGATGATGGAACTTGATTTACCCAAAAAAAAAGTCAACAAATGCAGGCAATTCCTTTTTTGCCCTTTTATCTTAAATTTTCGGAAGTTTTAAACAAAAAGTGGGGACCACTAGATATTAACCATTGATTTATTTGATCAAAGGTCCACAATCCTTCCTATCCTTCTCACGTTAAATATCCTTTGTGTTGGATCCGTCTCCTATATATATATATATATATATATATAATTACGTGGATTAAGAGCCTAACTAAAGTATAAATGAAATTCAGTAAATTGTAACTAATCAATATTTTCGGTCGTTTACGGTTCGCTTTATAAATAAATTTCTGATTTAATCGGGTGCGGTTTTGGATATTAATGCTGTAATTGGAATACTTGCTCAGATAATTCTTTTCAGTTTGTTTTAAATCAATCGAGTCTAACTTATGAAATTAAATACTTTGGTTATTCAAATAAATCGAGTATTCGATAATTAACCTATTATTAATTCGTCGAGACATGTAATTAAATCTGTTAGAACATTCTTAATTCAAGTTTATCATTCGATTTCGTCTATTTTTTTTTTCGTTTTTAATTATAAATTAATATTTCATATTTTATTTATTTATTTAATTGTTGCGTTTTTGTGGGTATTATAATTTTACTCCCCTTAAAAATTTCGTCCGCGAAATTTCAGAGTTTATTGACCGTTTACCTCCGGTGTTAAAGAATGATTCGTTTAATTTAATTGTTTTTTAGAATTTCACTTATTGTATTACAGACTTTCGATTAAATTTTCAGAACATATAATTATCATGGATAGTACAGATAGAGAACATAAGCATAGAAACAAATCAAATTAGTATATAATTACGACTCAAACAAAATTAGGATGTTGGGAGTGAATCATATCTTCCAATTACCAAGTTGCTTTGTGTTCGAAATTCTTCTTACACAAAATTTTAACAGATCGTATCATCTTCCTATACCTAACATGTTCTTGACGGTCAAGAATCGTTTCCACTAATGTTTCGTATGATCGATTTTTGTGAACATCCGGAAGTGGATAGTTCACTACGTGAATCAGATGATAAATATAACTTCGGCGTAACGGTACATGAAAGACGTTATGTACATGAGACTACTATGGTGGTAAAGCTAAATGATACGAAAGTCTCCTACTCGCTCCAAAATTAAAAATGACCAATAAATCTCGAACTAAGCTTTCCTTTAAGACTAAAATGATAGATAGCTCTATAAGGCGGAACTTTGAGAAATATTTTATCATCAATGTTAAACTCTATAACATGCTGATGTTTATCTGTATAACTCATGTGTTGATTCTGGGCTTCTTTTTAAATGTTCAATATCAATAAGAACTTCCTCATTTGTATTATGAAATGGTTCAGGTCCCTCAATCGTTTTCCTTCTATTCGAATATCAAAAAGTAAACATTGAAGCAGTAACATTATGGAGTGAACCCTCTTAAATTAAGCCCATATTTATAGCCACATTGCTAAATTTAAACTTTCTGTCTTAGTTTCCTTAACATAATAAAACATCAAGGCCAAACCATATTTCATTTTAGTTGAGTTTGGTGATTATATCTGACTTCGATCTCCTGAAATTTTATGGACAATGGAACCTCAGCTTTTTATATCAGAAATGATTCATTATATTATTTTAGTGACAATCAAGCTCTTTAGTGATTGTTAGTTTTTATTTAAACTACCTTGTTTCATTTATTTCACGTGTCGATCATCCTTCTCATATGCAAATTCATCAATCGTGTTTTCCCATTAATCCTTGGCATTCTAGCTTTTCATCATTATGCATTGATAATTGTGATTGTCATGTGATCCTATAAGGTGATTAATTTTCAAAACCTTATTTGAGATTCATGTGATGGGTTTATCTAGTGTTCTAAGTGAGGATGTTTGCGAGTTTATATTAGTAGAAGTTTTTTTTTTTTTTTTTTATCTTCACTATAAATCTGGTAATTACACGTGCCTGAAGGTAAAGTGAGAATCAGACAAACTCCTATCTTTTCTTTGATTCTTGAGGACTCTTCTCAAGTTCATCTTTCCACGGTTACTTAACTCTTTTTCTTAAATCTTATATAAGGATAAAGTGCTCGCAAAGAACCCTTCAACAAATGTAAGATACTAACCTGTGAGACCTAAAACTTCTAACTTTTGTAGCTGAAAAAGGAATCGACCATTTTGTGATTTACTTTGATCTTTGTTGGGTCCGTCATGATGCCATCAGCAGTGATTACACGATCAAGAAATAAAACTCTGTTAATCCAAAAGTCACACCTTGAGTTTAACATAGAGCTTCTTTCTGCATAAAGTCTCGAGTACGATACGAAGATGATGTTCAAGATCCTCCTTGCCTTTAAAAAAAAATTCTATTTCTAACTTACTATTGTAGTCACTCCTTAAGATCCAAAAGTGACATACGATAAAGTGTCATTGAGATTGGTCAGCACCCATAATGAGATCAATCGTAATTTCCACTTCACGATCAGGTGGTAAACTAGGTAAAAAAAAAATTAAGAAAGATGTCCAGAAAGTCTCCAACGATTGAATGATGAGAATTGTTAACTTCACTTGAAGAGAAAACTTTGGCTACAGAAAGAAACCTTGCATAACCATGTGATAAGAATTTCTGAAATTTGAGTGCTAAGATAACTATCTAAATCTCGTGAGGTTGAGTTTCCTAGTAACTAATAAGGGACTTGTAGGATTATCAAAAGAGAAAAAAAAACACGTGAAGCGTTTGACACTCAATGGTGACTTTGATATCGAGATAATCGGTCCATGCCCATGTCTAAAATAAAATATTATTGTATGAACATATTAAATTTTGTCAGAATTTCGGATTCAAGTTCTTAGAAAAAGTTTCAAAAATGTTGATAATACAGAGCGTTATAGTTCATTACAAAACAAGTTCATAGTTGGGAATCTTATCACATTCAAAGGATCACTCATCAACATAACAGAATTTCATTAGCACCCTTATGTAATTGTAAATTCACGATTACGTTCGCGACCATAATCGTCAATTTACTTTACACAAGTATCCTACTGTCCTCCCATCATGTTTTTATAACAACCTGGATAACATCACATAGAAAGAATAGTAATTAATATATATATATGGAGGTGAAACGATGCTAAAACTCTAATCGATACTAAAGAGTAACTAACGCAAACGTATTCGCTTATTTGGATTCATAACTTCTTGATGAATGCATCTCCATATTTTCTTAGTAGCAAAGTTTGATAACACGTAGTCGGTTTCGTTAGCGTCATAATCTCTTTGCTCGTGTCTAGCAAAATATCCAAAAGTCTTTCAGATGTTCATAAACACTAGTTGATAATCATCCAAATTGGAACAATTTATTTTCAAACTTCCTTAAGTTACGTAGGCGACTAGACTTAACGAATGATAAGACTTTTAACAGCCACAAACAAAATAAAAACTAATTATCACAAAGACTAATCATAACACAAAGTCCTAACTTATGTGTAATCTTATCCCAATGTCTACCCATTAACCTCACATGTCTTATTGTTTAAGTTTTCTAAGATCAGAATCAAGAGAATCAAGGGAATCATAATCGTGTGTGAATCATTGAAATAATGAAATCATTAAGATCTAATGAAATCATTAATGCTAAGTTAAGGTGGATGTCAGTTGTATGTAAATCAAGACCACGTGTAACACACGGAAAGTCCCGTCATAAATAGTAGACTCTTGTAGTCAAGCTATATGGGCATAACTAAAACTATCAAACGAAATCAAGAGAATCAAAGACAGTCAAGAATCAAAGGATATCCTAAAGTCCCGACATGTACAGTAGGCCTGAGGGTCAAGCTGATATGGGCAAAACATATGAAAGTCCCGACGCATACAGGTAGACTCATTTTGGGTCATGCCTGATATGGGCCACGTGTGAGACGGTACAACTTGGACACCACCAACAACTAAGTCTAATTGATTGAGTCAAACAAGGCCCAATCATCATGTCTTAGTTCTAATTAAATGATTAATTATTGATTTAGTTAAGCATTTAATATTATCTATTTCTACAAGTGTTTTGGGTAATCATGTAAGCATGGTGAACTCAGGAAATCTAAAGATTTTCAAATTGTGGAAATCAAATTCTAAAATGGAAGTGGGTGGTAGGTAAGACGTTTAATTATCAATAACAACAATGTCCTATGTGGCTTAGTATGTGGTGGGATGGCGTCTGGGCGGGTTGTAGGCTCGACCCTTTCGTATGCCCTATATATAAGCATACCGAGTTGGATGATACAGGTGATGTTCATGAGGTTAGGGTTGTTACCTAAAAGATTTGTAATAGGCTATTCTTTTGACATGGGATTGAATGGTAGGTAAAATGCTTAATTATCATTAATAACCATGTCATATGTGGTTTAGTATGTGGTGGGATGGCGTCTGGGCGGGTTGTAGGCTCGACCCTTTCGTATGCCCTATATATAAGCATACCGAACTAGATATTACAGGTGATGTTAATGAGGTTAAGGTTGTTACCTAAAAGGTTTTGCAAAAGCTATTTTTCAATAACTAAACTACATGAACTCACCAACCATTGTGTTGACTTTGTTTTCTTTCATGCTTTCTCAGGTGAAGTACAGGATTAAGCTAAGGTTTCAGGAATGCATGCTAGGATGCCTGTTAGAGGACCTAGTAGTTTTTGTGAAGCACATATTTTGTTGACTACTGTGAATCACTTTTGAGATCTTGTACGGTTAAAAGATAGTAGACTTATGATTCATTTGTAAGATTTACTTGGTTAAATTATCAAACGTTGACCATTGTAATTTAACTTTGTAAATTCTAGTTTAACGTCATTGTGCTTTAGTTATTCTTAACATTGATGCTATGTAAACAATCTGATCATCACGATTATCACTTTCGATTTCGCGCTCCGGGAACCTTCCGCCCGACGGGACACACGATCCGGCCCGCCGGCTCGGGGTGTGACAACCTAAGTCAGTTTTTAGAAAAGTTTATATCAAAACTTATATCAATTTGAATTTATAACATGTACATAAAAATAAACATGTAATAATTTAGTTTTTTAAGATAAGGAACGAAAGTACAAGAGGTTAACTCGAAATTTAAGAAACTCAAAAGAATAAAATGACATTTTATAACGTTTTAAAAAGTTAAGTAAAAGTATCAATCTCTAAAGTAGAAAAGTTGCAATAGGCTATGGGAATTGCGTTTTTACTTTTTAGAGCAAGCAAATGCTATAACATTTAATATTTTCACCGTTCTTGAGGAGACATTCAGCTGGTTAAGATGTCTGACAAAGATATATGGTTCAAATCTTGCTGAGCGTAGTTAGTGCATCTTCATCACAATATTCAGTTCAAAACGTGAGAAAGCCAGACGTCCTGGCCAAGCGTCGGAGGGAGGCGTTTGATGATGGTGTTCAGTTTGTTTGAAATCTAATGGAAACAAATGCAATAATGTGGCCCCTCGTTTCACATCTATCTCACCTATATTACTATATATACCTTTAGGAAATGCAATCATTATGAATGAATAGTTATACTAATTTTGTTTACAGAGGCAAAAAGTAGATCAACCGTGTCAAATAATAAGCAAAATGGTTTAAACCGCGTCAAATAATCAACCGCCAAAAAAATGATTCGGACCGCGTCAAAAAATTACCAGACCTTGACTAAAAAGGATAACCGCATCAAAAAATGACTAGACCGCGGAAAAGGCTTCAAAAAGCAATTCATTGAACCGTTGTTAAAGCAATTACTAATTTTGTTTTCGTTGACAACAATATTTTTCTTTTTGAACCTTCCAAGCAAGCTAGTATCTATTTTAGTCCAATGATAATAGTTATTATTAAATAATACTATCTAAATAATTATAATAGTTAAATAATGGTAATAATTAGATAACTAATAATTGTAATTTAGATAATAAAACTACATTCATGTTATGTTCGTGTTTATTAATGTTAAATTTTAGATTAAGAACACATTTTTTATGATATGACGATCACATTTATGGAGGCTATATTTTATGCTTCCACATCAGAGAACGACTGTGATATATCAACATTTTAATATATGAGATCGACCGCAGCAAAAAAATCGACATATAATGGTTTGAACCATGGAAAAAAAACAACTGCAACAAAAAATGGAATCGCAGCAAAAATTGAAACAAACCGCGTCAAAAAATGGAAACCAGCAAAAAATGAAACAAGTTACGGCAAAAGCTTCAATCAATCCTTCCAATGTTGTGGATTAGTTTGAATATTTGTTTTTAACCCTGAACTTTGAACTCATATTTTTATAGTCCTCTCTCACTTTAATCACATATTTTTAATGTTCACATGATTTTAACACATCATTAAGTTATCAGATAACAGTCATGATTATATTAATTTGATCTCAATGACTTCACAAACGTTTATATAAATTTTGAACCCAAATAGTCACATAAGTTTTACGTGTTATTCACAAGCCACGCGTTTGTACATTATCGAATATTTGTATCATTTATATATCATTTTGATCGTAATTAGTTTACAAACGATTTAGATTTAATAGCAATATTTACCTATTAATAATAATTAGATAATACTTATAACTAAATAATATTAATAATTAATATTCATTAAAAGTTAAATAACAGTATTAAAATAATAATAATAATAATTAGAAATCGTAAATGATTTTTTTATGGTTTGGTTTTACTAATGATACTCAATTCAATAAATGGTTTAATCTTAAAGGAGATCTTCAGTTGTTAACGCTATCATAATCGAATACTCATATCGGCATAGTGAACACATTTACAATAGCTACCCTTTAATGCTTTACGTCATAGTGACAACACATATTTAAGTTTTAATAAACGAAATCGTGACGGAATAACCGCGGCAACGCTTGGGGAACCCCCTAGTTTAATACATTTATATATGATATATTTTTTTAGTGAAAAGGATCCCATATGTTGTCTAAATCAGGCTCATCGGACAGAGGTAAGTCATTCGCCCCCGATACACGGGAACCACATGAAATAGGTAAACACTCGCCCCTTATTGGATTCAAACCCATGATTAAAGCCCCTCGCATGGATATCCAAGAAAATGCCCCAAGTTCTTCTCTTACAAGACTTGGGTTCTCTCTTACCACTAAGACAAAATTCCTTAGATATATATGATATAATAGTAGGGAACCCGCGCGATGCGGCGGCGGCAATGACAATATACATGCGACGTTCGTTTATGATTAATTTATCAATGTTCTCGTGACATAGATAGTAGAAAACCCGTGCAATGCAGCGGTGAGGACCTATTTCCAAATCGTTAATTGTAACAACTTACTTTTAAATAGTTGTTACACACGAAATTATTGTCCTAGATTTAAAAAACAAAAAAAAAATTGGCATAACTCTCCATAAAAGGTATTTTTTTTACGAAATGTAACCGTTACTTGCTCAAATTCATTTAAAAAAGTAATTATTTGATGTCAAAAAGAGTTTACATATATCCGATGTTATAATTAAAATCAACTTGTAACATTGTTACAAAACCCATTTCACCTAGAAGATTTTCGCATAATCACTGATTATGTCAAAACATCAAGGTAAAAACACACACACATATAGAAGTACAAAAAAAATGCATGAGTTAGAATTTTTTTTATGAATTGGTTATTTTCAAAAGGCTTGATGACAAATTTTGTATGATAGTTGTGTTGTTTAATAATAATTATTTAGGTCTAATAAAAACCGGGTTTATAATAGTAATCAACGTGTTGTATAAAAATGAATTTAAGTAAGTTAACATTTGGTAAGGAAATTAAACCATGTAAAATATTTTAAGAAATATGGTATCATAATTTGTGTTTTTAAAAGTAACTTTCTAAAAGCAGGAAGTTATAGTTAGAGATTGAAAATGAGTTGCCACCGTTGTATCACGCGGGTTTTATGCTAGTCTCTAGTATATATATGAGAAAATTTATTATAAATTAAGCTTTTCCTATTGAGAAAACCAACAAATTTCGTACTATATATATACAGATCGCCGATCGAACAAAAATTGATGTATGGAAATAAAGACGGTCATGGTAGAACCCTATCCATCGGAAATACAGACCGCCATAGTGCTAAATAGAAGTAAAAAATAGAGTAAGGTTGCAGGTGCATGTGTATGTGTCGCCGTCATCCATAAAGGTGCTTCGAGACCGATCGGAGTCGATGTAAAAATTGAGGGGTAGTTAACGTATCAACTTCGCTGCTAAGCAGTACACCACAAAATCCATTAAAATTTCAGTCATATAATGAATGAGAGAAATATAAAACATGGCAAAAGTAACATGTAAACCTCCTTCGTCTCAATAGAAAGTTCTTCCAGTTTATGTTGAATTTTATGTTTCTTTTCAACTTCAATTCTCTCTGTCATTTCAAATATAGATATATCCTTTAGAATTTTTTGCCTCAGCAATTAGTGCTTCATAATGCTGAAAGATTGATCATCTTGTGACCAAAAGTTGTATTGTAAATAATCAACAAAAAGAGCAAATCATAGGTTTTACATACTTGTCTCTGGGTCTCCATCTGATATGTGACAAGAAAGTTGTAATTAATCACAATATGTTCTTTTAAAGTAAAAGAGTAATTAACATTACATTTGAATAAATCAAGTTATTACTATTACAGCAAGTAGTAATACATATAAAAACTGAGGGGTAGTTAACGTATCAACTTTGCTGCTAAATAGTACACCACAAAATTCATCATCGGTTTTATCACCACACTCCCCTTCGCTTGATGATTCATCACAACCGACTTGCTACCAACATTTTATTGATTTAATCCATCGATGCACATTTTTATCACCAACATAACCCCAAATTTGTTGTGTTTCTAGTTCAAGTGAATATCAATGTTGAGCTTGCGTGTAATGCTCAGTAGCATATCCTTTTTCATACCTGTAACATTCACTATTAAATATACTTTAGCAACAATCAAAGTTATAAGCAGTTAGACACCTAAAAAAACATATTGAAGTTATTATTACTATGTTACCTTCCACATCCTATAAAACCACATTTTGGTTTAACATCATGCTGTTGACAAAGTAGACAGACCTAACACAATAAAAAGTTAACTACTTTTGCATTTCAATAAGCTACCAATGCTACAACTTAATAAATGACGAAAATACTCAAAGGACATCAATGATTTCAAGTTTTAATTGGGATAAGTTTGCAAAATCCATTATCACTACAATATCAGGCATACATCAAAACTCATTGAAGTCTCCATTATGGCTGAACAACTAAAATTTCACAATCCAGCTACAATATTTCAAATCACATAAGTCGATATATTCATGCAAGGAGAAGTTGGTTTAGGAGCCACATGTTGTTAGATATATTTTTGATATAGGATATAAGGCATTCAAAAATAAGATGATTGACAAGAGAAAAACGTAATATTAACTTCACTTACAAAGATCAGCAAGAAAGTGTAATTAGAGTTACAGATTTATCCATTTCAAGCATTTAACCCATATCTATCTAGATAAGTTTATAACTGTCACACCCCGAACCGGCGGGCCGGATCGAATGTCCCGTCGAGCGGAATGGTCCCGGGGCGTGATATCGGGGTGATAATCGGAGTGATCAGATTGTTACATTGCACATGATATAAAATGAGAAAACACTAAATGAAATAGAATTACAAAGTTAAATTACATCAGTATCATTTATAATTTCACAATGTAAATCTACTAATAACATCATAAATCTTCCATCTTGTATCTGCACAAGATGTACAAAATGATATGTATAATGATGTTCAAAATATGCACATCCAAAATGCTAGGTCCGCTATCTAAGCATCCTAATCAAAAACACGAACTTCCTAGTTAACCTGTTCGTCACCTGAGAAGTCATTCAAAAGGATCAAGTCAACACATGGTTGGTGAGTTCATATAGTTTTATTTGAAAATGAATGTGAACAAATCTGACCGAATGACAACCTTAACCTCATATAGGGCATACGTAGGGTCAAGCCCAGCCGCCAGCCCACCACATAACGAACCAAATAGAATATTGTTATTAATGATAATTAAGTGTTTCATCCCACACACTGAAATGGAAACCTTGAACAATCTGAAATGACCATCCGTGAACATCCAAAATGACAACTTCAACTAACATCATACACATATGACAACCATGAAAAATATATATCGTACTTAATTAAAATGCTTAAATAATGAATAATTAAACATTTAATTAAAATATAAGACCTAATGATTGCCCTTGGTCAACTCGGGTAGATTAGTCTAGCAATCAAGGTTCTTAGTAGTTGAGGACATCTGTAAATATCATCAAACATGCGACCTATAATCAATCAGTATAGCTATGACATCTTTTGAAATATAGGATTTTATAGATCATCTAGTTCTTTCTTGTTCGTTCTTGTTCGTTAGACCGTTTAGTTCTTTCGCATATGCTATCTTTGAACATTTCCCAGATATTCCTCTGAAAATAGATCGTTTAAAATAATTTTTTGAAAATAGATCGTTGAAATTAGTTCTTTGACAATAGATCGTTGCATACATTTCTTTGAATTGGATCTTTAGTTATCTACTCATGATGAATAAATAACCCATTTTGAATACCTGCAAATAGTTTACCTAGAAAAAATCTAGGATAAGAATTATACATGTAAAACATATATGAAGTAAAAACATTTAAGTAAAATATAGTCCAAGGAAAATAATTTACGCATGCTTCTCAGTCCCGCATTTTCAAAATGTTTAGAAAATGGGCAATGAACTCGCCTGTGTTGTAGCTCTTATGATTCAAGCAAGAAAATATGCGCGCTCGTTTGTTGTAAATTAAGTATATTCACCACCTATGTTGATTTATTATGAATTTGAACACTATAAGTATTTATTATTTGACATATACATGGTTTCGGTCTCTGTGTGCGACTAAGTGTCCTATATACTTATTAGTATGTTACTAAGATTTTCTTTAATTATTCTATGTTACATACTCTCTATGAACCCTTATCTGTTAGTTAATAACAACTAAAAATAAATCATTTATAAGGATCTTGATTTAGTTATAAAAGTTAAGTATAGAATCCTTTAAATAATATTGAAAACATTTTAATAAGAAAATTTATAAGTCATTCTATTTTAGTAAAAACATAATTTATTTTTATGAAAAGTACTAATAAATTGGCTAGAATTTAAGTTAATCTTACTCGATTAACTTCAAGTCCTTCGTTAGTTCTTTGTTAACATTGTTCTTGTTAATCTTTGGGTTAATCATTACCTTAAATTATTCATTTCGAACAACCTAGGTTGATTATCCCAAGCATGAAATCACTAAATATTGAGAGTTGACACCTATGATCAACACATCCATACTTAGTTGTTTTCTTGAATTTCCATAGGTCTTGACTTGTTTCTTTAGTTCTCTTTTTAACACTTATAATCACTTAACAACCCTTAGGTTAATGTGATTTATATGGACTATGCTTAGCTAATTGCTTAGAAATCATTAAATTTAGATTTATGTAACTAAAGTTTTTAGTTAACACTTTGTAACTCCTCCTTACCATCTCGATGCTAACCTTGTATCCCATAGTTTTATTTTGACAAACTCTAATAATTCAAACCCACATAATTGTTAAAACATATGTTAATGTGTTACATTAGTTTTGAGAAAATCTTAGTGTTAAAAAACTTAGTGTTGTTATACACAAAACCGGTTAACACCTCAAATAGTCACATTAGACCATTGTTGATGTTATCACTTCACTTATGACTTTCCTTAACCAAACTCAGATATGTTAAACATAATTTATTACCAAAACATTTGTTTAACTGTTAAGGGAGCCTTAGAAAGCATTTTAGTTCAAAAACCTTAGTTTCGATGGAAGACCAAACCGGTTTAAGTTTTTGAAACCTTTAACACCTATGCCTGACTAACCCATGTTTATTTACCTGGTTTCTTAATGTTTTTGAATGATCCCAAGTCCCAATTACTTGGATTATATGAAGCAGCAGTATCGACATTTCCCTGGGCTAACATTGACAATCATAACCAGTTTAATATCGATGAGAAAGTAGCTGCTCCTTATCGATACTATAAGTTTGAAGGTTCGAGTTCGACAACCCCCTTTCTCCTTCGATACTACAATAACGATGGTGCTTCTGATGCTTGACCTTGGAGAACATCGAATTTATCAGAATCGATCAGGTTCCATTGAACTTAATTCATCGATCTTAACAGAATCGATGGTTGAAGTTTGCTGTGTTTTCAGAACCATCGACTTTAACTTCTTCAAGTTCATACTTCGATATTAGTTCTGCCCAGGTCTAGCTTCGATTTTAAATATACCAAACTTCAATCTAATGTATTACCTAGCTTCCTAACATGTTTGGGTGCAAGATCCTAGGGTTTTAAGGCTTCAAAATCGGCTAAAAAACTGCTGGTTGTTCGAGAACTCACCAAAACAGTGACAACCACCAAATCAGCCCGTTTGATCTCATTTTTGGTCCGTTTTTGATGATTCAAAGCTTGATTTCTTTCTTTTAACGCGACCTACACGTTTCTATAGTCGTTATAGTGTTAATCCTAACTGATTTGAAGTGATAAAAATGAGTTAGAAGCTTACCTTGCATGAATAGTAGAAAACCCTCAAAATTGGAAACTTCTCTCTAAAACTGCGGTCGATCCAGTTCGTTTCAGCTCCGATCAGTTGTACTACTGTGTTCCTCTCATTCTCATGGTCGTTTTGACTACTAGAACGTCGAATTTGGTGGAGAAATAAGAGAGATATGAAGATCTGAAGTTGTGATAGTGTGGAGGAATGCTGGTGACGTGTTTTTTTTGAAGAAGAGGATGCTTGGCTGCAAAAGTGGGGGAAGAATAACGAAAAGTTAAGGACTTTTATAGAAATTTTTAAACTTTTTAAAGTGATAATTCCTACTAAATTAACTAAATATCTTTTATTTATTTATTTATTTATTTATTTAAATTTCAAAAACGTTTATTTTTAATGTTTAATCGAATCGTACAATTTTTGCGCGTATTCGTTCGGATCGTCACCCGTACGAACACGACGACAACTGTACTTTCCGATTTGATTATTTATTTATTAGACATCATTTAGAACGTTAAACTTACAGATATATTCGTGCGAATCGTCACTCACACGGATACTCCGTCAATTTAATATTCACATAACGACGTCCGTTATTGTTTTGTTCTGTACAACCTCACATACGTTTATACATAATAATTCCTAACTAAAATTCACATAATAGTGCAGTGTTGTCAAATATGATTCTGACTGTTAAACCATGGATTCATGATATGATTCTGAAATAGATCAGTAATAGTTTCGTATTAAAAATTAAATGATAATAATACACATGTAATACACATAGTTCGTACCTGTAACATCAGTGTCGGAACCGTCACCGGAACAGTGATCTTAAACAGTAACATGAACAGTAAACAGGTACGAACCATATACATTTCAATGCAATTTCTATTCATATCATTTGTCATTATCATTTTGTGTTATCAAACAACAAGTTCATAAACATTTAACAGAGACAAAGCTCAGAACTATGGTTCTTGAGTCTCATAATTATCTGGCAACACAGAACCATCATGGAAATGATTTGTTAGGACTTATTATGTATAAACGTATGTGAGGATTTACAAAACAAAACAACACGAATATAGTTATGTGAATGCTAAATTTACAGGTTATTCGTATAGGTGACGATCTGTATGAATAAATCTGGCAGTTTAACGTTCTGAATGATTATTCAATAATTAGAAAACAAGATTGAAAAGTATAGTTATTGTCGTGTTCGTCTGAATGACGATTCGAACGAATACGCGCGACGACCGTACAGTTCGATTTAAACAGTAAATTAGTATTTTAAAATTTAAAATAAATAAAGGATATTAATTAATTTACTAGGAATAACCACTTGGATTAATTATATAAATTCTATTTTATAAATCGTGTCGTTTCGCGACGAAAAACCACGCGAACCGGCATTTTACGCGAAACCGAACGAGACCGAAAAACCGGGTAAGTTTAAGCCTTTAAGATGGCATTAAATTCCCATAACTATCACCACCTACCTCTCTCTCTCTACATTTTGTTTCTCTCTCTCTCTCTAGCTCTCTCTCTCAAGATTTCAACTTCTCTCTACAATTTCGTGGTGATTTCTTGTCGGATTCAAGCAAGCTAGGTGCCAAAACGATCCTTTTGGCACAAAGATCACGAAAGTACAACAGTTTGAGGCTTTCATCCACTTATTTAGAGGTAAATCCTAAGTTTATTTTCGGTTTTTATGTAGGAAATCTCGTTCCTTACACACTACGTGGTTCTAACCGACTTAACACTTCAAAGACACTAAAATAACTATTGTAGACAACTAGGAAAGTAGGATCGAAACTGTAACAGGTCATGATCGATGATGGAGCTGCTGATACAGGTTCGTGAGAAAGTTAAAAGTCGGCCGAACCTGTGTCAATCAACTAGGCGAACCCTCTCTAAGTTGTCACGAACCTATTTGCGGCTGTGTGCGTTGCCGAACCCTAGCCGAAGCTCTAGAGACCACGAACCTTGCATGGCCGAACCTTAACCATGCGAACCCTAATTGGCACGAACTTGTGAATAAGCCGAACCATCCCTCAGTCGAATCTTTAGACCCACGAACCTTCGGCCTACACACCATTGATGGCCGAACCTTCTATAGTTTAGGCGTTCTTTTAGGGCCGAACCTAAGGGCCATAGCCGAACCAGCTATGAAACGAACCTATATCCTTCCCACGAACCCATGCATACCACATTAATCCTACAATACCCGAACCATTTTGGTCACGAACCAAAGAAATATGGCCGAACCTCTTTCATGCATGTAGCTGAACCCTCTTAGGTGTTAGCCGAACCTTTAGCTGTTGAACAAAGGTTCGCTGCCTCCAGAAATAGTTAACTCAGGTGTTGCGAAATTTTAGAAATGCTGAACCTAGGAACCCTCTTGAACCACCCGAAACCATATGTTGAGAAGAACTAGAGTTCTTAACCTGAACTTAACATAATACATTCATATAAAGGTGATGGGTTCAATTAATGATACATGGAAAGTAGGGTAAGTGCATGAGAAGCTCATCAAGGTTATTTTAATAAAAAAGGGGTATGAAAAGCAATCATGGAAAAATTAAAATTAGACAAGTCAATGGATTGTGATAAATTATCCGAAGATTGAGTTGTTATCATTTGAAATCAAAGAATACTAATGGGCCGAATTGGGCCCAAGGGGCTAACTAAAGTTCATCATATGTTAAAGTTTGAATTAAAACAAGTTAATAATACTTTAATAAAAAGGAAATGGATTGTGAACTTATTTTGATTATCTTGTTGGGAAATTGTTGTAAAATAGACAATATCAATTGTCTGGATTTGAACAGAAAACAAAGGAAACTCTGCCCAAATTGTGTAAAAATTTAAAAGTAAGTTGTTATAATAAATTATGGGATTGGGTTTGTAAATAGGGCAACTAAGTTAGATTAGATCATAGAGACACTTAGTAAATTAGGACACTTAGTTACACACACCGAGACCAAACCTTAGACGCGACAACAAATATATATACTTATAGCATTCGAATTTCTTTAAAACAATTCAGGAACTGAAGATACTTAGCCTACAAACAAGAGTGCGCATTCTGTGGTAGTACATTAGACATCAACACAGGTGAGTTCATTGCCCCTTTTCCTAACATTTTGTTTTAAAACGCGGGGCTGAAAAGCATGAGTAAACTGTTTTATTTAAATTGTTTACTTAAATGATTTTACTTAACATATGTTTTATATGTGAACTGTTATCCTAGATCATGTCTAGGTAAATTATATGCAGGTTTTACTAAACATATCTACTTATGAGTTAAGTGGGTAATTGAGTTAAACTAAACATTTCAACGAATCAAACGAAACTATTTTGACAAAACAAGTGTGGGATTTTAAAGAATCAAACGAAACTATGTTGATGAAACAAGTGTGTGAGTTCAACGAATCAAACGAAACTACTTTTATAAAACAATGCTCGATGTTCAACGAAACAAGTTGTCACACCCCGAGCCGGCGGGGTTGGATCGGAGTCCCCGTCGGGCAGAAGGTTCCCAGGGCGCGATATCGTGAGTGATAATCGAAATGATCAGATTGTTACATTGCTCATGATATATAAATGAGAAACTTTCTAAAATAAAATAAAATTACAAAGTTAAATTACATCAGTTAAGTTTATAATTTAACAATGTAAATCTACTATCACATTATAAATCTTCTATCTTGTATCTGCACAAGATATACAAAATAACTGTATAATGATGCTTCAAAATATGCAGGTCCAAAAAGCTTGGTCCTCTATCCGATAACCTAGTCCTAAGAAATAACTCTTCAGTTGACCTGTTCGTCACCTGAGAAGTGATGCAAAAATAAAGTCAACACATGGTTGGTGAGTTCATTAAGTTTTATAAAATGAATTTGAATACCCTTAATGACAACCTTAACCTCACCATTAACCACCTATACTATCCAGCTTAGTATGCTTATATATAGGGCATATGTAGGGTCGAACTTACCGCCCGCCCAGCCACCGTCCCACCACATACCAAACCACATGATATATTGTTCCTGGTGATAATTAAGCATTTCATTTCACAACTTTGATTCCATGACCTATGACTTATAGCATTTGATAACCCTGAAAATGTTCACCTTGATCCCCCGAAGTGACAACCTTAACCTCATCAACAACCACCTATGCTATCCAATCAAGTATGCTTATATATAGGGCATATGTAGGGGACAAGCCCCAGCCACCGTCCCACCACATACCGGACTGCTTAACATATTGTTGTTAATGATAATTAAGCGTTTCACTCCATTCACCTCTGATTTAGATTCTACCTTCCAAAATTTGATTCACCTTTGATTCTCTTGAGTTCATCATAGTTGCATGATTTCCCAAAAGCAATTATAACAATATAAGGTTAAATGTTAATTAAACAAGTAAATAAACATTTAATACAACTAAGACATGATGATTGGGCCTTATTTGACTCAATCAATTAGACTTAGTTGTTGGTGGTTGTCCAAGTTGTACCCTCTCACACGTGACCCATATCAGGCATAACTCACAAGGAGTATACCTGAGCGTACCGGGATTTTAATGATGCCCATATCTGCTTGACCCAATGGTCTACTGTACATGCCGGGACTTTACGGATATCCTTTGATTCTTGATCTCTTTGATTCTCTTGAACTTGATTTTGATTTCATTTGATAGTTCACGTTATTGCCCATATAGCTTGACTACAAGAGTCTACTATTTATGCCGGGTGTAACATCAGTGCCGGAAACGTCACCTGAACAGTGATCGGAACAGTAACGTGAACAGTAATCAGGTATGAACTCTATGTAATTCAGTGTATTTCATATTCATATCAAGCATCATTATCATTTTATGTTCTCACAACGCAAGTTCAGAATCATTTCAGAGAAACGAAACTCCGAACAATGGTTCATCTGTCAGATAATTATCTGGCATTACCGAACCATCATGTGATTATGTGTTAGGATTTTACTAAGTATAAACGTATGCAAAGCTTACAGAACAAAACAACATGGATGTCGTTACGTGAATGCTAAACCGACGGATTATTCGTATAGGTGACGATCTGTACGAATAAATCTGAAAGTTTAACGTTCTGAATGATGTCTAATAATTAGAAAACCATATCGAAAAGTGTAATTATCGTCGTATTTGATCAGGTGACGATTCGAACAAATACGCGCGATGATCGCGCAATTCGATTTAAACGTTAATTAAATATTTTTAAAAATAAATAAATAAAAGATATTTAGTTAATTTATTAGGAATCACAATCTAAAATAATTTTATAAATTCTATGTTAAAACCGAGTCGTTTCGTCACGAAAACGGCGAGAAACCGACGTTCTTACGCGAAACCACGCGAAACCGAACGAACCCGAACGAACCCGGGTATTTTCACCTCATTTAATGAGGCATTTATGGCCTCAACAACCCCTCCAACCAGCCACCATCACCAAGAACTCGTCACTTTCTCTCTCTAACCTTCTCTCTCTAAAACCCACACCTTCTCTCTAAGAATACTCACTCAAATCTCAACCATTTCATGAGATTTTGGTGTCTTAACGACCATCACACTTCGTAGATCACGAAAGTACAGCCGATCTAAGAGTCCATCCATCAAATCCGAGGTAAAAACCATGAATTTTGTTCGGTTTTTAGAGTTTTTGAAACCCTTCTTGATCGGCCACTATACAACCGAGTTTACACCATTTTAACCTACGGACCTTCACAACAACATATCAACATGATGTAGGAATGAGCCCTAACTTGTTGCTTAGCCAAATAGTTGAAAATCACGGCTGCCTACCTTGGAACCCACTTCGCCGAATGGCTCCCCACAGACCATCGAATGACTACCATCGAATGGCCACTTTCGGCCGAATAGCTCATCTCCTTATTCAACCAGCACTCATTCGACCACAACCCTCATTCGGCGCTACCTTGGTTCGGCTCAAGTCATTCGCCAGTTCCACATTCGATCGGCCAAGTCCTTTCGCCCATAGCTCATTTGATCGGCAAAATGCTGCTTCATTATGTCCATACTCAGTCGCCAGTAGTCATTCGGCCAACCAGCCTTCATTCGTTCGGCTAAGCACATTCGACCAATCCTATTCGGCCAAGGCCACCTTCGGTCTAGGGACTTATTCGGTCGGCCATCTTTGCATGGTTTGATACGTGGGAACATGCATGGAGTTGCCGTTTGTGTGCATGGGAGGGATATTAGGGTCCTATCTATGCACATCAACTTTGGGTGGGCTTAGGATTCAACATGAAGTTTGGTGTGACATTAAACACTAAGGTTACCTTAAATAATCATGGGGGATCATTACAAGTGGAATGGACTTGAGTTATATGGGTTGAATAATGAGAGTTTTACATAAAGCCGTGCATTATCTAAACAAAGGTGGTCAAACACTACTGGGAAGATCAAAACAATAACTTAAAAGTTATAGGGTTAATTTAATTATTAAAACCTAAACCTTCAAGAAATCTATAATGACATGTGACCAACCTAGATGGTTTATCTAGACCATCAAGGATTAGTAAATTGAAAAGCTATCAAGAAATCGTTTAAAGGCCAAAGTCGATTAATGGGCCGAGAATGGCCCAATGGGCTTAACCTAGGCCCATCACTTTTAAATATTACGATTTTATTAACTAAATGATGTTTTTAATAAAAGAAATAATTATAAACTTATTTAGTTACAATAAGTGATGTTTTCTAAACCTTTAATCTAAAAATGGATTAAATTAATCATATTTTAATTAAAGACTTGCGACGAACGATCTTGGGGTATGGGTTAATAATGGATAATAAGTTAGAATAAGTTGGATGAAATCTTAGAAACACATTAGTAATCTAGGACACTTAGTTGCACACCGAGACCAAACCCTAGATACAACTACTGTTATACGTACTTATCATATTCGAATTCTCTTAAAACAACTCAGGAACCGAAGATAATTAAGCTACAACCAACGAGCGCGCATTTTGTGGTAATTCTATACAGAACAACACAGGTGAGTTCATTGCCCCTTTTCTAAACATTTTTGTTTTAAAATGCGGGGCTGAGAAACATGCGTAAACTGTTTTATTTAAATTGTTTACTTGAATGCTTTACTTTATTATATGTTTTTACATATATATGATTGTTATACTCCTAGACTCCTGTCTAGGTAATTATCATGTTAAATAAACTAACAAGTTAATTAAATTACTCTTATGAGTAATACTTTAATTCTAAACTCTAAGCAAACCCCTAGTCCATTCAGTTCAAATTCAATAATCTAAATTCAAAGTGAAATCATATGAACTAAAACAAAGGATCATATTCAAAGAAAATCTAATTCAGTGTGGGATCTAAGAACAAAGAATCATAAGCAAGAATCAATTATCATTTTGGATCATGGAAATTCTAAAGATCAAGATCAAGAGACTCAAGGAATCAGAAATCATAAATGTGTGTGAATCATGAAAATAATGAAATCATTATGATCTAATGAAATCATTAATATTCAAGTTAAGGTGGATGTCAGTTGTATAGGGAATCAAGACCACGTGTAACACACATATAAAGTCCCTTTCAGGTATAGAAGGCTCTTGTAGTCAGGCTATACGGGCAATAACAGGAACGATCAAATGAAATCAATATCAAAGTCAAATCAAGAGAATCAAGAGATCAAGAATCAAAGGATATCCTTAAAGTCCCACTCAGATGCAGAAGACCATTGGGTAAGGCTGTAATGGGCAAAACATTAAAATCCCGCTCAGTTTAGGTGTACTCCTTGTGAGTTATGCCTGACATGGGTCACGTGTGAGAGGTTACAACTTGGACAACCACCAACAACTAAGTCTAATTGATTGAGTCAAATAAGGCCCAATCATCATGTCTTAGTTGTATTTAAATGTTTTATTTAATTATTTAATTAAATATTCAACATTTTATTTCTATCACTGACTTTTGGGAAATCATATATCTATGAGGAACTCACGAGGATCAAAGGTAAATCAAGTTTTGGAAATCATAATTCAAATCAGAGGTTTGTAGGGTAAAAATATTTAATTATCATTAACAACAATGTCATATGTGTATTAGTATGTGGTGGGATGGCGTCTGGGCGGGCTTGTAGGCTCGGCTCAGGGGTATGCCCTATATATAAGCATACCGATATGGATATTACATTGAAGTTAATGAGGTTAGGGTCTTTACCGAAAGGACCATTTTCAAATCATTTTCAACTACTAAACTATGTGAACTCACCAACCATGTGTTGATTTTCTTTTTGCATGACTTCTCAGGTGACGAACAGGTCAACTGAAGAGTTGTTTCTTTTGGACTAGGTTACAGATAGAGGACCTAGCTTTTGGACCTGCATACTTTTGAAGACATCATCACACAAATTATTTTGTATATCTTGTGTAAATACAAGATAGAAATTTATGATGTTGATGGTAGATTTACATTGTTAAATTATAAACAATACTGATGTAATTTAACTTTGTAATTTTGTTATATTTAGCATTTCTCATTTATATCATGTGCAATGTAAACAATCTGATCATCACGATTATCACTCTCGATATCGCGCCCCGGGAACCTTCCGCCCGTCGGGGAAACCCGATCCTACCCCGCCGGCTCGGGGTGTGACACCGGGACTTTATGTGTGTTACTCGTGATCTTGATTTCTATACAACTGACATCCACCTTAACTCAAGTGTAAATGATTTCATTAGATCTTAATGATTTCATTATTTCAATGATTCACACACATTTATGATTTCTGATTCCTTGAGTCTCTTGATTTGATCTTTAGAATTCCCATGATTTTCACAATGATAATTGATACACACTGAATTAGATTTCTTTAAACATGATCTTTAGTTTCCTTGATTTCACTTTGAATTTAGATTCTTGAATTTGAGCTTGATGGACTAAGGGTTTGTTTAAAGTTTAGAGTTAAAGTATTACTCATAGGAGTAATTTAATTAACTTGATAATTTGATCTATATAATAATTACCTAGACAGGAGTCTAGGAGTATCAACAAGCATAATTATATAAATATATAAGATTTTAGAGGTGCATGAGTCGGTTCTATAACTAACCACACCAAGGATCGTGATACACACACTACAACCGAATTTAAAACTAACATTTACCTCGAGATCGACTAATGGAAGACCAAACTTCTTGTACTTTCCGGATCTACACCGCGTGGGGATCATTTTAGCACCAACTAGACTTGAATCTGACAAGAAACGAGCCACAAATCTTAGTGAGAAGGTAGGTTCTTGAGAGAGATTTAGAGAGAGAGAGAAAAACGAGATGAAGAGAGAGAGAGAGTGGGATGGTGGTGGTTGTGAAATTAAATGGCCACATTAAATGTGAAATAAAATACACGGTTGTTTGATCTAGTTCGGTTTCGCGTAAAATGCCGGTTCGCGAGGTTTTCGCGATGAACGACACAATTTATAAAATAAGATTTATAAAGTTATTCTAAGTTGTGATTCCTAATAAATTAACTAATATCTTTAATTTATTTAAATTTTAAAATATGAGTTTACTGTTTAAATCGAAACGTACGGTCATCGCGCGTATTCGTTCGAATCGTCACCCATACGAACACGGCGATAACTATACTTTTCAATATTGTTTTCTAATTATTGGATATTATTCAGAACGTTAAACCTTCGGAATTATTCGTACAGATCGTCACCTATACGAATAACTCGTCAATTTAGCATTCACATAACAACATCCGTTCGGTTTTGTTCTATAAAGCCTCACATACGTTTATACATAATAAATCCTAACAAATAATCCCATGATGGTTCTGTATTGCCAGATAATTATCTGACTCAAGAACCATTGTTCTGAACTTTGTTTCTGTTCACTGTTTATGAACTTGTGGTTTGATAACACGAAATGACTTTGACTATTGATATGAATATGAAATAGCATGAAATACATCATGAACACCACTGAGCTCATCGGGTAATCTCGGTCTATACGCCACAGGACCAATACGTTCGATGATCTCGAACGGTCCCACGTATCGTGGTGCTAATTTGCCTTTCTTTCCAAAGCGTACTACGCCTTTCCATGGGGATACCTTCAACATTACCCGGTCTCCCACTTGAAATTCCAACGGCTTGCGCCGTTTGTCTGCGTAGCTCTTTTGCCTGCTTCTAGTAGCTTCTAGTCTCCTTTGAATCTGGGCAATCTTGTCTGTAGTTTCCTGAATAAGCTGGCCCAGTTATACGATTATCTCCCACTTCGGTCCAACAGATCGGTGATCGACATTTCCGGCCATAAAGAGCCTCGAATGGTGCACATCCAATACTGTTGTGGTAGCTGTTATTGTAGGAGAATTCTATCAGTGGCAAATGAGAATCCCAATTCCCACCAAAGTCCAATACACAAGTTCTTAACATATCTTCTAAGGTTTGAATCGTACGTTCGCTTTGACCGTCCGTTTGTGGATGGTAAGCCGTACTCAAATTTAACTGTCCCTAGAGATTTCTGTAGTGATTGCCAGAACCTTGATGTAAATCTACTGTCTCGATCAGATATAATAGACAATGGCACACCGTGACGTACCACTATCTCATTGATATACAGTCTTGCCAGTTTGTCCATCGTGAAAGTCTCACGCATAGGCAAGAAGTGAGCAGATTTGGTTAAACGATCAATGATCACCCAAATTGTATCATGACCACTGGAAGTGCGGGGTAGCTTGGTAATGAAATCCATAGCTATTTGTTCCCACTTCCAAAGCGGAATCTCAAGCTGTTCTAGTAGACCAGACGGTCTCTGGTGTTCCGCCTTTACCTTCGCACACGTTAGACATCGACCGACATACTCGGCTATGTCTTTCTTCATTCCCGGCCACCAATAAAATCCACGCAAGTCTTGGTACATCTTATCAGATTCAGGATGAACGGAGTATTTAGTCTTGTGTGCTTCATCGAAGATATGTCTTCTCAATTCATCTACCACCGGGATCCATATACGATCCTGGTAGTAGATCATTCCATCAGGCTTAGTCTCAAGGTGTTTCTCTGTTCTACAGTCGAGTTCTTTCTTCAAGTTTCCTTGATCAACTGATTTCCGTTGTGCCTAAATGATCTTGTCTCGTAAGCTCGTCTGCATAGTCATTCCCATTGCTCTAACGCGCAAGGGTTAGACCCGTTCCTTCCGACTCAAGGCATCAGCTACAACGTTCGCCTTTCCCGGATGGTACTTGATCTCGCAATCGTAATCATTCAGGAGTTCAACCCAACGGCGTTGTCGCATGTTGAGCTCCTTCTGATTAAAGATATGCTGCAGACTTTTGTGATAAGTAAATATGGTACACTTGGTGCCATATAAGTAATGTCTCCAAATCTTCAACGCGAAGATTACAGCTCCCAGTTCAAGATCATGAGTAGTGTAATTCTTCTCATAAACTTTTAACTGTCCCGATGCATAGGCTATGACTTTGTCTCGTTGCATTAACACGCAACCAAGTCCCTGATGGGAAGCATCACAATAAACCACAAAGTCATCACAGCCTTCTGGAAGAGATAGAATTGGAGCATCACATAATTTTTGTTTCAAGGTCTGAAAAGCATCTTCTTGTTTCTACTCACAGACAAACGGTTCACTTTTCTGAGTTAGTTTGGTAAGAGGCAAAGCTATTTTAGAAAAGTTTGAGATAAACCTTCTGTAATAACCTGCCAATCCCAGAAAAGACCGTATCTCCGTGGGTGTTTTCGGAGTATCCTAGTTCTTTATCGCCTCGATCTTGGCAGGATCTACGTGTATTCCCTCGCTGTTAACCACATGACCCAGAAATTGAACTTCTCTAAGCCAAAATTCACATTTAGAGAATTTAGCATAGAGTTGTTCTTTCTTCAACAGCTCCAAGATCTTTCTAAGGTGTTGTTCATGATCTGCTTTGCTCTTAGAATAAATCAGGATGTCATCAATGAAAACAACAACAAACTGATCTAGATACGGCTTGCACACTCGGTTCATGAGATCCATGAAAACCGTTGGTGCATTTGTCAATCCGAAAGGCATCACCATAAATTCATAATGCCCGTATCTGGTTCGGAAGGCCGTTTTCGGTATGTCTTCGTCTTGAACTCTAAGCTGATGATATCCAGACCGCAAGTCAATCTTTGAGAAGTATTGAGCTCCTTGCAGTTGGTCAAACAAATCATCAATCCTCGGTAATGGATACCAATTCTTGATGGTTAGTTTGTTCAGCTCCCTGTAATCTATGCACATTCTGAATGATCCGTCTTTCTTCTTCACGAACAAGACCGGAGCTCCCCAAGGTGAGTAGCTCGGTCTAATGAAACCTTTGTCAAGTAACTCATGTAACTGATTAGACAATTCCTGCATCTCTGAAGGTGCTAACCTGTAAGGAGATTTAGCAACAGGAGTTGCTCCAGGAATTAAGTCAATGCGAAACTCTACCGGTCGCGCAGGAGGCAAACCAGGTAGATCTTCAGGAAACACTTCAGGATATTCTTTCACCACAGGTACATCTTGAATCTTTTTCTTGTCCTTCTCCTTTTCCACCACATGAGCCAGGAATGCCACGCACCGTTTCTGTATACACTTACGCGCTTTTATGCAAGAGATGATTTTGACACTGCGTTTTGCTTGATCCCCTTTAACTTCCAAAACGCGATCACTCGGCAATGGAATTCGAAGCAGCTTTTCAGAACAGATGACTTCTACTCGATTAGAGGAACGCCAATCCATTCCAACAATGATGTCGAAACTACCCAACTCCATCGGTATCAAATCGATGGTGAATGTATGACCGTTAAGTGTCAATGGGCAATTCCTATAAATTGTACTAACTGTGATCTGTTTCCCGTTAGCTACTTCTATAATATAAGAGTGTCTAATTGTTCCTCTATAGAATCTAGTTGGCATGCAAAATCGGTAGAGATAAAACTCTGATCCGCACCAGTATCAAATATAACAGATGCATAAAAGTCATGTAAGAGAAACGTACCAGTGACCACATTCGGGTCCTGGCGTGCTGCGGGTGCTCCAATAACAAAAGCTCTTCCCCGTGGAGCTTGGACTGCCGGCTGTGCCTTCTTCGGGCAGTTCTTTGCAAAGTGGCCTTGTTCGCCACAACTGAAACATCCACCATTGTTTTGGTTGGCTAGTGGAGGGAGAGCTAGAGCAGCATTATTGACTGCTGGATTTGGTGTAAATCTGCACTGTTGGACCCAGTGCCCTTTTCTTCCACAACCCGTGCATTGACGGCACTGATTGTTTGCAGCATGATGATACTGGCATTTCGTACACAGAGGATGTGGGCCAGTATACTATTTCTTGGGCACATTTTGTTGTACCACTGCTACTTGTTTGAGGGGAGTAGCAACGGTATAGTTCTTAATGAATTTCTGTTTCTTCTTCTGGTGTTGTTAATGATGAGGTTTCTTTGAAGACTCTTCCTTGCGTTTGCCGGTGTATGCCTCCTTCTTTAAAACTCCAGAGGCTACCATCAGATCAGTGAGTTTTCCAGCTAATCTCACTGCAGACTCGACAGTGGTAGGGTTGGCTGAAACAACCATGCCCTGAATGCAGGCGGGAAGTCCACCTACATATCTGTCTATCCTCTTCTCTAAAGTTGGCACCATGTCTGGCACCAAAGCAACTAACTCGTGTTAACGAGTAGTGTACCCCATGTGATCAGCCCCTTTCATCACATGGTTGGACAGTTCAACCTCCAGTTTCTGCAACTCGTTCTTGGGGCAGAACTCTGTTCTCGGTAATGTCTTGAAATCTTCCCATGGCATGGCCATAGCTTCTTCTCTTCCTCTAGCATTGACTTGACCATTCCACCAAGTCAAAGCCCGCTTGATGAATGTTCCAGCTGAATAGCGGACTTTGTGGTGCTCTGGACAGCTACAAAGATCCAGTGTAGCTTCAATCTTTTCAATCCATTGGATTAATCCAACGGCTCCTTCAGACCCGCTAAAGCTGGGTGGCTTACATCCTACAAATGACTTGTAGGAGTAGTGTGATGAACCACCAGTATTTCCACTGGCTTCTCCAGATGAGTTGCCAGTGTTGTTGATTTCGTTGCGGAGACGGAGGAACATCTCCGGTATCGCCTCCTTCATTTGGTTGGTCATCTAGTTACTCAGAAAAGTCATCATGGCGATAGTGGCAGGATCCATCATCGGTGTTGTGCTCGAGCCAGATGGTTGAGTGATCAAAGGAGGTGGAGGAGGTGGCGGTGGTGAATCATTTGGTGACGGTGTGGAGGAGTGTGGAGCCAAGTCTTGTGGTGGTAGAGGTAACAAGGGAGGCTGTCTTCTTGGCGGCATTCTGATCATAACCAATAAAGTTATCAGTTAGTGCAATGATCAAATACAGAAGACAGTATGCAAATAATTCCTATGTCCTGTTTTCTCAATATGCAGGGTCCCTAGGTTATAGTCTAGGCCAAACCGTTTAAACAAGTGACCTATATTTCTCTATAACCATGGCTCTGATACCAATCTGTCACACCACGAGCCGACGGGGTTGGATCGGAGTCCCCGTCGGGCGGAAGGTTCCCGGGGCGCGATATCGTGTGTGATAATCAAAATGAGCAGATTGTTACATTGCTCATTATATATAAATGAGAAACTTTCTAAAATAAAATAGAATTACAAAGTTAAATTACATCAATTAAGTTTATAATTTAACAATGTAAATCTACTATCACATCATAAATCTTCTATCTTGTATCTGCACAAGATATACAAAATAACTATATAATGATGCTTCAAAATATGCAGGTCCAAAAAGCTAGGTCCTCTATCCGATAACCTAGTCCTAAGAAATAACTCTTCAGTTGACTTGTTCGTCACCTGAGAAGTCATGCAAAAATAAAGTCAACACATGGTTGGTGAGTTCATTAAGTTTTATAAAATGAATTTGAATACCCTTAATGACAACCTTAACCTCACCATTAACCACCTATACCATCCAGCTTAGTATGCTTATATATAGGGCATATGTAGGGTCGAACTTACCGTCCGCCTAGCCACCGTCCCACCACATACCAAACCACATGATATATTGTTCCTGGTGATAATTAAGCATTTCATTTCACTACTTTGATTCCATGACCTATGACTTATAGCATTTGATTACCCTGAAAATGTTTACCTTGATCCCCCGAAGTGACAACCTTAACCTCATCAACAACCACCTATGCTATCCAATCAAGTATGCTTATATATAGGGCATATGAAGGGGACAAGCCCCAGCCACCGTCCCACCACATACCGGACTGCTTAACATATTGTTGTTAATGATAATTAAGCATTTCACTCCATTCACCTCTGATTTAGATTCTACCTTCCAAAATTTGATTCACCTTTGATTGTCTTGAGTTCATCATAGTTGCATGATTTCCCAAAAGCAATTATAACAATATAAGGTTAAATGTTAATTAAACAAGTAAATAAACATTTAATACAACTAAGACATGATGATTGGGCCTTATTTGACTCAATCAATTAGACTTAGTTGTTGGTGGTTGTCCAAGTTGTACCCTCTCACACGTGACCCATATCAGGCATAACTCACAAGGAGTATACCTGAGCGTGCCGGGATTTTAATGATGCCCATATCAGCTTGACCCAATGGTCTACTATACATGCCGGGACTTTATGGATATCCTTTGATTCTTGATCTCTTTGATTCTCTTGAACTTGATTTTGATTTCATTTGATGGTTCACGTTATTGCCCATATAGCTTGACTACAAGAGTCTACTATTTATGCCGGGACTTTATGTGTGTTACGCGTGATCTTGATTTCTATACAACTGACATCCACCTTAACTCAAGTGTAAATGATTTCATTAGATCTTAATGATTTCATTATTTCAATGATTCACACACATTTATGATTTCTGATTCCTTGAGTCTCTTGATTTGATCTTTAGAATTCCCATGATTTTCACAATGATAATTGATACACACTGAATTAGATTTCTTTAAACATGATCTTTAGTTTCCTTGATTTCACTTTGAATTTAGATTCTTGAATTTGAGCTTGATGGACTAAGGGTTTGTTTAAAGTTTAGAGTTAAAGTATTACTCATAGGAGTAATTTAATTAACTTGATAATTTGATCTATATAATTATAACCTAGACAGGAGTCTAGGAGTATCAAGAAGCATAATTATATAACATATAATGAATAAAAGCATTTAAGTAAACAATTTAAAGAAAACAGTTTACGCATGCTTCTCAGCCCCGCGTTTTAAAAACAAAAATGTTTAGAAAAGGGGCAATGAACTCACCTGTACTGCTATGTATATGATCTAACACAAATGGCGCGCTCGTTCTGGTAGCTTAGGTTTCTTCAGTTCCTGAGGTGTTTTAAGAAGAGTTTGAATATAATAAGTATACGTATACGTCATTGTACCTAAGGTTGGGTCTCGGTGCGTGTAACTAAGTGTCCTAAGTTACTACAATTCTCCTATAACTTAATCTTCTAATCTAACTTAGCTACCCATTTATGATCCCAATCCCATGTTAATTATAGTAATTTGCTCTTAATTTTTACAAAAATCGGACAGAGTTTCCTTTGTTTTCTGTTCAATCCAGACAATTTATGTTGTCTATTTTATAAAAATTTCCTGACAAGATGATCAAAATAACTTTTAACTAAAAATCTATAATAAATTTCATTTTAAATTTGACATCCTTTGTAACAACATTAAACTTAACTCAACAAAGTTCATAAAACATTTTCCTTTAATTACCATAACCATTATATGACATTTGATATATGACGGGCTTTGTTAAACCCATTGGGCCTACTTAGGCCAAGTTTAAGGTTCGTTGTCTTCCCATTTAAATCAAGACTTGAGTTTTTGATTCTCATGGGTCTATAACAATGTAATCATATTTGCTTAACAATCTTATACATACAACATTTCGTTCTACACATGCATGCATGATTAGGGTTTCATCCTTGTTCATGCACACACATGTATATATAGTTGATCCATGCACACCCATGTATGACTCACTCATACACATTCGTTTTTCCTACTTCATTGTTGGACCATATCCTGAATTAACAAATCCTTGGGTCTGTCGATCGTGAGGGCAGCGAACCTCTAGGTTCTACCCAGGGTTCGGCAACAATAACAACTAGGCGAACCCTTATGGTTCGGCTGAAACATGGTCCTAGGTTCGCGGCCCCTATAAGGTTAAACATAGGGTTCGGCTGGCTTAACAAAGGTTCGTTTTTCCTATTGCTTACACGATCATGGTTAAGCTAAGATGTGACATCAGGTTCGTTTGGAACTAAGGTTCGCCCCATTTAAGAAGGGTTCGTCTCACTAGAGTGGTTAGATCAGTTTGCTAAGTTCGCTCGTGAATAAAGGTTTGTGAATGCATGGGTTCGTGAGTTGCATGGCCATGGTTCGGCCATGCAAGGTTCGCGGGTTCTAGGGTTCAGCATCCAGGAGATAGTTCGGTGATCATAAGGTTCGTTTCAAGGGTCCGGTTGGCAGGTTGTTCATCACAGGTACGGTGCAGTGGGTCAGGGTTCGGCTAACAGTGAGCCACAAGTTCGTAGCAGGCAACCAGGGTTCGTGGCACCTTGGAAAAGGTTCGGCTACCTAATTTCGCGCAGGTGACCCACGAACCTATTCTAAAACTTCCATTTCCGAGCACTAACCTGTTACATGTTAGTTCTTGTGTCCATCTAACTGCGTACAAGGGTTTACACTAAGATTTTAGAGGTGCATGAGTCGGTTCTATAACTAACCACACCAAAGATCGTGAAACACACACTACAACCGAATTTAAAACTAACATTTACCTCGAGATCGACTAATGGAAGACCAAACTTCTTGTACTTACTGGATCTACACCGCGTGGGGATCGTTTTAGCACCAACTAGACTTGAATCTGACAAGAAACGAGCTCCAAATCTTAGTGAGAAGGTAGGTTCTTGAGAGAGATTTAGAGAAAGAGAGAGGAAAACGAGATGAAGAGAGAGAGTGGGATGGTGGTGGTTGTGACATTAAATGGCCACATTAAATGTGAAATAAAATACCCGGTTGTTCGATCTAGTTTGGTTTCACGTAAAATGCCGGTTCGCGAGGTTTTCGCGATGAACGACACAATTTATAAAATAAGATTTATAAAGTTATTCTAAGTTGTGATTCCTAATAAATTAACTAATATCTTTAATTTATTTAAATTTTAAAATATTAGTTTACTGTAAGGAAATCGAAACGTACGGTCATCGCGCGTATTCGTTCAAATCGTCACCCATACGAACACGGTGATAACTATAATTTTCAATATTGTTTTCTAATTATTGGATATTATTCAGAATGTTAAACCTTCGGACTTATTCGTACAGATCGTCACCTATACGAATAACTCGTCAATTTAGCATTCACATAACAACATCCGTTCAGTTTTGTTCTATAAAGCCTCACATACGTTTATACATAATAAATCCTAACAAATAATCCCATGATGGTTCTGTATTTCCAGATAATTATCTAACTCAAGAACCATTGTTCTGAACTTTGTTTCTGTTAACTGTTTATGAACTTGTGGTTTGATAACACGAAATGACTTTGACTATTGATATGAATATGAAATAGCATGAAATATGTGTGGTTTATACCTGTTTACTGTTCATGGCACTGTTGAGATCACTGTTCCGGTGACGGTTCCGGCACTGATGTTACACAAGTGTTTGATGAACAACGAACCAAGAGTACATTTGATCAATGAATCTAGTATTCCATGATCAACGAATCAAGTACATCTTGTAACGAAACTAGACGAATCAATAAATCATTTTCAGGGGAAAGTCTGGAAAATATCAAAGATAACATATGCCAACAAAACAAGACGAATCAAGTACGAAACAAAAACCCTACATTTCAAGAAGTCCTAGCTAGACCGTTTGATCTGTAGGTCATATGTTTGATGATATTTGCAGAATCCCCTAACTACTAAGAACCTTGATTGATAGACTAGTCCACTCGAGTTGACCAAGGCCCAATCAATAGGACTTAGATTTTATTAAATGTTTATTTATTTATTTGAATTAAGCATTTATAACTGTTTCTACAAATACTGTAGTTGATCATAATTGTGATGAACTTAAGGAATCAACATAGATTCCAAATTGTTGTATTTACAGGAAACAAAGAACTGATGAACAAATGGGTTAATGATAGGAGTGAAATGCTTAATTATCATTAACAACAATATGCTAAGTAGTCCGGTATGTGGTGGGACGGTGGCTGGGCGGGCGGTAAGTTCGACCCTACATATGCCCTATATATAATAACCATACTTGATTGGTTAGTATAGGTGTTGTTGGTGAGGTTAAGGTTGTCATTTCGGGGAATCAAAGTAAACATTTTCAGGGTAATCAAAATCTATGGATTAAAAGTTATGAAATCAAAGATGTGGGATGAAACGCTTAATTACCACCAGCAACAATATATCATGTGGTTTAGTATGTGGTGGGACGGTGGCTGGGCGGGCGGTAAGTTCGACCCTACATATGCCCTATATATAAGCATACTGAACTGGATGGTATAGGTCGTTAATGGTGAGGTTAAGGTTGTCATTCAGGTTGTTTCAAACTCATTTTTTTTATAAAACTTAATGTACTCACCAACCATGTGTTGACTTTATTTTTGCATGACTTCTCAGGTGACGAACAGGCCAATTAAGAAGCTTATGCTTTTGGACTAGGACTTCATATAGAAGACTTAGTATTTTTGGACCTGCATACTTTTGAAACATCATTATACAATTATTTTGTATCTCTTGTGCAGTTACAAGATAGAAATCTTATGATGTTTATGATAGATTTACATTGTTAAATTATGAACGATACGGATGTAATTTAACTTTGTAATTCTATTCTATTTAGCATTTCTCATTTATATCATGTGCAGTGTAAACAATCTGATCATTTAGATTATCACTCACGATATCGCGCCCCGGGAACCTTCTGCCCGACGGAGACTCCGATCCAACCCCGCCGGCTCGGGTGTGACAGATTGGTTTAAGAGCCATGGTTATAGAGAAATATGGGTCACTTATTTAAATGGTTTGGCCTAGACTATAACCTAGGGACCCTGCATGTAGAGCACATAGGACTTAAGACTTACTTGTATATTGTCTTATGTATTCGATCATTGCACTAACCGATAACTTTATTGGTGATGATTAGAATGCTGCCGAGAAGACAGACTCCTTCGTTGCCTCCACCACCACAAGACTTGGCTCCACATTCGTCTACACCATCACCGTCTGACTCACCCCCTACAATGGCCCCATTACCTCCACCTCCTCCTCCCTTTATTCCTCCTCTACTCAACCCACCACCAGGCCCGAGTACAACTCTGATGCTGGACCTGTTACCATTGCCTTGGTGACTCTACTGAGCAGTCAGATGACTAATCAGATGAAAGAGGCGATACTGGAGATGTTCCTTCGTCTCCGTAATGAAATCAACAACACTGGTAACTCGTCAGGAGAAGCCCGTGGAAATACTGGTAGTTCATCCCACTATTCCTACAAGTCATTTATGGGATGTAAGCCACCCAGTTTTAGTGGATCTGAAGGAGCCGTTGGATTAATCCAATGGATTGAAGCTGCTCTGGACCTCTGCAGCTGTCCAGAGCATCACAAAGTCCGCTATTCTGCTGGAACATTCTACAAGTGGGTTTGACTTGGTGGAATGGCCAGA
The DNA here is from genome assembly GCA_009363875.1 of Mikania micrantha. Lineage (NCBI taxonomy): Eukaryota > Viridiplantae > Streptophyta > Magnoliopsida > Asterales > Asteraceae > Mikania > Mikania micrantha. The sequence continues at coordinate 47,462,547 of CM018682.1, read as the reverse complement.
TCAATGCTAGGGGAAGAGAAGAAGCGATGTCAATGACCTGGGAAGACTTTAAAGCTCTACTGAGAACCGAATTCTGCCCCAAGAACGAGTTGCAGAAACTAGAGGTTGAACTATCCAACCATGTGATGAAGGGGCTGATCACATGGGTTATACGACTCGTTACCACGAGTTGGTTGCTTTGGTACCAGACATGGTACCAACTTTAGAGAAAAGAATTGATCGTTATGTAGGTGGACTTCCCGCCTGCATTCAGGGATTAGTTATTACAGCTAACCCTGCCACTGTCGAGTCTGCAGTGAGATTGTCTGGGAAACTCACTGATCTGATGGTAGCCTCTAGAGTTTTAAAGAAAGAGGCTGACTCCGGCAAGAACAAAGTCGAGTCGTCAAAGAAACCCCATCACCATCAGAAGAAGAAACAGAAGACCATCAAGAACTACACGATGGCCACACCTCTCCAACAAGTTGCAGCAACACCACAAAACCCTAACAAAAGACCCTACACTGGCACATTTCCTCTGTGTGCTAAGTGTCAATATCATCATATTGCTAACACTCCCTGCAAGCAATGCACGGGATGTGGGCGAAAGGGCCATTGGGTCCAACACTGCCGGATGAAACCTAACCAAGCAGTCAACAATGCTGCTTTGGCTCTCCCTCCACCAGCCAACCAGAACAACGGTGGATGCTTCAATTGTGGCGAACAAGGCCACTTTGCAAAGAACTGCCCGAAGAAGGCACAACAGGCAGTTCAAGCTCCTCGGGGAAGAGCTTTTGTTATTGGAGCACCAGCTGCACGCCAGGACCCGAATGTGGTCACCGGTACGTTCCTTTTACACGATTTTTATGCATCTGTTCTATTTGACACTGGTGCGGATCAGAGTTTTATCTCTACCGATTTTGCATGCCAACTAAATTCTATAGAGGAACAGTTAGATTCCCCTTACATCATAGAAGTATCTAACGGAAAACAGATCACAGTTAGTACAGTTTATAGGAATTGCCCATTAACACTTAACGGTCATACATTCACCATCGATTTGATACCAATGGAGTTGGGTAGTTTTGATATCATTGTCGGAATGGATTGGCTTTCCTTTAATCGAGTGGAAGTCATACGTTCTGAAAAGCTGCTTCGAATTCCATTGCCGAGTGAACGTGTATTGAAAGTAAAAGGGGATCAAGCAAAACGAAGTGTCAAAATCACTTCTTGCATAAAGGCGCGTAAGTGTCTACAGAAGCGGTGCGTGGCGTTCTTGGCTCATGTGGTGGAAAAAGAGAAGGATAAGAAAAATATTCAAGACGTACTGGTAGTGAAAGAGTATCCCGAAGTATTTCCTGAAGATTTACCAGGTTTACCACCTGTGCGACCGGTAGAATTTCGTATTGACTTAATTCCTGGAGCAACTCATGTTGCAAAGTCTCCTTACAGGTTAGCACCTTCAGAGATGCAGGAATTGTCTAATCAATTACAGGAGCTACTTGATAAAGGTTTCATCAGACCGAGCTACTCACCCTGGGGAGCTCCGGTCCTGTTCGTGAAGAAGAAAGACGGATCGTTCAGAATGTGCATAGATTACAGGGAGCTGAACAAACTGGCCATTAAGAATCGGTATCCATTGCCGAGGATTGATGATCTGTTTGACCAACTGCAAGGAGCTCAATACTTCTCAAAGATTGACTTGCAGTCTGGATATCATCAGCTTAGAGTTCAAGATGAAGACATACCCAAGATGGCATTCCGAACCAGATATGGGCATTATGAGTTCATGGTGATGCCTTTCGGATTGACAAATGCACCAGCGGTTTTCATGGACCTCATGAACCGAGTGTGCAAGCCGTACTTGGATCACTTTGTCATCGTCTTTATTGATGACATACTGATTTATTTCAAGAACAAAACAGAGCACAAGCAACACCTCAGAAAGATCTTGGAGCTGTTGAGGGGAAAAGAAACTCTATGTCAAATTCTCCAAATGTGAATTCTGGCTAAGAGAAGTTCAATTTCTAGGACATGTAGTCAACAGCGAGTGAATGCACGTGGATCCTGCCAAGATCGAGGCTATAAAGAATTGGGACACTCCGAAGACACCGACGGAGATACGGTCTTTTCTAGGATTGGCGGGTTATTATAGAAGGTTTATCTAAAACTTTTCTAAAATAGCTTTGCCTCTCACTAAGCTAACCCAGAAAAGTGAACTGTTTGTCTGGGAGCAGAAACAAGAGGATGCTTTTCAGACCTTGAAACAGAAGTTATGTAATGCTCCAATCCTGTCTCTTCTAGAAGGATGCGATGACTTTGTTGTATATTGTGATGCCTCTCATCAGGGACTAGGTTGCGTACTAATGCAACGTGACAAAGTTATTGCTTATGCCTCAAGACAGTTAAAAGTTCATGAGAAGAACTACACTACTCATGATCTTGAACTGGGAGCTATAATCTTCGCACTGAAGATTTGGTCCGGTCGACTCCCTGTTTATAGTCCGATCGACTCTCAAGTTTATAGTCCGGTCGACTCTGTGTTTATAGCCTGATCGGCTCTTACCATGTTTATAGTCCGATCGACTCTCATGTTTATAGTCCGGTCGACTCTGTGTTTATAGCCCGATCGGCTGTTCATATCCTGATACAATCAGGTCATCATTCATATTCACCCAGTACAAGTACCGGAGCATCATCATTCACACATATCCTATAGCACGTATAGGGACATCATTCATTCATCATACATGATACACTAGCATCATACCGTCATTCATCATAATCCTCATACATTTCATGCTAGCATTATAACATCATTCATCGGTTTAATCATGGCATCTTAGGCATGTCATACTAGCCTCATTTCATCATACCATCATAACATACTAGCATCATTTCATCATACCATCATAACATACTAGCATCGTTATCATATCATAACATCATGGTATCATACTATCATCCTAGCCACCTAGGACCTTGCCATATCCCTATAACTATTCTCATAGTTATCGTCATGAAGCATGTGATCATAAAGTCATCATCATATCATATGTTAGCATCATTATCATGTCATGTTATTTATCATCATAACTCATTTATCATGCATTCATCATAATTAGCATACATTCATGCATACACCATGCTACCACATAAACATGCATATATAGTCAGGGCATATCATCATTCATTCATCATCATCATATGCACATAACATCATAGGCATAACAATAAGCATGTATGTCAGCCCAAAACAGCAAACATAAAAGAGGGCGTCTAGAACTCACCTGATAATGGCTCCTTATCTTCTTAACCGAACTCCTTAGTTAAGACCTGGGAACCTACATCATTACATCGTCTCATCACATACCATTCTTAGACTTAGAATATATCCTAAGTCCTCATAGCCTACTAGTTCCCCCCTCATAACTTCAAGTCCTCGAACTTGGATAGTATACGAAATACCCATGTACACGAAATCCCTGTATTCGAAATTAATGTACACGAAGTTACCTTTGTACACGAAAAGGCCATGTACTCGAATTACCCCTGTACTCGAAATACCCATGTACTCGACATACCCATGTACTCGAAATACCCATGAACATGAAATACCCATGTACACGAAATTCTAAGTATGATTTCGAGTACCCTTAGTGTATAGCTTCGTGTACTCATCATTTCGTTATTAGACATCTCATAAATTCATCTAAGGCCTTGGGGAGCTAGTTCTAGGTTCCTTAGGTTGTTACCAACGTATTGGAACCTCAAAGTTACGAACTTTATGCATATAGGTGTGAACTTTATGCATAAGTTCACTCTTTGTTTAACCATCCTAACTTTTGTATAAAAATGCTAGCTTTTTGGTTTGGAACTCTTACTTGAAGGTAGATGAGCACTCCTGTAGATCCTCGTGCGTTTCCCCTTCCGTTTGGTCAATTAAAAGCTCGATCCTTGAAGTTTCTTGGTTCCTACTTCGTGTACTCGAGAGAGAGCGTGCCCAGCCAAAGGTTCGCACATATCCCGAGGCACTGGTATTTATAAGGAGGGTCCCTGTATTCGAAAACCCCTGTACACGAAATATGGTGTACTCGAAATCCTCCTCATTTCGAGTACACAATTTCTACACCCCGCCTTGGTTATTTTTCGTCTATTTTCCTACAAGTTAATTGTTCGTCACGCATTGGTAAGTTCAAGTAACTTGTATTAGAAAATTTGGGATGTTACAAGTCTCCCCTCCTTACAATAGGTTTCGTCCCGAAACCCGCCTCGTTACTTATCGAACAGATGAGGATATAAGTTCCTCATCTCGTCTTCCAATTCCCACGTCGTGTCTGAACCCTTCCGATGCTTCCACTGAACTCTTACTTGACGAACCGTTTTATTCCGTAGCTGCTTTTCCTTCGTATCCACAATGGCAACTGGTTCTTCAATGTAGTTCAGTCGATTATCTACCTCAATGTCATCTAAAGGAACATGCGCCTGTTCGTCTGCCAAGCACTTCCTAAGATGTGACACGTGGAAGGTAGGATGAATCCCGTTCAGCTCCTCTGGTAGGTCCAGTCGATACGCGACTTTCCCTACCCTTGCTTTTATCTGAAACGGTCCGATGTACCTCGGACTCAACTTCCCTCGCTTTCTGAATCGAATGATACCCTTCCATGGTGATACTTTCAGCAGCACTCGATCGCCAACATCAAACTCAATCGGTCTTCGACGCTTGTCCGCATAAGACTTTTGGCGATCTTGCACACCTTTCATACGTGCTTTTATCACCCATAGCTTTTCTGCCATATCAATCACGGCAGCCTTGTTTCCTATTTCTTTCTGTCCAACTTCACCCCAGCATACCGGGGTTCTACATCGCCTTCCGTACAACGCCTCATATGGGGGCATTCCGATGCTGGAGTGGTAGCTATTGTTGTATGAAAACTCTACCAATGGCAAGTGGTCATCCCAGTTTCCTCCAAAATCGATAATGCACGCCCTAAGCATATCCTCCAACGTTTGAATAGTCCTTTCCGACTGTCCATCCGTCTGAGGGTGATAGGCGGTACTGATATTTAACCTCGTTCCCATGGCGTCATGAAACTGCTTCCAGAATCTGGAAGTAAACCTCGTATCCCGATCTGACACAATGGAGACAGGAACTCCATGTCGAGTCACAATCTCCTTCACGAACAACTCAGACAACCTTTCGGATGTATACGTTTCCCTGATAGGAAGGAAGTGTGCACTCTTCGTCAGTCGGTCCACAATCACCCATATGGTATCATGCCGCTTAGCTGTCCTCGGTAGCTTGGTGATGAAATCCATGGTGATGTGTTCCCATTTCCATTCTGGTACCTCTAGAGGTTGCACATATCCGTAGGGCTTCTGATGTTCAGCCTTCACTTGCGCACAAGTAAGGCACCTGTTCACATACTGCATCACATTAAACTTCATGCCCGGCCACCAATAATCCTTCGAAGATCTTGATACGTCTTTGTCGCACCGGGATGCACAGAATAACATGATTTGTGGGCTTCATCAAAAATCCTCGACCGAATGTCCCCATTTCTGGGTACCCACATACGACCGAATCGTATTTTCACACCGTGATCATTGTCTTCCAATTTCTTGACTTGCCCGAAGACACGTTCAAAACCCACATGCTCTTCTTTCAATCCTTCCTGTTGCGCCTGCTTGAGCTCATTCAGAAAGTCTGGCGTTATCACCAAACTATACGATTTTACTCGTATGGCAGGATGATCAGTCTTGCGACTCAAGGCATCTGCCACTACATTGGCCTTTCCCGGGTGATATAGAATATCACAATCATAATCCTTTAGTAGCTCAAGCCATCGTCTCTGCCTCATGTTCAAATCCTTTTGCTCGAAGAAGTACTTCAAGCTCTTATGGTCGGTGTAGATGGTACTCCTTACTCCATACAAGTAGTGCCTCCATATTTTCAATGCAAACACCACTGCAGCGAGTTCAAGATCGTGGGTCGGGTAGTTAGCTTCAAGAATCTTTAGCTGGCGCGAAGCATAAGCTATTACCCTTCCCCTTTGCATGAGTACGCATCCCAACCCTTGTCGTGACGCGTCGGCATACACAACAAGATCATCATTTCCATCCGGCAGTGCTAGAACAGGAGCTTGGGTAAGTTTCTCCTTTAGCACTGAAAACGCTTGTTCTTGGCTTGGACCCCATTCGTACTTTACGTCTTTCTTCGTGAGCTTCGTCAGTGGCGTCGCTATCTTGGAGAAGTCTTGAATAAATCTCCGATAGTAACCGGCCAAACCAAGAAAACTGCGTACTTCCGTAGGTGACTTCGGAGGGCTCCATTTCATAATCGTTTCAACTTTAGCTGGATCTACCATAATGCCTTCTGGGTTCACCACGTGACCCAGAAACTGTACCTCTCGTAACCAGAAAGCGCATTTGGAGAATTTAGCATAAAGTTTCTCTTTCCTCAGGATCTCCAATACCTCACGTACGTGGCAAGCATGGTCTCCCTCGTTCTTTGAATAAATCAAAATATCGTCAATAAACACTATCACCGATCGATCCAGCATCGGTCGACATACCCTGTTCATCAAATCCATAAATGTTGCGGGAGCATTCGTCAATCCAAACGACATAACGAGAAACTCGTAATGTCCATAACGCGTACGGAAAGCAGTCTTTGGAATATCCTGCTCTCGAACTTTCAACTGATGGTAACCGGATCGGAGATCTATCTTTGAGAACCAGCTTGCACCTTGCAATTGATCGAACAAGTCATCAATTCTAGGTAGAGGATACCTGTTCTTTACAGTCAACTTATTCAGTTCCCTGTAATCGATACACATACGCATGCTTCCATCTTTCTTCTTAACGAACAGCACCGGTGCTCCCCACGGAGAGACACTCGGTCATATAAAACCTTTATCAAGGAGTTCTTGTAGTTGGGTCATCATTTCCTTCATCTCAGTTGGAGCTAAATGGTAAGGTGCCTTGGCAACGGGTTGTGCCCCTGGCACTAAGTCGATCTGGAACTCAATTTCCCGTTTGGGTGGTAATCCAGGCAATTCCTCAGGGAATACATCGGGGAAGTTACACACCACGGGAACATCATCAATCGTCCTCATATCCATACGTTCCTCAATCACGTAGGCCAGTTAGGCTACACACCCTCGCCTCATCATAACATCAGCCTTGATCATTGAAATGATCTTAGGCGCATACATCGCTCTATCACCATAAACCGTCACGGAGCTCCCATCTATCGCACGTAGGCATATCATCTTTCGTCGACATACAATGTTAGCCTCATATTTGGCTAACCAGTCCATACCCAAAACCACATCGAATCCTCCTAAGGTAATAAGAAACAATCGTACTGGGAACCTATGACCTCCTATTTCAACATAGCAATCATCAATAGCCTCAGTCACCCTGGTCATCTTACCATTAGCCGTCTCTACATCAAATACCCGATCTATCTTCTTAACCTTCCCAGATAACCCATCACAGAAAGTAGAAGATACAAAACTCATACTGGCACCAGAATCAAACAATACAGAAGCAGGAATATTGTTGATAGAAAAGGTACCTGTGACCACATCAGGGTCCTCAATCGCATCATCCTTCGTCATCGTAAAGGCTCGTGCTTTAGCCTTCTGCTTCTCCTTTCCTTTCTCTTCTTTCTTACCCGAGCCCGAAGCATCGGCCCGTGGTTGTCTACAATCTTTAGACAGATGTCCCATCCCGTTGCAGTTGTAGCATCTCATAGCACCGGGGCAATTGGCTGAAAAATGCCCCACCTTTCCACATCGAAAGCATAAGTTTGTGCCCACACGGCACAGCCCAGAGTGTCTTTTGCCACACTTACGGCATAGACCTGTTTCCTCTCGCTTGATCTTCTTGCCAGAAGACTTTCGTTGGTCTGTTCGACCCCTCTTAGTCCCAGAAGACTCCTTCACCCTGGTTTCCTCTTTCACTAGCTCATCGGCCATCACATCATCCCATACAATACCACTGAGTTCAACAGTGGAGTCAAAGGTCTTAGGAGCATTGGCCTTGACATGAATCCTTACTTTTGGAGGCAAGCCCTCCATGTACAACTTCACCCTGCGTTCCTCGGTAGAAACCAGATGAGGAACAAGTCTTGCCATCTCATTGAATCGCGAAGTGTACTGCCTGTGATTCAGGCTTCCAGCTTTCAGAACCAGAAATTCCCTTTCAACCTTATCCAGCTCATTCTTGGGACAGAACTGCTTAGTGACCAGTTCCTTTAGATCGTCCCAAGTCATCTTCTCCACATCAGCTGCAGCCTTGGACTGCTTGATGGTGTTCCACCAGTGAAGTGCCTCCTCGACAAAAGAGTGAGCTGCGAACTTAACAGCTTGGTCGACTCGGCATTCACTGATGGAGATAACAGCCTCCATAGCAGATATCCAGTGGCAGGTGGCCACAGCATCTTTCTTACCATCGAAGGTCGGTGGGTTGCATCCTTTGAAGGACTTGTAGTCACAGCCCTTCAGTTTCCCAGTCATAGAGTCGCCGCTCTTAGTCTCGATGATCACCACCTCATCTTCTTTAGTACTCTCCTTAGTTCCTTCAGACTTGTCTTTTAGAGCATCCTTCAGTGCCTTAGCAATCAAGGCTGGTAGTTTTTCATCCATGATTTTGCAGACCTCATCAGAAATAGCCTTCACCACAATAGGCTCTAGAGTAAACTCATCTTCATTCTCAGGTTGCTCGTTGTGCTCGTGGTCGTCTTCATTGACGGGTTCTTCACTCTCGACACGTGGTTCTTCAGGTTTTTGTGGTTGCTTACGTGGTCTACCCTTTTGTCCAGCCATCTAACTATCTACAGGATGCAACAATTGATGAGTTAGTATAGGAATCAGTTTAGCACAGAATAAGCTTTGTAAATCGTTAATGACGTTGATCAGGTGTTATTAACCATTTACCCAACTCATAGGCTCTAAACGTTTCCCATCCCATCTCTTCAATGTGCATGACACTTACTACATACATAACCTTACATCTAACCCTTAACTCATACATAAACATTCAGCTCGTGGCATCCGTTCATCCGTGGTTGGCAATCCGTGTCACTTAATCCCATTCTCAGTTTAAGTCTTAGAGGTTGGCAATCCGTTCAAACTATGGCTCTGATACCAACTTGAGAGGCCCCGAAACCAGGCACCTCGCAGAGGTTGGTTTTCATCATAACACATAGCTCTTAAACTAAAAACTTTCATAATCATGCAACGGAAATGTAAACATAGTTTGATAAACAGAATTTAATAAAGCGTCTGTATCAAAATCATATCGAATTGCCAAAACCAACGGATCGTCTGGATTGATGCCCGAGCTCCATGCCTTATCTTATCATAACTTTAACCTGACATACATGCTAAATCAAGTCAGCTTACGCTGGTGAGTTCTAGTTTTCGTAAAACAACATTAAACATACATATCATAAACATCATTTCATACACATAGTCCATAACCTTAGCACATATCATCATTTCCATCATCGTCATACGTTCCACTGTCGCCATACGAACAGTGGGCTTATGCCGGCACAAGGCTCCATGTTTATAGTCCGATCGACTCTTACCATGTTTATAGCCCGATCGGCTCTTACCATGTTTATAGCCCGGTCGGCTCCGTGTTTATAGCCCGGTCGGCTCCATGTTTATAGTCCGGTCGACTCTCTTGTTTATAGTCCGGTCGACTCCATGTTTATAGTCCGGTCGACTCTCATGTTTATAGCCCGGTCGGCTCCCTGTTTATAGTCCGATCGACTCTCATGTTTATAGTCCGGTCGACTCTGTGTTTATAGCCCGATCGGCTCTTACCATGTTTATAGTCCGATCGACTCTCATGTTTATAGTACGGTCGACTCTGTGTTTATAGCCCGATCGGCTGTTCATATCCTGATACAATCAGGTCATCATTCATATTCACCCAGTACAAGTACCGGAGCATCATCATTCACACATATCCTATAGCACGTATAGGGACATCATTCATTCATCATACATGATACACTAGCATCATACCGTCATTCATCACAATCCTCATACATTTCATGCTAGCATTATAACATCATTCATCGGTTTAATCATGGCATCTTAGGCATGTCATACTAGCCTCATTTCATCATACCATCATAACATACTAGCATCATTTCATCATACCATCATAACATACTAGCATCGTTATCATATCATAACATCATGGTATCATACTATCATCCTAGCCACCTAGGACCTTGCCATATCCCTATAACTATTCTCATAGTTATCGTCATGAAGCATGTGATCATAAAGTCATCATCATATCATATGCTAGCATCATTATCATGTCATGTTATTTATCATCATAACTCATTTATCATGCATTCATCATAATTAGCATACATTCATGCATACACCATGCTACCACATAAACATGCATATATAGTCAGGGCATATCATCATTCATTCATCATCATCATAAGCACATAACATCATAGGCATAACAATAAGCATGTATGTCAGCCCAAAACAGCAAACATAAAAGAGGGTGTCTAGAACTCACCTGATAATGGCTCCTTATCTTCTTAACCGAACTCCTTAGTTAAGACCTGGGAACCTACATCATTACATCGTCTCATCACATACCATTCTTAGACTTAGAATATATCCTAAGTCCTCATAGCCTACTAGTTCCCCCCTCATAACTTCAAGTCCTCGAACTTGGATAGTATACGAAATACCCATGTACACAAAATCCCTGTATTCGAAATTAATGTACACGAAATAACCTTTGTACACGAAATGGCCATGTACTCGAATTACCCCTGTACTCGAAATACCCATGTACTCGACATACCCATGTACTCGAAATACCCATGTACATGAAATACCCATGTACACGAAATTCTAAGTATGATTTCGAGTACCCTTAGTGTATAGCTTCGTGTACTCATCATTTCGTTATTAGACATCTCATAAATTCATCTAAGGCCTTGGGGAGCTAGTTCTAGGTTCCTTAGGTTGTTACCAACGTATTGGAACCTCAAAGTTACGAACTTTATGCATAAAGGTGTGAACTTTATGCATAAGTTCACTCTTTGTTTAACCATCCTAACTTTTGTATAAAAATCCTAGCTTTTTGGTTTGGAACTCTTACTTGAAGGTAGATGAGCACTCCTGTAGATCCTCGTGCGTTTCCCCTTCCGTTTGGTCAATTAAAAGCTCGATCCTTGAAGTTTCTTGGTTCCTACTTCGTGTACTCGAGAGAGAGCGTGCCTAGCCAAAGGTTCGCACATATCCCGAGGCACTGGTATTTATAAGGAGGGTCCCTGTATTCGAAAACCCCTGTACACGAAATATGGTGTACTCGAAATCCTCCTCATTTCGAGTACACGATTTCTACACCCCGCCTTGGTTATTTTTCGTCTATTTTCCTACAAGTTAATTGTTCGTCACGCATTGGTAAGTTCAAGTAACTTGTATTAGAAAATTTGGGATGTTACAGTGTTAGAGCAATGGGGATAACTGTGCAGACCAGTTTAAGTGACAAGATTATTCAAGCACAACAAGAAGCACTTGACCAAGGTAATCTGAAGAAGGAACTTGATTGCGGAGCGGAGAAACAGTTCGACACGAAGCTTGATGGAGTGATCTACTATCGGGAACGCATATGGATCCCGGCGGTAGATGAATTGAGAAAACTTATCTTCAATGAAGCACACAAGACTAAATACTCTGTTCATCCAGGTACTGATAAAATGTACCAATACTTGCGTGAATTTTATTGGTGGCCTGGAATGAAGAAAGACATAGCCGAATACGTCGGTCAATGTCTAACATGTGCGAAGTTGAAGGCGGAACACCAAAGACCGTCTGGTTTACTGGAACAGCTTGAGATTCCATTCTGGAAGTGGGAACAAATAGCTATGGATTTCATTACCAAGCTACCCCGCACTTCTAGTGGTCATGATACGATTTGGGTGATCATTGACCGTTTAACAAAATCTGCCCATTTCTTGCCGATGCGTGAGACTTTCACATGGATAAACTGGCAAGATTGTACATCAACGAGATAGTGGTACGCCACGGTGTGCCATTGTCTATTATTTCTGATCGAGACAGCAGATTCACATCAAGGTTCTGGCAATCACTGCAGAAATCTCTAGGGACACAGTTAAATCTGAGTATAGCTTACCACCCACAAACGGATGGTCAAAGCGAACGTACTATTCAAACCCTAGAGGACATGTTAAGAACCTGTGTGTTGGATTTCGGTGGGAACTGGGATTTCCATTTGCCACTGATCGAGTTCTCTTACAATAACAGTTATGTCACACCCCGGGCCGGCGGGAACGGATCGGGTTTTCCCGTCGGGCGGAAGGTTCCCGGGGCGCGATATCATTGAGGTGATAATCGAAAAGATCAGATTGTTTACATGGCACATGATAAATAATGAGAAATGCTAACATGACATATGATATAGAATTACAAAGTTAAATTACAATGTTACGTTCATAATTTAACTAAGTAAATCTATCCAAAAGAATCGTGTAGTTTCTATCTTGTAACTGTACAAGATATGCAAAATAGATTCACAATGTCATCAAAATGTATGCATCCAAAAGTAAGCTAGGTCTTCTAAGAGTCCTCTAGCTTAATCACTGATGCTTGTTATCTAGACCTGTCCGTCACCTGAGAAAACATGCATTTAAAACAAGTCAACACTAGGTTGGTGAGTTCATAAGTTTAGTATTTGAAAACCATTGAATTTAGTCAATCATGTTCACAGCGTTTCACACAAGTTGTGTTGATAATTGAATCCCATGTTTCACCCAATGTCTTCTCCATGGTTGGATGTACAGATAATGTCTCATCCAGTCGAGCATGCTTATATATAGGGGCATACGAAAGGGTCAAGCCCAGACGCCACCCCACCACATGCTTAACTGCACTCAACACCACCTATAATACAACGATGGATACTCATTTCCTTTCACCCATAATTTCCCGGTGTGTTTATCCACTAAGTAAAGAGAAAAGAGACGTAATTGTCTCGATGGACCGTCCTTGACGGAATAGTCGACATGTAAAATAACTCAGTGAACAAAGTAAGAGATGAAATCATCTCTGTTAACTAATTCTTACGAATTAGTCGGTATGTCAAAATAACTCATAATTGAATAAAGAGACAAAATCTCTGTTAGCTAATCCTTACGGATTAGCCCGGCATGTAATATAACCCAATGAACAAATAAGAAACAAAGTTGTTTCTGTTAGCTATTCCTTACAGATTAGCCCGGCATGTAAGATATCATACTCGATATCTAGAACGAAACCCTACGGTTTCTGTAACTAATCATTACTGATTAGTCCGGCATGTAGAATAATCCAATGAACAATTAAGAAACGAAATCGTTTCTGTTAGCTATTCCTTACGGATTAGCCCGGCATGTAAGATATCATACTCGATATCTAGAAGAAACCTAATGGTTTCTGTAACTAATCATTACCGATTAGTCCGGCATGTAGAATACCCAACTATTGAATAAAGAAACATAATAGTCTCTGTTAGCCATTCCTTACGGATTAGCCCGGCATGTAAGATATCATACTCGATATCTAGAGCGAAACTTAGTAGTTTCTGTAACTGTCAGTACTAGCCAGTCCGGTGTATAAGATATCATACTCGATATCTAGATAGGAACATAATAGTTCCAGTAGCTGTTTTCCCCCTGTTCAGCCCGGCGTGAAAAGTGTCCAACTCCTGATTTCTAGTTAGAGACATAATAGTCTCAGTAGCTGTCGTTTCTGAACAGCCCGGTGTGTAAGATATCCTCCCACGATATCTATTGGAATGAACATGTTTCCTAGTCCTTTATGAGTGTTATCTATATGATTGATAGCACCTCTCGTGCATGGTGTGATTTTATTTGATTTCCCAAAGTCCCGGTTACTAGTTTTAATGATTTACCCAACTGATCTACCATTGTGTAACCGACACACTCTGACGGTTAGGGAATGTGCTCTAAATAGAGTCTTAGTAAGTAATGATGGTATGTGTGTGATATGCCATCCCAAAAGCGTGTGTATGTAATACCCTCCTCGATATTACAAGTGAATGTATCCACTGTTATCCCAAGTTTACGTGTTCTAGTGAGCTTAACAAAGTGTCATAAGAACATGTCTTATACACAATGTTAGTGATGTGTGAATGATATTGCTATCATGAAGTTACCTTATCATGATAATCATTCTTGTCATTAATAGTTGTTAATGGCATGTTATCCCATTGTTTTCCCTCGTTGTCCTATCGCGTAAGAATAATATGCACGGTTGTAAGATATGTTCTTAACAACTCACATTATCCTATGTGTTAAAGTGTCATGATTCTAGGTTAGCATGTAGCATCCTAGATAATTCAGGTATAATAAAGTCACACAAACAAGCATGTAATGATAAACGATAACAATAATAATCAATTATTATCCAAATCATGAAATTAACAACATGTTAATAGAAACTTTTAAATAAATAAAAGTTTTGCATGTTTCTCAGCCCCGAGCTTTGAAATCAGTAAAGATTAAGAAAAGGGGCATATGAACTCACCTTGTCGTTGTTGGGTTTGACTTAGCTTAAGTATGAATGCACGCGCTCTTGAATGTAATTGTTGTTGTGTTCACGATCCTGTATTGATTTCACGATATTTTGACTTATTAGTATAAGTTGTAGTGATTTGTGTGCGTGTACGTGTTAGCCATAACTTTGGCTAACACGCTTAAGTCTCAGTCATTATCCGGCCCTTGTTTATTTGTTAATGACTTAGCAACACTTAGCCCTATCAGGTTAAGGTTGATATGCTTCGTTCTTGATTTTATACTCAACTTGTTTCAATATCATTCCCTTAATGGTTCTGAGTATAAAGTATAGGTTTTTGATTAGAGGTTAATAACCCTTAACATATTGTAAGATAGCTATTTATTGTCATTGTTCCTTTTGCATTACTACTTTGAAATCACTTGTTAACATATTTTAAAAGACTAGACTTTTAGGTTTTTATGAATTTGTTTTGTGAAATCCACCACCTTTGTAGTAAATACCTATGTATTTAATGTATGATTCCCATTCATGTTATCTCATATTATTGGCTCAAGGATGGTTCTTAAGACTTGAATGGTTAAGTTATATGGACCGCTTTAATAACCATGGGCCGAATGAATAAACTTGGGCCGAATCTGTGGAATCAAGAGAGTAGCATGGGCCGGATATCATTTATTGGGCCTGTGGTTTTTCTGTTGGTTTTACTTTGAGCCCAAAAAAATATAGAGAATATGGGGGTGGGCCGTAAAGATGCTGCTGGGCCAAAGGTTTCTGCTGGGCTATTATTTTGGGCCAGGTAAGCTGCGTGGGCCCACTGTTGGGCTGAAATAGTTCTTGGGCTACACTGTTGGGCCTGATGCGAGAGTGGCTAAATGAATGTGTTTGGGCCACAACAATGTCTCGTGGGCCTGCTAATTTTATGGCCTAAATCTACTGGAAAGTGGATCGAATGAAGTTGGGTCATATCAGTAGGCTGTTGGGCCAAAAGTTTATGTTCATGGACTAGGGTAACACCCTGCTACAGTCTTGGTCGAATGGTTGTTGTTAGGCCGACTAAAGCTTCTCCTTCGCATACAATCCTTGGTCGAATGAAGGTCAGCCATTCGGCAGTACCAGATCCGAATGTGGGCATGGCCTTAGGCCGCATGAAGTGGTTCGGCGAATGGCCTGGTGGTTGACCGATTAGTTATCAGCGAATGAAGGTAAGTGGCGACTGGAATGTTGGTCGACTGAGCTTGCATGGCCGAATGTCATCACTATGGCGAATGACTGGCGAATGGGTCCTGACGAATGGTGGCGACCGAATATCAAGCGGATGAGGCCATTCGACCCATGGCCTTTCGGCCGAAGTGGTCATTCGGTGGGCTGTAGCCAAAGTCGACAGTGGCTCCATCCCATTTTCAGCCAAGGTCTAAGGTGGTTCCATGCGGTGGTGGGTGTTAGAACTGAGTTTCGAGAGTGGGGACTCGAAGAAAGGGGGTGTAGAACCGGTTTATCTGTTGGGTTCGACTAGGGTGTAGAAAACCCTAGTTTTCGAGACTTTTGCAGGTTCATACCTCAATTTGTAGTGAGTTTCGGGGCAGATCCCTTGTACTTTCGTGTAGAGGAGGTTAAGGGCTTCGATTTGGTACCAAGAGGGCTTGTTTTCGTTGAGTATTGAGAGAGTTAGAGGAGTTTGAAGGTTAGAAAACCCTAGTAATGGTGGTGGCCGGGATTTTGGGGTAGGAGAGAGGAGGAAGAAGAGGGAAATGAGAAATACTCTCATTTATGGGTTTTTATACCCCGTGTGGTGTCCGGGTTCGTTTCGGTTGCTCGGTTCGTAATTTGGTCACGTATCCGGAAATCTACGCGTATTTAATATCTTTTAAATAAATAGCCTTTAATTTTGTAATTTTTGATGAGTTTCAAAATTGTAAAATGTTAAACATTTTAATTTAATTAAAATTATTATCGTTCATGTCAGTTTTCGTTTCCGTTTCGTCAGATCGCGTCGCTTACGCGCGTCTTCGTACAGAGCGCTAACTGTACGAACACGATCGTAAGTTTTACTTTCTGATTTGGTTTTCTAATTATCAGTTATCGTTCAGAACGTTAAACTCACAGATATGTTTGTGTGAATCGTCACCCACGCAAACACGCTGTCAGTTTAATTGTTCTAAAACGACACTGAAATTCTGTTTTGGATTGTGTTTTCCTCACTGTCGGACTCATCTGAACATCCTGTTATCACTTGGTTTTCGTATTGGATTGTCGGTCATCTGATTCCTGTCATCAATGGATATCAGATCGCAACCGATTCGTTATTGTTATTCGTTTGCACTTTGTTGTTTCTCTTGAGTTGTTGTATTTACCGTATTTAAGTTTTCACTTAAACACGTACAACTGTGATTTGTTTCCTGAGTTCTGTTGTCACACGACTGTTCACGTACTGTATTTTCACACAGTACGCGGTGAAAGTACACACACTGTACGGACTTGCCGTACGGTTTAGTACTAATTGTCACAAGTTACCACAGCAGTATTGGATGTGCGCCATTCGAGGCCCTTTATGGTCGGAAATGTCGATCACCGATCTGTTGGACTGAAGTGGGAGATAATCGAATAACTGGGCCAGAACTAATTCAGGAAACCACTGACAAGATTGTTCAGATTCAAAGAAGACTACAAGCTACAAAGAGCAGACAAAAGAGCTACGCTGACAAACGGCGCAAGCCGTTGGAATTCCAAGTGGGAGACCGAGTCATGTTGAAGGTATCCCCATGGAAGGGTGTAGTACGTTTTGGAAAGAAAGGCAAATTAGCACCACGATACGTGGGACCGTTCGAAATCATCGAACGTATTGGTCCTGCCGCGTATCGACTGAAATTACCAGATGAACTCAGTGGTGTGCATGACGTGTTTCACGTCTCGAACCTAAAGAAATGCCTTGCTGACGAGTCACTCGTCATCCCGATCGAAGAAATTCAAGTGGATGAACAATTACACTTCATTGAAGAACCTTTGGAGATTATGGATCGCAAAGTTAAACAACTAAGGCGGAGCCTTATTCCGATTGTAAAGGTTCGATGGAATTCAAAGTGCGAACCCGAGTTTACTTGAGAACGTGAAGATCACATGAAGTCAAAGTATCCCCAACTGTTTGAAGAGGAAGCTGTACCCGATAACAACTCTTAAATTTCGGGACGAAATTTCTCTAACAAGGGGAGACTGTAACATCAGTGCCGGAACCGTCACCGGAACAGTGATCTTAAATAGTAACATGAACAGTAAACAAGTACGAACCATATACATTTCAGTGCAATTTCTATTGATATCATTTGTCATTATCATTTTGTGTTATCAAACAACAAGTTCATAAACATTTAACAGAGACAAAGCTTAGAACTATGGTTCTTGAGTCAGATAATTATCTGGCAACACAGAACCATCATGGAAATTATTTGTTAGGACTTATTATGTATAAACGTATGTGAGGTTTTACAGAACAAAACAACACGAATATCGTTATGTGAATGCTAAATTTACGGGTTATTCGTATAGGTGACGATCTGTATGAATAAATCTGACAATTTAACGTTATGAATGATTATTCAATAATTAGAAAACATGATTGAAAAGTATAGTTATTGTCGTGTTCGTCCGAATGACGATTCGAACGAATACGCGCACGACCGTACAGTTCGATTTAAACAGTAAATTAGTATTTTAAAATTTAAAATAAATAAAAGATATTAATTAATTTACTAGGAATAACCACTTGGATTAATTATATAAATTCTATTTTATAAATCGTGTCGTTTCGCGACGAAAAACCACGCGAACCGGCATTTTACGCGAAACCGAACGAGACCGAACAACCGGGTAAGTTTAAGCCTTTAAGATGGCATTAAATTCCCATAACTATCACCACCTACCTCTCTCTCTCTACATTTCGTTTCTCTCTCTCTCTAGCTCTCTCTCTCTCTCAAGATTTCAACTTCTCTCTACAATTTCGTGGTGATTTCTTGTCGGATTCAAGCAAGCTAGGTGCCAAAACGATCCTTTCGGCACAAAGATCACGAAAGTACAATAGTTTGAGGCTTTCATCCACTTATTTAGAGGTAAATCCTAAGTTTATTTTCGGTTTTTATGTGGGAAATCGCGTTCCTTACACACTACGTGGTTCTAACCGACTTAACACTTCAAAGACACTACAAATTACTATTGTAGACAACTAGGAAAGTAGGATCGAAACTGTAACAGGTCATGATCAATGATGGAGCTGCTGATACAGGTTCGTGAGAAAGTTAAAAGTCGGCCGAACCTGTGTCAATCAACTAGGCGAACCCTCTCTAAGTTGTCACGAACCTATTTGCGGCTGTGTGTGTTGCCGAACCCTAGCCGAAGCTCTAGAGACCACGAACCTTGCATGGCCGAACCTTGGCCATGGGAACCCTAATTGGCACGAACCTGTGAATAAGGCGAACCATTCCTCAGCCGAATCTTTAGACCCACGAACCTTCGGCCTACACACCATTGATGGCCGAACCTTCTATAGTTTAGGCGTTCTTTTAGGGCCGAATCTAAGGGCCATAGCCGAACCAGCTAGGAAACGAACCTATATCCTTCCCACGAACCCATGCATACCACATTAATCCTACAATACCCAAACCATTTTGGTCACGAACCAAAGAAATATGGCCGAACCTAGGGTGACCGGCGAGCTTAAGGGTTCTTTGGCCAAACCTCTTTCATGCATGTAGCCGAACCCTCTTAGGTGTTAGCCGAACCTTTAGCTGTTGAACAAAGGTTCGCTGCCTCCATAAATAGTTAACTCAGGTGTTGCGAAATTTTAGAAATGCTGAACCTAGGAACCCTCTTGAACCACCCGAAACCATATGTTGATAAGAACTAGAGTTCTTAACCTGAACTTAACATAATACATTCATATAAAGGTGATGGGTTCAATTAATGATGCATAGGAAGTAGGGTAAGTGAATGAGAAGTCATCAAGGTTATTTTAATAAAAAGGGGTATGAAAAGCAATCATGGAAAAATTAAAATTAGACAAGTCAATGGATTGTGATAAATTATCCGAAGATTGAGTTGCTATCATTTGAAATCAAAGAATACTAATGGGCTGAATTGGGCCCAAGGGGCTAACTAAAGCTCATCATTTGTTGAAGTTTGAATTAAAACAAGTTAATAATATTTTAATAAAAAGGAAATGGATTGTGAACTTATTTTGATTATCTTGTTGGGAAATTGTTGTAAAATAGACAATATCAATTGTCTGGATTTGAACAGAAAACAAAGGAAACTCTGCCCAAATTTTGTAAAAATTTAAAAGTAAGTTGTTATAATAAATTATGGGATTGGGTTTGTAAATAGGGCAACTAAGTTAGATTAGATCATAGAGACACTTAGTAAATTAGGACACTTAGTTACACACACCGAGACCAAACCTTAGACGCGACAACAAATATATATACTTATAGCATTCGAATTTCTTTAAAACAACTCAGGAACTGAAGATACTTAGCCTACAAACAAGAGTGCGCATTCTGTGGTAGTACATTAGACATCAACACAGGTGAGTTCATTGCCCCTTTTCCTAACATTTTGTTTTAAAACGCGGGGCTGAGAAGCATGAGTAAACTATTTTATTTAAATTGTTTACTTAAATGCTTTTACTTAACATATGTTTTATATGTGAACTGTTATCCTAGATCATGTCTAGGTAAATTATATGCAGGTTTTACTAAACATATCTACTTATGAGTTAAGTGGGTAATTGAGTTAAACTAAACATTTCCACGAATCAAACGAAACTATTTTGACAAAACAAGTGTGGGATTTCAACGAATCAAACGAAACTATGTTGATGAAACAAGTGTGTGAGTTCAACGAATCAAACGAAACTACTTTTATAAAACTAATGCTCGATGTTCAACGAAACAAGTGTTTGATGAACAACGAACGAAGAGTACATTTGATCAATGAATCTAGTATTCCATGATCAACGAATCAAGTACATCTTGTAACGAAACTAGATGAATCAATAAATCATTTTCAGGGGAAAGTCTGGGAAATATCAAAGATAACATATGCCAACGAAACAAGACGAATCAAGTACGAAACAAAAACCCTACACTTCAAGAAGTCCTAGCTAGAACGTTTGATCTGTAGGTCATATGTTTGATGATATTTGCAGAATCCCCTAACTACTAAGAACCTTGATTGATAGACTAGTCCACTCGAGTTGACCAAGGCCCAATCAACAGGACTTAGATTTTATTAAATGTTTATTTATTTATTTAAATTAAGCATTTATAACTGTTTCTACAAATACTGTAGTTGATCATAATTGTGATGAACTTAAGGAATCAACATAGATTCCAAATTGTTGTATTTACAGGAAACAAAGAACTGATGAACAAATGGGTTAATGGTAGGAGTGAAATGCTTAATTATCATTAACAACAATATGCTAAGTAGTCTGGTATGTGGTGAGACGGTGGCTGGGCGGGCGGTAAGTTCGACCCTACATATGCCCTATATATAAGCATACTTGATTGGTTAGTATAGGTGTTGTTGGTGAGGTTAAGGTTGTCATTTTGGGGAATCAAAGTAAACATTTTCAGGGTAATCAAAATCTATGGATCAAAAGTTATGAAATCAAAGATGTGGGATGAAACGCTTAATTAACACCAGGAACAATATATCATGTGGTTTAGTATGTGGTGCGACGGTGGCTGGGCGGGCGGTAAGTTCGACCCTACATATGCCCTATATATAAGCATACTAAACTGGATGGTATAGGTGGTTAATGGTGAGGTTAAGGTTGTCATTCCAGGTTGTTTCAAACTCATTTTTTTTTATAAAACTTAATGAACTCACCAACCATGTGTTGACTTTATTTTTGCATGACTTCTCATGTGACGAACAGGTCAATTAAGAAGCTTATGCTTTTGGACTAGGACTTCAGATAGAAGACTTAGTATTTTTGGACCTGCATACTTTTGAAACATCATTATACAATTATTTTGTATCTCTTGTGCAGTTACAAGATAAAAATCTTATGATGTTTATGATAGATTTACATTGTTAAATTATGAACGATACGGATGTAATTTAACTTTGTAAATCTATTCTATTTAGCATTTCTCATTTATATCGTGTGCAGTGTAAACAATCTGATCATTTCGATTATCACTCACGATATCGCGCCCCGGGAACCTTCCGCCCGACAGAGACTCCGATCCAACCCCGCCGGCTCGGGGTGTGACAGTACCTGATCTACTGTACAAGTCACGGTTCCGGCTACGATTCCGGCACTGATGTTACAATAACACGGTCATAAACTACGACTATTTAATAAAATTCCAATCAAAGAACACAATCAAATGCGTATTTAATCCAAAACGTAATCAAATACAAGTTTGAAAAGATTAAGAACTGTACATTCAAATGTGAGACATTGTGTTCTTAGACACTCAAAACCAAAAAATGCACATGAATACATGATGACTAACCTACATAATTCTGCATCAGAAACATTGTATGCTACATAACTCTTCATCAGAACAATACCCAAACATTTATATAATAAGTAATAAGAAATCAAGAACTATAACAAAATTAATAAATCTTTCCATGAGATCAATTCAAATACAACACTTTCTTTGGAACCACCAAAATTACTTTAAAATGAAACCTTCACAACTGAATTCTAACAGTCAAAAGCTCAGCTAAAACAACAGCTCTATCAATCACGATTTTTCTGAAGCAAAACTCGCTTAAAAGCTGTGTAAAACAACATACCAAAACCAAAACTTTGTAAACATGAAATAGACAAGGATAATCGGACGAAATCGGTTGCATTTCATCTAGAAGCTGAGTTTACAACATATGTGGTGTTGTTCTTTGATCGAAAGCATGTTGAGGCAATGGGTAAAACCCATGTACCATCGCTGCCATTATCGTCGAGTATGGGTTGTCGTATTGCGTGCAATATGCCACCATCGGTGCATGTTGTACTTGAGTGAGAAGGAACTTACTCATCCACTAGTTTCACGACTGTGCCGTTGGATTCCCGTCGGAGGTGGTGCTGCTGTAGCCGCTAGCGAGAATAAGAGTGAGATTGGGGCTATGGTTTTGTTAAGACATCTGATTTTGAATTTTGAATTGTGATTTGAATCTTTCATTTCTCTCCACTTCACATAATGCATTATAAGCTATATAGTTCTTAAATTTAAAACATTCTATCTTCTATCTCCAATCTCTATTATATAATAGTAAAGATAATACAAGACTTATGTGTTACATAAAATAAGATTATATATTAAGACTTATGTAGTATCTATCTATATTAGGGGTACCGTATCTCGGTCGGCGGCTATTAAGTAATCGATCTTAATTACATGGTCGCCTGTGAACAATACGATATGACGTTCACGCGATTCCTTTATTCGTAGATCTCCTCGTTTTTGCGCTGAATTCAAGCCTCAATTTACCTTTTGTTGTTAGCTAATGGATTTGGATGAATTCAGATCGATTTTATCCAGTTCAAGGGCGGATGTTTGGGAGATCATTGATGCCGCCGTAACCTTAGCTTCAACGGATTATGCCGGCGAGCTTAAGCGTCGGAGAGATGGAATTGTGGAGCGGCTATACGCGCAGCGGTGTAGCAATTGTGAGCAGAATTCGATTGATCGGCCGGTGAATGGTGTAGGCCGGACTACCACGACGGAGGTGAACGATGACCGCCGTGATTCGCCGTTGACTCCGCAGTCGGTTCCCCGAGACGATGATGATAATCAGTTAGATCCGTATGGAGGGTTGTTTGATGACGAGCAGACTAAAATTCTTAGCATCAAAGAACAGCTTGAAGATCCAAACATGGTATATATATTCGTATCTTGTTGAGCGGTGGGGGTAGTTTACTTTTATCATTATTAGTAATTTTGTATAACTTAATTTGATCATCTTAGCTACAATTATCTTGTTGTTTGTTGACTTATTATGAATGATATAATGGTTTAGACTGATGATGATGTTGTTGAGTTGCTTCAAACCCTTGCTGATATGGATCTAACTTTCACAGCCCTTAAGGTAAATAAACATTTAAACATCATCTGTTTTATTCAGATTTTATAGGTGAATGTATTGTAATGACTGATAATTGAATCAGGAAACTGATGTAGGAAGGCATGTTAATCAATTTAGAAAGCATCCATCAAATGAAGTAAGAAGACTAGTGAAGCAATTGGTGAGGTCTGTCAAATTCAGACGTTTTTGAAACCCAGCAGTTGTGGGAAGTTTATTGTCCTACTGTAATTATTGTTGAACTTATTGCATTTGTTTTAACTTTTGATTGTTACAGAAAATGGAAAGATTTGGTGGATGAATGGGTCGGGTCAAACAATGGTGCCCCTGCACCAGCTACTCTCACCGGTAATGGTTTTTCTTTATGTTTCAGTGTTCCATTTTATTCGTTTGTAGCTATGTTAAGCTTTTGATTTTAATCGCATGCTCTTGTAGATGAGGATTCACCTCTGGTGCAGAATGTGCCAAGGAGTGCCAAAAATGGTCATAGCCAGGTATGAAAGTGATGATGACTTTCAGATATTTACAAGTTCTGATTGAACAACCATGAGCAATTTACTTATGAGAATGAGTTGACATTCATTAAAAATATTTGAGAATTGAAATTCTGTTTCTCAGGTGCCTGATTTTGGTTATTCTCCTAACCCACACAGTTAAGTTTTGAAATTGATTAAAGTCTTTGACTTTCTTTGCAATATATTGTTGTGGGGCGTTTCTTGAATAATTTGTTCACCAAATGAAACTGTAGATGGGAGTTCTGGTTCTGAAAGGAATTATTCTGAACCAGAATCACAGAGGGCGAAAGCAGTTATTTCTAAAAACGTAGCACCGTCAAGACCAGCACACCAGTCCCGCCCTTCAATGGTTGCTTCCGCCTCTGCTCCTTCAAATGTACATTCTCACTACAAATTATTGGCATATTTTGTTACGAACATGGTCTTTCTCTATACGCCCCATTTGTGGTGCACACATATAATGTGTATATATGTGTGGACCCTTAAGGCGCAAAAGTAAAAGTGCACTAATTTTAATGTTATTTCAATTATTTTGTGAAAATAACGTGAAAATCATTAGGATGACCAACTTCAAACGATAACTTTGAGCCAGAGACTCTTTTAGAGCAGCCTCTCTATCCCGATTGGGATAGGGGTAAGGTTTGTATCTATCCTTATCCCCCAGACCCTACTGAAAAGTGGGAATATACTGGGTAAGGTTGTTGTTGGTTGTTGTATGGTCTTTCTTTAGTTATATCAGATACTGCAGTCACAATACATTACAATTTAGGTTATTACAGCCAAACTGGTAACTCAAAAGATTATCTTAAACAGAACCACTCAAACGAGTTGAATTCCCAAATTTATGCTTGCTGCCTTTGGTGACCTGACGGGTAAACCCCGGACTCCACAGGCCACCTGCAAGGCCCATGTAGCCAGCCTTCCTTGGATGGCTCCAATGAATTGCAGCTTATTGTGTTCCAATTTGGGACCTTCTTTTGAGAATCCCAAACCTTAGCCGTTCTGTGACTCCATTGAAGTTAGCCCCATGGTTATAGAAGTCGCTAGGCGCTAATCGGGCGGTGAGTTACCGCTTAGGAATTAATCGGGATTAATCGGCACTAGGTAGATTGAAATTTTTATATGTAATTTTACAAATATATGTTATATACACACATTAATATCAATAATTCAATATAATACTTCAAATAATTAAAAAAATAAACTTCAACATTGTAAGTCAAGTACTTCAAAGTTTAAACTTAGATACTGAGTTCAAAGTTTAGATATTGATTTCGATGTTTAGTGGCTGGATTTGATGTTTCATATGTTGGATTCGATGTTTTAGAAACATTTTTTTTTTGGGTTGAGAAATGTCTTGAATAATCATTTGTTCTAAGTCCTTTTTAACCGAAAAAAGCCAAAAAAAAAAAAGGACACCTAGGGCAAAATCGACAAGGTTGGAGGGCGCCTGGAGCCTAGGCCGATTTTTACAACACTAGTTAGCCCAAAGTTGCAACCTCCTAAATGGTTTTACTCAACGAGTTAGATTCTTACTGGAATAATATAGTTTCTAGTAAATCATATTTAACACACGGGAAACTTTTTTGACTTGTATGAGTTCAATTTTTTCATGAAAATTCTTACAGCGACCAAACAATGAGCAAAGCATCGATCTTGATAAGTTGGCTTCAGCGAGGAAGAGGCTTCATGAGAACTACCAAGAAGCCCAAAATGGTAAGAACTTTTGAGTGTTTTGAAGTTTTTGGCTTCTGGAATGTGTTTTGCATGCCAAATTTGACTCACCCAAAATTTGATTTGTTTATTTTATTTGAAGCCAAAAAGCAAAGGACAATACAGGTGATGGACCTTCATGAGATACCAAAGCCGAGGAATGGTTTCATTGCCAAGAATAAAGGCAACTTTCATGGGAGGCCCAATCGATGATTTTCATACATACTATACTTGTTTGGCAAAATCTAGCCTTGTTTTTAATCTTTATCTTGTATCTATCTGATCCTGTTACCAGAAAACTCACGGGATCTCACTAATACTATGATAGCCGACTGGGTTGAGTACGGCGCAACTTACATCGAGTAAAAAAGCGTTCCTCGGCTTGAGGCTTGAGACTTCTGCTAGAGTGTCAAGGGTTTAACACACTTTGCAAACCTTCGCATGCTTGTTTTGTTTTTAATTTGGTTTAGCGTGGGTTACATGTTTTTTTTATCAATCAATTTGAATGCCAGTTTACATTTAATGTTAAATACCCGTGAAAGACAAAAGATTCCAAAATATAGATCGAATGAGAGTTATTACAAGTGCGAAATTATTATATTTCAAATTTGAATAGAGTTTAAAATTTGCAATTCGAATGGAAAAAAATGTCTAATATAATGTGTTATAGAGGGAGGACTTAAAATGTTTTAAGACTTTGATCAACTAACATGTATTTAAATTTAAATTGAAGAATTAAAATTCGATTTTTTTAACAGCTAAATTTTAGGATTACTGACGAATTACTGTATTATCATCGTGTAACCAACAGCACCACCCGATCATATCCATTACCAAGACACTAGTTCTGAAGAAAAATCAATACTTTATGAAAACCTTCTTGTGGGATTAAAACCAGGATCATTTGATTTCTAAACCTTATCCTACCATCAATCTAATCCTAATTCTGAATTTTGAAGCAATATTCTAATTTAAGTTTGTGAATTTTAATTAAAATTCATATATATATCATTTTTATTTTTATAATAAAACAAAATTTATAAGACGTTTTGAACGACAAATCCATGAATTAAGTTTTTTTTAATTCAAATTGAATTGACCCTTTGGATCATAAATTCTAACTAAATTTAAATGTAATTATTTTTAAAATTTAAGTTTAAAATATTAAATGTTAAATCTAATTCAAATTCAAGTGTAAAAGTTTAAGATTATATTTGAATCGTGAAATATTAAACGTGTGTATGCTTGGCATGCAATCGATTATTGACGTAATGGGAACCCTTTTTACAAAAATTACTTTTTCCAGAGGAAGGTTCCCTAAAAAGTGTATTTTGCCTAAGAAGGATTTTTAAAAAATTGAAAACCGACTCAAACAAACTCCGAACTAACTCATTTTTGTGTCATTGGAACCGTCTTGTCGAACCTTAAACCCGGAACGTTAAAACCCAAACCATAAACCATAATACTAAAACCTAAACTTTAAACTCAAACAATAAAGCCTAAAGATAAAACCTAAAAGTTAAAAATCAAGCCCTAAAACCTAAACTTTATAGATAAACTTTAAATCTAAAACTTAAAAGCTAATATTATAGAGTTCGACGATACGGCCTAAATGAAAATTTGTCCTTTTTTTTTTTTTTTTTTTTTTTTGGTAATTGATAACAAGATACTTGATTGGTGGTTACAACATGATGAATCTAAATATTGTATGAAAGGAATTGTGCCACAAGATGTGACGCTTTACCAAACTTCTATACGTATGTTATGTCCACGTAATAAGTACATAAAAGAAATATACCCACGTTATGGCATGTTGAACACATAAATTGTTAGAAAAAAATAAGCCACAAGATATGGTGCATCAAATAAGTAAAACCGTTACATCTTACGTTTCTTTAAACCATGTGATTGTGTCATCCTATATGACAAAAGGTAAGCCTGAAAAGCATTTAAGTCAAAAATATTTAGGGACCAAAAAGCCATTCTTCATATACCGCTCCGTGAGCTTCGAGAATAGAAGTGGTTCGTTCTTTCTAGATTACAGTACTAGAATGGAATAAGGTTAGTACAATAAGGTCATCTGGGCATTCTTTGCTTCCTGTACTGATAATGCTTTCACCTCCCCTAATAGGAAGAACATAACCAGAACAGTTGTCTGCCCTTTGATGGTGTTCCCCTTCAGGAGGAAGCTACCGAAAGACCTAACTAGGTGATGTCTACCTGCTTCATGAGAAATCAGAAGCATTAACAGCCTTTAAGGTCTTCAAGGCCGAATAAATTCCATTTAGTCGGGTGTAGGTCTGGGACCGCCCCCTTTCGAGTTCAAGAATAAAGCCCTTCAAAAGCCTTAGGGCACTCCTATCACAAGCCATTCAATGAGTCTCTTCAAGTTAGTTATTAGTACTTCGGAGTGGCGCAGACTCTCCGGCTTGGCTATTGAATGCTCCCAGTATTCTTTTTTACGCAATTATGTTGCTTTATTTATCCTATGAGAAGTTTGGAAAGACCACCCACTAAGCAGGGCAACAGAGAGGGCACCAAATGCCTAAACAAGACAAGAATCAACTATATGCTTAACACAAACTTTCTGGGCTTCGACAGGAAAGTCGTTTCGTTTCGATCCAATTCATTCATGAAAGGAGTGAAACAAAGTGTCGCTTCAGGAAACATGGGTATTGAAAATCTTAAAAAGCCATAGGTTCCCAATTTTAAAAGAATTCCCGCCAAATAAATTTTGTAGCATCATAGCCCATGTGTTACAGTCACGACTCACGATATTTAAGTAAAACGTAATATATACCCGACTGTTTCCGTGTGTTGCAACATCATTAAGCCGAAACACCCAATATATTTGAACTCACACTTTCACAAAGAAAAATTACGTCGTAACATATACCGACTCAAATCTATACTTCTATGCTAACGACATACAAATGTAAAGCTAGTTGTCAATATTAGAATGATAAAAATGTAAAGTTAGTTTGTCAATATTTAAATACATAAAAATAAGCATATCATTGGACATGGAAAAGCAATATATTTGACACAAAATGAGTTTTTGTAATCATCACCCATTATTTCATAAAGAAAATTTATTGCCCCAAATATACATCAATTGGAGTTGTAACAAAGATATTGAAATTAAGATTGCTCTTCTTTAAGGTAAAGTGTTTGAGTCCCGTCTAAAACGAATTGATATAAAAATTTGTTGTTACAAAAAAATATATCCATCGATGACACGCTTTTGACACATTGGTTCTAAACGATACAAGAGTCATCCAGTTGATAACATTTCAACATGGTAAACACACATCTAATAATTTTTCCAAGTTTCCAACTTCCATTTACTCTACAAATCTAAGGAGGTCAAGATATGAGCATTATTTTTGGTCAATGGATCTTATCATGGTCAATACCCGAACTGGTTTTTTAACCGGGTTAAACCTGATAGTTGAATTGGTTTTTCTAGAACCAATTACGAACCAATATGAACCTTAGGGGTTGATTGGTAGGGTCCGAATCAGTTTGAATGGCGTTATTTCTGAATTGGTGAGATGGAGACATTTGTTTCAAACATTTGAATGAAAAGAAATATCTTAATAACCATCTGAATGATTAAATATGAAAAAAGAAAGAGGATGACTCCTCTCCACCTCTCCAATCCCGACGGTGACCGCTCCTTCTCATCTGACAACCTCCTCTCCTCTCTGACGACCTCCTCTCCTCTCCTCTCCGACGACATCTCTCCTCTGTATAGTCGTTCAGATGTTCAACCATACAGTGTTAACTGGTTCAGCACTTATTGGTTCAAAGACTCTTAACCATTCAGACATCTTACTGATTCAGTATTTAATGGTTCAGATGTTACCAAACAACTCCTTAGTCTTGGTACCGGTTGTCCGGTTCAACGGTGTCCACGTCGCTTACACATCTCAAAAATAAACATTTATAGCTAAGATATCTCAATAGTATTACATGATACCGGATGCCCTTTTTTTTCCCCTTACCTCATGAGATTAAAAATAAAAAAATAATTCTAAACATGTCATCAAAAATATGAAACCTGTCAAATGAACCAAACCAGGACTCATCGACTGGTTTCGTTTTATGCGACACGTTGTCAAGTATATGAAACAACCAACCGAAACCACACACCAAGACTCTCATGGGTCGGTTTCGTTTGTTCTTTCAAGTAAGAAGATGTTTCCTTTATCATCCCTCCCTATTCTTAGGGTTTCATCCACATATCTTTTACCAAGAAATCAAGGTTACAACATAAATTTCCATATAAAATTTCATCAAACGAGAGGTAGATGTTAAAAAGGATACGTTATCTCTAACCAACCGTCAGGGTTAAATATACCAAGTAGAATGTCGTAGTTCTTTTTAAACATATTCATCAGCTGTAGATGCATAAATGGAATGTCACAAGTGGTGCATTTGCGAATTATGGTGATGTGATCGAAAAACAAAATTAGTATGCAAATACCTGATCAGGGACGATAGTTGAGCTGTTGTATTGAATATCAACTCTCTGTGAAAGAACGTTAAATCCTAATTGATAAATTTTGTGTATAACAAATCAATCAAACATGTTGATATAACTCTTTTGAGTGGAAAACACTATCGTTTTTCCAAAATTTAAGTCATTTATAAGAGAATATATGTAATTTAAAACTTTAGCTAAGATGATATATGTAATTTAAAAGGATTATATGCAACATATTTTTTGAGTCGGATGAAGTTAGTTTTACAACTCTAATTACATATATACCCGAGCCAAAATTTAAATTACATATATCTAGGGGTGTTTTTTTTCGGATAGTAAATTCGAAAAACATCAAGTCGAAATTCGATTCGAATTTTCATATTCGAATTCGATTCAATTCGATTCATAGTATAATATCGAATTTCGAATAGACTTTCGAATCGAATTTCGAATGGACTTTCGAACCGAATTTCGAATTTCATATTTTTATCGATTCGATTCGAAATTCGAATTTAAATTATTTATATATTTTTATTTTATATGCACAAGTAGTTGATATATATAAAAATTAGGCTTTTTAGTTAGATGTTAGTTTATAAAAAATGAAATACTACTACACAAATGTCAATTTAATTATAAAATACCCATAATTTTAACACTTTTAAATATGCTAAATCTAAACATTCACAATAAAAGCGTCAATCGTGAAGCTAAAAAAATTGATCATTTTGGTTGTTAATTTCTAATATTTTGATTACTTGTCACTTTAAGTTTTTTGTAAGTTATCACTGACATTATATATTGAACATTTATTATTTTATTCATTTAAATGATATCTCTAATATTACAACTTAGATGTTGATTATTTGATATTTGGATTTTAAGGTTTTGATTATTTGTTATTTTGAATATATAAAGATAACAAGCATAAACAATTTTTTAATTAAATTCAAATCACAATTCGAATTCTAATTGAATTCGGATCGAATTTGAATTCTAAATTCGAAAAAAATCGAATTTCGAATTCGAATGCCCCTAAAAAATTCGAACTTCGAAATCATTCGATTCGAAATATTCGAGTTATTCGAAATTCGATTCGATGAACACCCCTAATTTTGGGTATCCAAAAAGTTGTTGGATATGTGATGTCCAATCATCGATAATATCAACGTTGCTATCAGGGTACGATCCAAAGAGTTACACTTTGAAAGATAGTAATATGATTATGTCTAAAATTTGTTTGACATATTCAATTTCACGAATTATATAAAGTGATAGTATTATTATTATTTATGAAATAATAGAAATATTGGAGGAATTAATTATTGCGATAATTAATTATAATTAAATTGATAAAGTTTAATTAGTTAAACTTTGGATATTTAATTAATGGTTACTAATTAATTGTTAATTAGTAAAATTGAAGAGTAGTAATTAAATGGTTTGATTTCTAAAATAGTTTAATCAAATTAAAAGACTTTAATTTAAATTAAATGTTAAAAGAAAATGTGGGAAATAGAATTTTGAATTGGTAATTTAAAATTCCTATTTTTGTTGATCTACTTTGACTTTAAAAGCTAGATCTAACACCACATTTCAATGAACAACTCTTTCACTCTCCCTCTCTCTCTCCTCTCTTGGCCGTACACCCCTCCCCCTCTCCTCTTGATTTCGGTCACCCACCACCAAGCACCACCACCACATAGCCGAACCACTCTAGATGTTTTTATAGCGCCTGGTTGTTGTGGTGATACGCGATAAAGATCATGGTTCGTGATTCAAGTCATCTACCGAGACTACTATCGAATCCAAGGTGGGTTTTTGGGAGTTCTTCATTGAGGTAAATTCTAAACGCCCTATGGTTGATTTTCATTTATTTCACATGTAATTGGATTCCTGGTTTTGAGAACTTTGTTTATGAAACAAAAATGTGTCACCTAAACTCTTCCGCTATAATAAATTATGATTTTATAATTAATATGATTAATTAAAAGTTTAAAATGGTTACTACAATTCTCAACAAAAGTTTCCACAAAATATCCGAAATTATCCGAATATCCGAAAAATTATCGGATATCCGAACTCCCGGACAACCGAACTTTTAGGATATTTCGGATTCGGATTTTTGAATATTTCGGATTCGAATACATATTTTTTTAAACATCCCTACATATATCATCTACGTTTATACTTTTCCATATTTAGGTAAGGTAATATATGCAATTTAAAACTTTAGGTAAGAAGATATATGTTAATTAAAAGTGAATATATATAACTTATTTTTTGAGTCAGGTATATCTATAATTTTTGCATAAATTTTGTTTACATAAAAATCAAGAATAAGAGAGTAACGAAGACTTAACTGATCTGGAAGAAATCTTGAAAGAGGCCTCAATTATAAGCTTTCCATTGAATAAGTTGAGCCCTCTCACATTGAACATGATCACATTTTCTGCTTTCCCCTCCATTTTTACCATGTGAATATTTTAATATCTTTGTTGTAAAGAAATAAAAACATATAATAAAACAATCATCATCCAATGACAAAAATTAAATTTATAAATCAATAGAAAACTATTTATATATAACTTATACTTTTTTTGTCATAATACATTTGTAAGTTCCTTAAATTGTCACTATATTCATAATAAAAATATAATTACTGTTAAACTAAATATTTTATTTTTATTTATATTGTTAATAGTATTGCTATTACTAATATTATAAATTAATAATGGTAATGATTACTTGTTACCGGTTGAAGAGGTTACACCGGAAGAAAGAGTTGAAATACGAGCCGAGATTCAAAGCAGGAAGATACATAACATGCTTAAAGACGATTTGGTTGAACATGTCTAGAAAAATCGAAGAGAAAATATGTAGTTTTTTTATAAAAAAAAAGTATTTAATTTTATTTAATGTTTTTTTTTAATTTTATTATGTAGTTTAATTTTTTTTATAATGTAATTTTTTTTTATTTTATTTTGTAATATTACTTTTTTTAATAATATAATGTCCTTTTTTGATTTAATTTATAATTTAAAAAAATAAAAATCAAATAATAAAATATTGGATAAAGGTGATGATGACTTGAAGTGATAAGAAATTGATGTGAGAGTAATGATAACATACGTAAAGATTATGCGGAGTGATAAGGCGGTGATGATGTTTGTTGATTATGTGGCCCTTACGTGAAGTGATGGAGACTTGATGATAACAAATAGCCTTAGTAAAACTTGACAATTCTCATAAATATTCCCTTGACCCTTATTTAAAATATTTAGAAACTAAAAAATGTTTTGAACTTTTTGATAAAAGCTTTGGAATATGCATCAAAAATAAAAATGAAATTAAAAATGCAAAATTAAAGAAAGAAGAAAATAACACATACAAACAAGAGGCTGTGGATCATCAAGATAACAGGATGTACCTTAGCAACATCAATAACCTGCAAGAAGTCCCCTAAACTGATGAAATCTCTCAATCCCAGCTTCGTTCTTTTCGATCCGAGTATCGTAATTGTACTGTATATCAGCTTCCAGCATCCACCCAACTAACAATTTCACATAAACACGCTAAAATTCGATGAATTTGAACACAAATGGTGGATTTGGTTCGTTTTCAATCATCTGACCTTATCGAGATCAAGAGTAGGGTTTGGATTTGGATTTAGAGACTCCAGCACCTTCACCATATCCTCAATCTCAGATTTCTTCTCCGTCGGGATTCCAAAAATGCCTCGATTGATTCCTATTATACGAATTCGAAAAACCCTAATTTCGATGCCGAAAATTCGCTTTTGTTGCGAAATCAATCAATGTAATTGGTTACCTTGCAGCTTGTTATTGATTTCTGTTTTGATATGAGTAATTGTTGAATGAGACTCTTGGTTTGCTGTCAGTTGTTCGTCCTTTTGGTCGTCTGTTAAGCTAGGGCTTTGTTCTGCAACTTTAATGGCGAATTTGGATCTGAATGAAGCTAAATGTTTGTGGATTGGGTGATTTGGTTTTTGAATTTGTATCGTTGTTAGCGTTGGCGTTGAAGGAAGCATGTGAGGCGTTGAGATTTGAGGATGAAGAAGCTTCGTCGCCATTTGTGCTTCTGAAAGAAACACAAGTCGTGTTTGATCTGAAATTTGAAGGTGATTTGATATATATAAGGGTGGGATTGGTTTCACGCATGCTTTTATCGAACCGAACCGCTCCAGCTTGGCTCGTGGATTTTCGAGCTAAGCCCGAGTCAAGCCGAAATTTTTTTGAACAAAAAATTCGAGCTCGAGCTCGCAAAAATCTCGAGCCACGACCGGGCTCGTTTTGTATCTTCCTCTACTTTATATATACACACACACCTTAGTTGGAAACTAGCGTGATGTGGCGGTGGCGACCCATTTTCAAATCGCTAATTATAACAATCTATTTTTAAATAATTATATTATATAACCATCAAACTATCAATATGAACAAATATACATCATGATTTAATCTCTTTTAAAGCCTTAGTTCTTTCTACGTATGATTTATTTCTACATATTATAGTCTGAAAAATCTAAAAGACTTGGATCAAGTAAGCTCTTATTAGAGCTCTTGTTATGAGGTAATTTTCAGTCCTTTAACTTCAACTCAGAACATTAAGATGCATGCAATCATCTTGCAGCTCAGAACAAATAAATGATATCTGCTCACATAATTTCTCTGGCAAATTTATCATGAAATAGAAAATGACTAATAAAATAACTGAATTTGATAACTTATAAGTTTCAAAATATCAAAAAATGTAAATCAAACTGCGTTATATATCAACAAGACTGCAGGCCACCAACAAATTCATGTTTTGAGAATTCACACATGATAGTAGCCTTCATATGTCACAAAGACCTAAAAAGACCCTTCGACTCAAAAGAGCTTGTCACGAATTGATCTTGTAGTACACATGCAATTTACATAAAAACCAATATAATCAAATCAACACCATTAACATATAAAATGAACAAAGAATCCTTAGATTTTATGCCTATTGAACATCATTAGTAAATATGCAACAAATTATTCATATTTTCTAGAATAAATGATAATAATTTTATTTGGACCCAAAAGCCAAAAACCTATTTTGGAATTTTATTCAATGTTGTTATTTTTATTTCAATCCGAAAACTAAACACAATTAACACATAAATAAACATAGAATGATAATTTTATGTCAATTGAACATTATTAGAAATATGCAGTAAATAGCTCATCAATTAAATAGTACAAAAATGAATTCAAGTGCAATTTGATGGATAATAGCAAACTTGTTATCACTTGTAGGAATAACAAGGTTTTGATATCCGCCATCATATGCGTCTAAAAAGCAACTTTTCAACAAGCATAGAGCAATAAATCACTTCAATATAACCTAATAAAATTGTGAGTGTCTTAGAGGAAAGATGTTCCAGCCCTAAAACACTACAGTTTTAAGCAACTTTCAAGTTTGGGCAAAAAAATGAATGCAACATCAAGGGGATAAACTACAAAAAGTATGTTACCTCAAGCAAATTAATGTCAAATAAGGTCTCGATCTTAATCATGTCATGCTAAGAACTCAAGTAACAACCTTGTAGGACATGGAAATTAAGGATAAAGACAAAGTGGAGTTAAATTTTCATATTTTGACACAAAACCTATTGTTGCTTGATTATAATATTTTGACACAATCTA
Organism: Mikania micrantha; assembly: GCA_009363875.1. Lineage (NCBI taxonomy): Eukaryota > Viridiplantae > Streptophyta > Magnoliopsida > Asterales > Asteraceae > Mikania > Mikania micrantha. The sequence continues at coordinate 47,426,468 of CM018682.1, read as the reverse complement.
CAAGTATTACCATGTGGACACCATTTAAATAAAATTAAAAATTTTATTTGAGCTTTTAATGAAAGCAACATATTTTAAAGATCCAAGTACCCACAAAAGACTTAACATTTGGCACCACCTATAACAGCAGCTGCATGATAGAATTATGCTTTCTTTTCTTAAAGAATTGTCTTTCACTCTTAATAGTGTAGGCACAGAACCTACACCAAGCAGATCAGTGAGATAAACAATATTAAACTCCATATTCAAAAGAGCTTAAATTACTCGCAACTAATTAGATAAGCAGTTTAGTTAATCTATTCAAAATTGCTTATTTCATTGCATCAAAACATATCTAATAAGCAATCGATAACCACTTTCCCACCACAATTAGCCATTCTATGTCTCATAAGGGCCATCACATCTCATCATAAAAGTTGTAATTTCCTAAGTCAAGCATGGCATTTTTTCCAAATAAAGTGTTAGATGAATCAGTTACCTTATGAACCAAACAATAACATATGATTCAATGAAAAAAAATGCAGTTCAAGCATTAACGGAACATAAAAGGTTGTTAGCACATATTAGACTAATGGTTGAACAATTAGTTTTATCATCATCATCTCGAAGGGGTGTGACGATGTATGTATGTAGCCGAACCACCACAACCCTACAATCATCATCATCTCCTTTCCCTAAACCAAGTTGTAACCTTCAAGTCGCCAACACTGCCGTTGGTGGTGTCATTCACCTGTGAATAGGAAATATAGATTAAAATTTAAGAACTTACCTTGTCGGAGAGGAGTGTTGTCACACCCCAAAATCCCACGTGTGGTGTCAGTTCACATGGGCGTGACGTGGCCAGAATCACAGCTCAAGGTCATATAAAACAACTCTATATGTGTTTCAAAATACGATGTTTGACATATGCACAACCAAACAGTTTATCAAGTAAGCAACGGAAATACAAAATGTTTGACATGCAGCGGAAAAGTAAATTGTCATACACTACAATGTTCAGAATACATAACAAAATTAAGTATTGTCTGACTAAATGACATGAAATGCATGAATTTCCTGTGCTCAATTTCCTACGTGCATTCTTGTCCATAAACCAGTCAGCTAGTTACCTGAAAATACAAGTTTAAGAAAAAAAAGTGTCAACACAATGGTTGGTGAGTTCACAGGTTTTGATATACATAATAATAAGAAAACATGTGTTATGTTGTTTATTAAAATGTTAGTCCCGAGCCCTAGGCTCCAAGTGTCAGTGCGTCACTACCGAACTAGACTTGTTAGTCCTTGCCTCCGCTATGTCCCGTAATAACATAGCTAGGTAGGTCGAGATTTCGCGTGTCCCGACCTCCAGTCAGTATTGTGCCACGTGGGGTTCGTCACACCCAAGTAGATCTATTCAAACTCACCTCGTTGTTTGTACATTAACGGTAAGACTTTGTGAGGGCTTGTTACGATTACAACACTTAATGTTTGTCTAATAAACCAGCATACACATAATAATGTCTGTATAGTAGTAATGTTTGACTCGATTCAACAAGTATTCTCCCCTTATTTGAAAAGCTTGTAAAAGAGTAAAAATGGACCGTAAACTCACCTTAGTGAAGATGAATAACGCAAGCGTAAGCTCCTGCTTGGAAAGCGTGTCAGTCACCGGCTACCTATATCGTATACCATATGTGAGTTTGTGAAAGTGACAGTGTTCGTGTTCGTGCTAGTGTTCGTGCTCAACAACCCTCGGTTGTTCATGCTTGTCCGTGTCGGTCCATATTGACCGTGTTTGCTCATGTTGGTCCACATTGACCGTGTCAAGTCAACGACCCGTTGGTGAACCGTGTGTTGGTTGTGATTCGTGTAACATTCGTTCTTGTGCTAGTCGTGTGCAAAACGCGTAAGTCGCGTTCATGGACAACTTACTATTTATAGTAAGTTTCCATTTATAGCAAATTCGATAACACATATCAATCTTAAAGTTCTAGCATGCTCGTTAATCCTAGGTGATCATATTAACACATAGCACATTGTCATATGTAGTCAAGTAAACACACAAGTTGTTTTTACACATTAAAGTTTCCTAATAAGGAATGTTCCTAAATCTAGCTTGATTATCATCAAGATTCATCCAACCTAGCATACAATGATCATATCAAGTCATAATAAGTCATTTAGCATGCTCAATACATACATAGCATTCTTAAATCGGTATGTTACAGAATAAAGTTACTAAAAATAGTAACTATGACATTATCCTTCAATTGACCATTTAGGCATATCTAATCCATTTTCATATCAAATAACAACATATAATACCATCTAGCATCATCTAAGCATGTCAATCTAGATCAAATTACTACATATCATGATTTAGGCCACAAAAGTTACTAAATATAGTAACTTGGCCAAATATGACCAAAATCAATTCACAAATCAATTTCTAGGCATTCTAATCATCATAATATCATCCTAATAACAAATCCATATACATGCATGTTCACAATCTCATCCATTTCACCATTTTGTAACCAAAAAGTTACTAAAAATAGCAAGTTCATCAATTATCCATATTTTATCCCTTTCAACAAGATTTGATCATGCAATACCTTACTATTATCATCAACAATCATTAAAATACACCTAAGAACCTTAGATCATGCATGCATGTCACTATTTTACTCATTCATGAATAAATCAAGCTTTTCATTCATACACATTATCATGGATCATCCAAATATGCCATGTAATCAATCTAAATCATCAATATTCATACCAAAATGAACAAACCCAGATTCATATCATAGAAAAATTCGTGCATGCAAGGATTTAGAGCTTGCATGTGGGTTTTAAGCCTTGCATGTGTGTGTTGAAAGTGCATAAATCCATGGAAACTACCTTTGAATGCTTCAAATGGCCGAGATGGTGGGTTCAACAGCTCATCGACAGCTGAGTGGAATCGAAACAAGGTGGTGATGATGGCCTCCAACTTCTACAATCCTTCCTTCAAGCTTCAAAGCCTTCAACCTTTCAATCTTTGGCTTCAACAATGGAGTTTTGGGGTGATAATGGTGCTAGCAGGTAGTTATGGCAGGGAATAGCCGAGATGGTAGCGTGGGAGATTAAGAGAAATGATTAAGGGTAGAGTAGGAGGTGATTTGCCTTGGTTATATAGAGATTTTGTTGACTGAACGGTGTTGCGTACTGCCGAAAGAGTCCAAGATGCTCTCAGCGTACCGCGAAGAGATTCGGGAGTTTAAACTCCCCGCCCACCTATCCCGTACCGCCATGGGCCTCTCCAGGGTCCTTAGCGTACCGCGAAGGGCTCTGGAAGAGCCCAATAGGCCCAATTTCAATGGTTTGCTCCGTTCGTCGCCGTTTTTACGCTTACGGACCATCGTTCGACCTCGTTTGAAATTTCAAGTTCAATGTTTGAGCGTTTCGTGAGATTTCTAGTGTTTTGTTACACGATGTGCTAAACATTCACCAACGTTCGTGTTTCCTTAGACACGTGTGTGCGTTTTGCGATAATTCTCCGAATTACCGTGTTTGTGTCATTGTTCGTACCGTCATGCCACGTGTCACACTAAATTAAACTAATTCAAGTGCCACGTGTACAAATATCAATTAAATAAACATTTAATAAAACAAGATGCTGACCTGGAATTTACGGGGTGTCACATCATCCTCTTGTTAGAAAGAATTTCGTTCCGAAATTCAGCTCACGTTGTCAGTGTTTGTCTGTTCCGCGAACAGGTGTGGGTATTTCTGTTTCATCTGATCTTCATGCTCCCACGTGAATTCTGGTCCGCGTCGCAAATTCCATCGCACTTTCACTATCGGTATCTTGCTGAGTTTAATCTTTTTGATTTCTCGGTCCATAATCTCCACCGGTTCCTCAACGAAGTTTAATTGTTCGTCAATCTGTATCTCCTTAAGAGGAATGACAAGTGTTTCATCGGATAGACACTTCTTGAGGTTCGATATGTGAAATACGTTGTGTACACCACTTAGCTCGTTTGGCAGGTTTAGCTCGTAGGCCACGAGGCCTATCCGTTTGGTTATCTCGAAAGGTCCGATGTAGCGAGGATTTAACTTATCTCGTTTGCCAAACCGAATAACTCCCTTCCAGGGCGAGACCTTGAGCAATACTCTGTCTCCCACCTGGAATTCCAACGATTTGCGGCGTTTGTCAGCGTAGCTTTTCTGTCTGTCTCGCGCTGCTGCCATTTGCTTGCGTATTTGCACAATTTTCTCAGTCGTCTCGTGCACAAGCTCGGGGCCAGTCAATTGGATTTCTCCAACTTCCGCCCAGCAGATGGGTGATCGACACTTACGTCCGTAAAGTGCCTCGAATGGTGCAGCTTGTATGCTCGTGTGGTAGCTGTTGTTATACGAGAACTCAACTAACGGTAGGTGAGTCTCCCAGCTGCTGCCAAAATCAATGACACATGCGCGGTGCATGTCTTCTAATATTTGTATGATTCTCTCACTCTGCCCATCAGTTTGAGGGTGATAAGCGGTACTCATGTCCAATCTCATTCCCAATGCCTTATGCAAGTATTTCCAAAAATGTGACGTAAATCGACTGTCGCGGTCGGAGATGATCGAGATTGGTACTCCATGTCGAGTGACCACTTCCTTCAGATAAATCCGAGTGAGTTTGTCTAACTTGTCAGTCTCCTTGATGGGTAGAAAGTGTGCTGACTTTATTAGTCGGTCTACGATAACCCAAATAGCATAGCAACCACTTGCTGTTTTAGGTAGTTTGGTGATGAAGTCCATGGAAATTTGCTCCCATTTCCACATCGGTATCTCGGGTTGCTGAAGTAGACCTTATGGCTTCTGGTACTCAACTTTGACTTTTGAGCACGTCAAGCACTTACCCACGTAAGTTGCTATTTCGGCTTTCATGTTTTGCCACCAGTAAGTCGTCTTTAGATCATGGTTCATTTTGTCAGATCCCGGATGTACCGAATACCGGCTCTTGTGTGCTTCAACCATTATCACGTTTCTCAAGCCTCCGTGGTGTGGAATCCATATTCGATTCATAAAGTAGTATGCTCCGTCGGTCCTTACCTCCAGATGTTTGTCCATGCCACGCAAGGATTCCTGAGCGAGCTTTTCGACCTTCAGAGCTTCCTGTTGAGCGTTCCGGATTTGTTGCGGCAGTTCAGAATGAATTGTAAGTCGTAGGGCATGCACGCGTTTTGTTGTCTCCTTTCAGCTTAACGAGTCGGCCACTACGTTGCTTTATCAGGGTGGTATTTGATAGCGTAATCATAATCGCCGATGAGTTCAACCCATCTTCGTTGTCTCATGTTCAGCTCCTTTTGATCGAAGATGTGTTGTAAGCTCTTCTGATCAGTGAAGATTGTGCACTTTGTGCCGTATAAGTAATGTCGCCAAATCTTCAGGGCAAACACCATGGCTCCGAACTCGAGGTCATGAGTTGTATAATTCTTCTCATGCATCTTCAATTGTCATGATGCATATGCTATAACCTTCTCGCATTGCATCAGCACGCAACCAAGTCCTTGTTTCGAGGTGTCGCAATACACCACGAAATCATCGCATCCTTCCGGCAAGGATAAGATTGGTGCCGTACATAACTTCTGCTTTAATAGGTTGAAAGTAGCTTCATGTTTCTCTCCCCAATCGAACTTCTTGTCTTTGTGTGTTAGAGATGTTAGTGATTGAGAGATTTTTGAAAATCCCTCAATGAATCGTCGGTAGTACCCTGCCGAATTGCCACACCTCGATTGGAGTCTTTGGTGCTTCCCAGTTCTTGATGGCTTCGATCTTGGCTGGGTCTACGTGTATTCCTTTCTCATTGACTACATGTCCAAGGAACTGGACTTCACGAATCCAAAAATCTCACTTGGAAAACTTTGCGTACAGTTGCTCTTCTTCAGTAGTTCCAAGACAAGCCTTAGATGTTCAGCATGTTCCTCCTGATTCTTAGAGTAGATCAGGATGTCGTCAATGAACACTATTACGAATTTGTCGAGGTAGGGTTTGCACACTCTATTCATGAGATCCATGAATACGGCTGGTGCATTGGTCAGTCCAAAGGGCATGACCAAAAATTCGTAGTGTCCGTATTGGGTTCTAAAGGCAGTCTTAGGAATATCATCTTCATGTATTCTCAGTTTATGGTAGCCCGATCTCAAATCGATCTTCGAATAGTAGCTTGACCCTTGCAATTGGTCAAACAGATCGTCTATTCGTGGTAACAGGTATCGATTCTTGATCGTCACCTTGATTAGCTCCCTGTAATTGATGCACATACGGAATGATCCGTCTTTCTTCTTCACGAATAAGACTGGTGCTCCCCAGGGTGAGAAGCTCGGTCTGATGAACCCCTTGTCTAACAGCTCCTGCAACTGGTTAGACAGTTCTTGCATTTCAGTCGGCGCTAGTCGGCATGGTGCTTTAGCAACCGGTGCTGCTTCGGGGGTGAGGTCTATCTGGAAGTCGATTTGTCGCTTTGGTGGTAGTCCTTCAGGAAAATCTCAGACTACAGCAATGTCCTCGATCTTCTTCTCCAGCTTCGGTTGTTCGGTGATAAGAGCTTCTATCGTAGAATACCCCTTCTGTAGGTATTTGCTCGCTTCATGCAAGATATGATATTCAAGGGTATCCCTCGTCGTTCTCCCTGAATGGAGATCTGTTCTCCGCTCGGCAACGTCACTCGTACTATTTTCTCGTTGCATACGATCTCAGCTTGATTTGTGAATAACGATTCCATTCCAACGACCACATCGAAGCTTCCAAGAGTTACCGGCATCAAGTCGATTTCGAGCTCGTGATCCGCCAAAACCATGATGCATCCTCGAAAGACGTGTTGTGTTTCAATCAGTTTGCCGTCGGCTAACTCTACGGTATACTTATAATCTATTGGTGTTGGGGTAATATCAAGCAATTTGCTAAATCCACTAGATATGAAGCTCCTATCGGAACCGGTATCAAATAATATACTAGCATAGACATTATTTAAAAGGAACGTACCGGTTACGATGTTTGGGTCATCTTTGGCTTCCCCTGAGCCTATCACGAAGGCTCGACCCTTGGCTGCTCCACTTCCGGCTTTCTTCAACTGTGGGCAATCCCTCCGCATGTGTCCCGGATTTCCACACTCATAACTCCCCTTTAGGGTGTTCTGGTTGTTGTTGTGCAGGTTGTGGTTGGGATTGTTGTTGTTGTTGTTGGGTAGCTTGGTTCTGCAGTCTTTGGCCATGTGGCCATGTTGCCCGCACTTCAGGAAACGGTATCACTCGCATTGCCCGAAGTGGTGATAAGAACACCGGTTACATAGAGGGTATTTTCTCTCGTTTACACCTTTCCCCTTGTTGTCGGGTTGGGTGGAAGTGAAAGCTCTGGCGGGTGTTGGTCTTGATTGTTATTGCTGATGTGATGAGTGAGACTGGTGGTGACTGGGTTCCCACTTCCGCTTGTGGCTGTCTTGGGGCTTCAGATGTTCACCTCGCTTAGGCAGCGTTCCTTGTGCCACATCCTGGTCGGTAAGTTTGTGTGCTAGCCGGATGGTGGGTTGGATTTGAGTTGGGTCAGAAGCTGTGACCATGCTTTGAATTTGCTAGGGCAGTCCGCTGATGAACTGCTCGATCTTCTTATACTCCGGGGTCACCATTCCCAGGCACAGTTTACACAGTTTGTGGAACCGTGTGCAATATTGTTCGATCTCTGAGCCCACCATCTTGTGGACCCAGAACTCCTCCTCCTGCTTCTTGATCTCGTTTCGAGGAGAGTACTCTTCCTGTAGTATCCTGGTGAAATCTCCCCAGGTCATTGAGTTAGCTCCCTCCAAACCCAGTGTTTGGACGTGGGTATTCCACCATGTGAGGGCCGGTCCCTCAAGAGTACCAGTTGCATATTTAACCCGGTTTTCATCTGCGCACTCACACATTGAGAAGACAGATTCAGCCTTCTCCACCCATCGGAGCATTCCAACGGCTCCCTCTGTTCCTTTGAAAGTATGAGGATGGCAGTTCAGAAAGGTTTTGAATGAGTACCCCTTGTTGGCGCTGCCATGTGATCCTGTTTGTCAGTAACCAATGTCGCGTGTCAGAAATCGTGTTAGCTATACTATGTTAGTCGGGTTAAGCGAGTGTTAGTACCATTGTTAGTTCCGCTTGTCTTGCTATGCTGGCGACTTGCCTCATACTCAGCACTCGCCTTATTGACACGGCGATCAACCATCATCTTGATGGTTGCCGCACCGATTGTTCTCTAGGGATGGCGGGTGTGCGTTCCTCTTCCAGTCATAGTCGGTTTCTATACGGAAGGGATAGAGTGTTGGTCATCATAGGTTAGAGAGTTAGTCAAGTGTCATGTTAGATGTCATGTTAGTGGTAGTCATGATCAAGATACAAAATAAATAAAAACAAAACATCATTTCATTAATGATAATTTGAAGTACAATGATTTTTAAAATGTGATACTACTATCAAGTTCGTATGAGCACATCCCGCTCATATAGGCGTACAAAAAGTAAAATAACTTAAACAGAACAATCTAACTAATCCAAGGCAATCGTGGAGTGCGAGTCTCCACTGTCCACGGGACCATCATCCTGATCCTCCTCAGGATCCTCGTCGGGGTCCTCGTCAAAATCACCTTCCTCAAGGTCCTCGGTCTCGAACTGAGGCTCCTGCTCCTGCTCAGGCTCTACAATAAGCTGCTCGGCCCAAGCATTCTGGAGCACTGCCTAGTTCTCCTCGGTCACGTCTTCCACCATAGCCAGCCACTCTCCTTGGTCCTGGACCACTGCAGCGACTTCCCCCTGTCGCTCCTCCAGTTGTGCTGTCCGGTTTCGGAGCGCCGCAATCTCTCCGCTACCTGCCCCTGCAAGTAGTTTAGCTGTCCTCGGAGATGCTGGTTCTCCTCTCGGAGAGCCTTGATCTCCTCATCCTGCTCGTGCGACCTACGGGCCTCACGAGCTGTTTGAGCAACATGGGCCGCGAAGCCCGCTCAAGGGGCACACCCAGTGCAGGTAGTCGATGAGCGCGAGGGTCATCAGTCCTTAGTCTCTGGAGAGGTACTCTATCCTCAATAACCCAATCCCATACTGTATGCGGGTACCAACTCCACGACCTAGCACGTTTCGCTAAAGGCGCTGTCTCGGCCTCCTCAACGTCCACGTGTGATATGATGTCTCGTATCCTCTGACGGTCCTCCTTCGTCAGCTCGTGTTCCGCGGGGCGTTTCCCCAGGTTCCTCCCCTCGTCATTGTTGTCGGCCATCATGAAATCTTAAATCAATAAGTAACTGTTAACAATAATAACATATTATTGTGCAATGTCTGGTGTTGTGTCTAGTGTTGAGCAATGGCTATAGTCTAAGTTTACTACATGCAAACCTAGTTCTCTATAACTAAGGCTCTGATACCAGTCTGTCACACCCCCAAAATCCCACGTGTGGTGTTAGTCCACATGGGTGTGACGTGGCCAGAATAACAGCTCAAGGTCATATAGAACAACTCTATATGCATTTCAAAATATGATGTTTGACATATGCACAACCAAACAGTTTATCAAGTAAGCAGCGGAAAATAAATTACGTGCAGCGGAAATACAAAATGTTTGACATGCAGAGGAAAAGTAAATTGTCATACACTACAATGTTTAGAATACATAACAAAATTAAGTATAGTTTGACTAAATGACATGAAATGCATGAATTTCCTATGCTCGATTTCCTACGTGTATTCCTGTCCATAAACCAATCGGCTAGTTACCTAAGAATATAAGTTTAAGAAAAAAAAGTGTCAACACAATGGTTGGTGAGTTCACAGGTTTTGATATACATAATAATAAGAAAACATGCGTCATGCTATTTATTAAAATGTTAGTCCCGAGCCCTAGGCTCCAAGTGTCAGTGCGTCACTACCGAACTAGACTTTTTAGTCCTTACCTCCGCTATGTCTTGTAATAACATAGCTAGGTAGGTCGAGATTTCACGTGTCCCGACCTCCAGTCACTATTGTGCCACGTGGGGTTCGTCACACCCAAGTAGATCTATTCAAACTCACCTCGTTGTTTATACATTAACGGTAAGACTTTGTGAGGGCTAGTTACCATTACAACACTTAATGTTTGTCTAATAAACCAGCATACACATAATGTCTGCACAATATTAATGTTTGACTCGATTCAACAAGTATTCTCCCCCTATTTGATAAGCTTGTAAAAGAGTAAAGAGGGGCCGTAAACTCAGCTTAGTGAAGATGAATAACGCAAGCGTAAGCTCCTGCTTGGAAAGCGTGTCGGTCACCGGCTACATATATCGTATACCATACGTGAGTTTGTGAAAGTGACCGTGTTCGTGTTCGTGCTAGTTCTCGTGTTTGCGCTCAACAACCCTCGATTGTTCATGCTTGTCCGTGTCGGTCCACATTGATCGTGTTTGCTGATGTTGGTCCTCATTGACCATGTGTCAGTTGTGATTCGTGTAAAATTCGTGCTTGTGCTCGTCATGTGCGAAACGCGTAAGTCGCGTTCATGGAAAACTTACTATTTATAGTAAGTTTCCATTTATAGCAAGTTTGATAACACATATTATTTTTAAAGTTCTAGCATGCTCGTTAATCCTACGTGGTCATGTTAATACATAGCACATTGTCATATGTAGTCAAATAAACACACAAGTTGTTTTTACACATTAAAGTTTCCTAATAAGGAAAGTTCCTAAATCTAGCTTGATTATCATCAAGATTCACCCAACTTAGCATACAATGATCATATCAAGTCATAATAAGTCATTTAGCATGCTCAATATATACATAGCATTCTTAAATCGGTATGTTACAGAATAAAGTTACTAAAAATAGTAACTATGACATTATCCTTCAATTGACCATTTAGGCATATCTAATCCATTTTCATATCAAATAACAACATATAATACCATCTAGCATCATCTAAGCATGTCAATCTAGATCAAATTACTACATATCATGATTTAGGCCACAAAAGTCACTAAATATAGTAACTTGGCCAAATATGACCAAAATCAATTCACAAATCAATTTCTAGGCATTCTAATCATCATAATATCATCCTAATAACAAATCCATATACATGCATGTTCACAATCTCATCCATTTCACCATTTTGTAACCAAAAAGTTACTAAAAATAACAAGTTCATCATTTATCCATATTTTATCCCTTTCAACAAGATTTGATCATGCAATACCTTACTATTATCATCAACAATCATTAAAATACACCTAAGAACCTTAGATCATGCATGCATGTCACTATTTTACTCATTCATGAATAAATCAAGCTTTTCATTCATACACATTATCATGGATCATCCAAATATGCCATGTAATCAATCTAAATCATCAATATTCATACCAAAATGAACAAACCCATATTCATATCATAGAAAAATTCGTGCATGCAAGGATTTAGAGGTTGCATGTGGGTTTTAAGCCTTGCATGTGTGTGTTGAAAGTGCATAAATCCATGGAAACTACCTTTGAATGCTTCAAATGGCCGAGATGGTGGGTTCAACAGCTCATGGACAGCTGAGTGGAGTCGAAACAAGGTGGTGATGATGGCCTCCAACTTCTACAATCCTTCCTTCAAGCTTCCAAGCCTTCAACCTTTTAATCTTTGGCTTCAACAATGGAGTTTTGGGGTGATAATGGTGCTTGCAGGTAGTTCTGGCAGGGAATAGCCGAAATGGTGGCGTGGGAGATTAAGAGAAATGATTAAGGGTACAGTAGGAGGTGATTTGCCTTGGTTATATAAAGATTTTGTCGACTGGACGGCGTCGCGTACCACCGAGAGAGTCCAAGATGCTCTCAGCGTACCGTGAAGAGATTTGGGAGTTTAAACTCCCCGCCCACCTATCGCGTACCGCCATGGGCCTCTCCAAGGTCCTTAGCGTACCGCGACGGGCCCTGGAAGAGCCCAATAGGCCCAATTTCAATGGTTTGCTCCGTTCGTCGCCGTTTTTACGCTTACGGACCATCGTTCGGCCTCGTTTGAACTTTTAAGTTCAATGTTTGAGCGTTTCGTGAGATTACCGTGTTTGTGTCAGTGTTCGTACTGTCATGCCACATGTCACACTAAATTAAATTAATTCTAGTGCCACGTGTACAAATATCAGTTAAATAAACATTTAATAAAGAAGATGCTGACCTGGAATTTACGGGGTGTCACAAGTGTAAACACCAAGTCACATCCATCGACCGCGCTATAGGTGATGGTGTTCCAAATCATTTGATGTGCATGTTTTTTGTTGCCATGCTTATTATTTCTTACAGGGTCAAATTCAATATATGCTAGCATTTATTGAAAATCATACTTTACTCTAAATTATATTGATTTGTTCATGCTTGTTTCCCAATAATGTTATATTATTTAGTAAAATAATCAAATTAAAGAATCAATTTCTAGTAAAATAACTTGAGAGACCATTTACTATTGTAATCTTTTCCTTGTTTTGCCTTTTAGACTAGGTTTTTAGAAGATGCTTATATATATATATATATATATATATATATATATATATATATATAAGCTGCAAATTGCTAGAGCTTGAATGATTTAATTTAAACTCACTACTTATTCACTATACAAAAGTATTAATTTAATGAAGCATGATAATATAAATAAAAAAAGAAAAATCAACAAATTTATTAGAAAAAAATTAGCACAAAATGCATTATTGTACATACCAAAATTTAAACCAATATTAAAAAGTGATAAATTTTATATGCATTAATGTCTAAATATATTTTAAAGAAATTTGATGCCTATAGAGAGATACAAAAAGGTTGATTATTCAGCTCACATATGCATAGACATGTCAATCTTCGATCAAAACAACATTATATGTTAAAACAGCTAGTTTTCAGTTTATGACAACCACCTATTAGCCTTTCAAAAAACAAACCAATTTCATAATTTGTTTTAATTGGTTTGAAGTTGGTATACATATGTTAGTTATGCATACCTCTTCAATTAATCAATTAGACTACCCACAATGCTAAGCACTGCATTTACAACAAGCATCCTAGTCATCACTGCCACATTAGCTTTTTACCAATACTTTTCACATGCATTCTCTCTCATCTTTTTAACTCCAACCCATCTTTCTCACATGCAATCTCTCTTTTCCACGTCACTATTTTATTTTCTATTTTTCTTTTAAACAAATGATTTTTTTAATGTAAAAACATATTTGATAAATAAATATAAAATATAAACAAATAATAAAAAGAAAAAAAGAAAAAAATAAATAAAAATTAAAATGCCATTACATAAAAAGAAATTACATTTTCTAAAAAATAAAATAAAAATACTTAAAATTAAACTACATCTAATATTAAAAATAAAAAAACTTAAAAAAAACAAGACCGAAAATTAAGCTTCGCTAGACAAATCTACTCTTGATTAGCTTGCCTAAGATCCCAAAGATGTTCCATAAGATCGTTGCGTAGTGCGATGTGAGTATCTTTGCTTCGTAAGGATTTAAACCTCTACAGATAGTTTGCAAATTCAGCAGGTGCACGTTCATTATAATTTGCTGGTTCAGGCTCGTGTTCTTCAGGAGACCAATTAGTTATCGCACGACCTTCATCTTCTACAATCATATTGAAATATCTGAAAGTTTTAAATTGTAATAATATGTTTAAAATAATAATAATAATAATAATAATAATATTAACAAGAAATTTGAATAAATAAAAAATAATAATAATAATAATAATAATAAATTATAAAAGAAAAAAAAAAGAATATACATTGTATATGTAGCTTCGGTAATTTAAAAAAATATATATATATTAAAAAAATTGAATTAAAACAAACTAAATAAACTAAAGGTAATTAACACACAAATATGTTTTCTTTCTGTATGTTTGTGGAATACAAGAAAACAAAATAAATAAATAAATAAATAAATGAATAAACAAAATGAGAAGAATCATAAATCAGATATATATGGATGCTTTTCAGATTTTCACATGCGGACAAAAGTATAATAATAATAATAATAAAATTAAAACATATATGTGTGTGGCTGTTCCTCACGTACCGAAAGCCACAAATAAACAGAGGCTTTTGCCTCCGGTCGTTTACTCGAAGGACAAAGCCGTTGGCGAGAACGGCTGGTCGACCTGTACACCCTACATCTCATCTCCATCTCGACCAACCTGTCTCCACTTTCGTTTTAAAAGGAGACGTTCGCTTTCTAGCATAACCATCTCCGCTCTCATCCTCATTTCTTCTTCCGGCGAAAAATTCAGCTCCGACGAGAAGCAAAAACAACTGTTAAACCAGCATCGGCGCCACCAAATCGCCCTCTCAACTCCATTTCACTCTCACCGGACGAACCGAAGCCCGTCCGCCCCTGGAACGTGGTGTCCTGTGTTTCCGACAACAAAACCCATCCTTCGAACAAGCTCCAATCGTTGCAATACACACAATGTAGTCACCAGACCTCGTCATCTACCCTACGTTTCAACTCTATTTGACTACCGAAGCAGCAAAACACCTCCGAAGACTATCAAAGCAACCTAATCTTTCAAAATATGTTCTTCCGCGGTCGGAATATCACGACGGAGGTAAGAAGATCCAAACTTTAATGTTCGTTCTGAGATTTAAACTCATATCGTCTACGCAAAACCTGTCAAAACTCAAAACTATAAAGGGCTGAGACTTAGGGTTCGGCAAGGGTGAATGATTTTGTTTGAAGAAGATGACCAAATACGTAAGATCAAATGTGTATGTAACTAGTCTAGTTGGTCAAAAGTCAAAACGTAAATATTCAAATAAGGAGTCATGGTTTTGTATTATCATTATTATCTGTATTTGTTTTTCTATCAATCTATTGAGGTTGATCCTACCAAATTTAACCTTTTATAAGCTTAAGTTTCTTCCGACCAAAACCCAAAAAATTATTTATTAAAAACAAGCCACAAGTTATACAAACACATATTAGTTATTATTTAGAAACACAGAAATAATAATAATAATAATAATAATAATAATAATAATAATAATAATAATAATAATAATAATAATAATAATAATAATAATAATAATAATAATAATAATAAAAATGGTTACTATTGAATAATTATTTATACTAAAATATCTATACAAAATTTCGGTTATGTAAAGTAGTTAAAAATAAATTAGTAAGTCACTAAGTCACATGTAAATTTAAGTTAGGAAAATCTTGATTAGAACATAAATAAATAAATAAATAAATAAATAAATAAATAAATAAATGCTTATGACGTTAAACAATATGTGTGTATGATAAATTAAACAAAATAAAACCTTCACAGTTATATATATATATATATATATAATTATTTGATAACAAATTAACAATAACTATAATGTAGGTGATTATTAATACGTGGGTATCATATTTGTATTAAATCGCCAAGCTTCAAAACAGGTACGGATTCTTACCCCTCCGTTTTCGTTTCAGTATATGATTTAATTATTTGAACCCATTTGATTCTCACATACCTTTGGAATTCCTGAACGTCTTTGATATAATCGATCTGTTTCATTTGCATTGTCCGTTATTGATTTTCAAGCATTATTTATTATTGAATATATTTTGCTTACATGTGATATAATTATTGGATTGAAATCATTATCACATGTTCTGATATTATATTATGACTTGGTTTAACGCTTAGTGAGAAGCGTATCTGATATACATTGTTGAGTTACCACTTCCGTTCTTGTAATCTGTTACCCGAGCATGTCCCCACTTGCGGAGGTGACCGCAAGCACGTCATTGCGGCATCAATGACATGGCACCAACCGTGGCGGTGAGCTGAGATCACGGCGTCTTCTTCGTACTTGTGAGGTACATGAGGCCATAAGAAGGCGTATGGACTGGTCCTAGGATATATTTGATTTCTGGTGGATGGATCTGTGTATGCCCACACTCCATTGCACGTTCGGTACATAGGGTCTGCAGCTCTATGTGCATGTCAGTAGATATTTAAGATTCGGCTCAGGGTACATCCGTGTGATATGATTTATTTTATTGTCTTGCTTTACTTTATATCATATCATTTTGTCTTTTGTTATTATCGCATTCAATTATTTATTCTGTTACTTAAGCCTTTATCTGTAATGGGCATTCGGCTCATTCCGTTAATGTTTGTTCATAACAGGTTCACAGGTTACTCAGGGCGGGACGTGAGGAGAGAAAATCTAAGCTCTAGGATTTTTGGACCGTGAAAGTATGTTAGTGGATTTTTGTAGCTTAGGCTAGTTCATCTAATACGGTCAATTGATCAATATGTAATTAATAATTTAACCTAGGGCTCTTAAACAGTTCTTTTGGGGATCTGTAATCCTATCATTTGCTTAATAGAAACCATGTCTTCTGCTTTGATTGTTGTAATAGTGACACGTCACCCCTATTTCGGGGTGGGGTGTTACAGTTATGGTATCAGAGCAAAGGCCCTTTCCTGTATAAAACTTGAACTTTAATAATTAGAACATGTGAGGATTGGGTAGACATTTGGGTTAGGACTACAACAATTATTCTTAGTATTCCTATGTTCTAATCTTCGTGTCTATTGTTTTAGATGCCACCTCGTCGTCAACCGCGTAGGAACGCCTGTCATACGAACCACTCGCATGCCAATACTGATTCAAACGAAACTCCTGTTGACCCAAACATGGTTTCTGCCATCCATCAAGCTTTTGAAGGATTATTACCTAACTTTGTTGCTCAGACCGTGGAGGCTGTTCAGAACCAAAACCGCACTGAAGGACGTGGTAACACTAACCGGAGGATTGAAACTAATGTCAACAACACTACTGAGGGAATACACGTATGGATTCAGAGGTTCCAAAAGCAAAAGCCAAGATCCTTCACTCATGCAACAAATCCGATCGATGCTAGGAACTGGATAGCCCATGTTGAGAAGATTTTTGAAGTTTTAGGAGTTGCGGATCAGTATAAAGTTAGATTGGCTACTTATAAGTTGGAAGATGATGCACAAACTTGGTGGGAAGGATACAAGCAAGCCAAAGGTGGAGAAACTTATGTAGCTACTATTTCATGGGCGGATTTTCGTACCATCTTCTATGATAAGTATTTCTCTACAGCTGATCAAGAAGCCTACAAAAGGGAGTATGCTGTCATCCGACAAGGGAATGATGAACCGGCTTCAGAGTTCATAACACGTTTTGCAAGGTTGGCAAGTATTGTGGGGGATGCAATAGGATCTGCGGCAGTTCAAGCAGAAAAGTGCAAATGGGCAGTGTGTGATCGAATTCGAAAGTCAATAATGTTCGTGAAGTTCAAAGATTTAACAGAGGTTGCGGATGCTATGAAGACTTATGAGTTTGAAAGAAAAGAATTTTTGTCTCGCGCTGGGGAAAACAAGAAAAGAGACAGAGACGGGCAACGTATTCAGACTTCGGGTCAATCATCCAATGTTTCAAATCAGCAAGACCGTAGAGTTCAAGTGATCAGAAACAATGGGAATCAGTCACAACTGTGGCAATCGAGACCCCAGAATCCGAAACCGGTCACAAATCAACTTCAGCCGTATGTAGCACCAGTTAAAGCTCAACCTTTAAATCAGTTTGGGAACCAGAACCAGGCCTTGATTCCACCATGCAACACCTGTGGGAAACACCATCGAGGCATTTGTCATCGAGCTGGGGGAAATTGTTTTCGGTGTGGTCAAACTGGACACATGATCAGGGATTGTCCTCAACCAGACAAGAAGAACAATGTTGGGGCCTCTACATCACTTAACACTAAAGGAAGAGTCTTCTCACTTACTGCTGCTAATGCTGCTAGTGCCCCAGGTACTGTATCTGGAACCCTTCGTATCGGTGATCGTGATATTTGTGTGTTATTTGATACAGGTGCAACCCATTCCATAGTCTCTCTTATGTTCACAAAATACCTTATGATTGCACCATCACTTTTAGGTCACACTTTATGTATTTCCACTCCTACTGGTGAATCGATTGTCATCACACACATATATAAAGATTGTCCTATCACCATTGACACCACTGTGCGTAAAGCGGATCTTTTGCCTATGCAAATGGGTGACTTTGATATCATCCTTGGGATGGATTGGTTAACACGACACCATGTGACCATCGATTGTCATTCTCGGCGAGTTGTTTTCGGTGATTTTCACCATCCTGATCTTGTCTATCAGGGAATCCAGCCTCATAAATCTCTTAAGATTATTTCTACCCTTAAAGCTCAAAAGTTGATATCTCATGGTTGTGTTGGTTTCTTAGCATCTATCATAGATACTTCAGTTGGTGAAGCTAGTATTGATAGTCATCCTGTTGTTTGTGAGTATCCAGATGTGTTTCCGGATGAATTACCGGGATTACCACCTGACCGTGAGATAGAATTCTCTATTGATTTGATTCCTGGTGCCCAACCCATTTCTAAGGCTTCATATCGTATGGCCCCGTTGGAGTTGAAAGAGTTAAAGGAGCAGTTGCAAGAGTTGCTGGAACTTGGATTCATAAGACCAAGTGTCTCACCTTGGGGTGCTCCAGTCCTATTCGTAAAGAAGAAGGATGGTAGCATGCAGTTGTGTATTGACTACCGAGAGTTGAATAAGATTACAATTCGAAATCGATATCCTCTTCCTCGCATCGACGACCTTTTTGATCAACTTCAGGGTGCCAAATTCTTTTCAAAGATAGATCTAAGGTCTGGGTATCATCAGCTGAAGATTCGGGAAGAAGATGTTTCAAAATCTGCATTTCGTACTCGTTATGGGCATTACGAGTTCTTGGTTATGCCTTTTGGGCTAACCAATGCCCCTGCAGTCTTCATGGATTTGATGAATCGTGTATTCCATGAATTTTTGGATAAATTTGTGATTGTCTTCATTGATGATATCTTGGTATATTCTAAGAGCAAGGAAGACCATGAAGAACACCTACGAAATGTACTTGAGACATTGCGACAAAAGAAGTTATATGCAAAGTTTTCAAAGTGCGAGTTCTGGCTCAATCAAGTTGCATTTCTTGGCCACGTTGTTTCTGCTGAAGGAATTATGATGGTTCCTGCTAAGATAGAGGCAATTACAAAATGGCCTAGACCTACATCTGCCACTGAAGTTCGAAGTTTCTTGGGTCTAGCTGGCTACTACCGAAGATTTGTAGAAGGATTTTCTGTCATTGCATTACCTCTCACTCAACTATTGAGGAAAGGGGTTAAGTATTCGTGGAATGAAGAACGAGAGAAAAGTTTCCAAGAATTAAAGAAAAGGCTCGTATCTGCTCCAATACTTACTCTACCATGTGGTTCAGGCGGTTACCAGATTTATAGTGATGCCTCAAAGAAAGGCCTTGGTTGCGTACTAATGCAACATGGGAAGGTTATTGCATATGCCTCACGTCAATTGAAGCCTTATGAAGTTAACTACCCGACACATGACTTAGAGTTAGCAGCTGTGGTGTTTGCATTAAAGATTTGGCGACACTATTTGTACGGTGAGACTTGTGACATCTTCACTGATCACAAAAGCCTTAAGTACATTTTTACACAAAAAGAGCTAAACATGAGGCAAAGAAGATGGTTAGAACTTCTTAAAGACTATGATGCCAACATTCATTATCACCCAGGGAAGGCGAATGTTGTAGCCGATGCTTTAAGTAGGAAAAACTTTGGTGCAGTATCTTGCCTTCAGATTCAACCTCGTATTATCTCGGATCTTGATAAAATGGGTGTTGTCATCCATATGGGTCAATCAGATGGTTATCTTGCAAAATTACAAATCGAGCCTGACCTCATCTCACGGATTAAAGAAGCACAAAAAGATGATGGAGAATTATGGGCTATATTGGAAAACATGGAGGTGGGAAAACAATATGAGTTTCATGTAGATGAACATGGAGTGATTTGATGTGGCAAAAGATTATGTGTACCCGACGACGCTGCTCTTCGTGAGGCATTGCTAGCAGAAGCACATAGCTCACCATTTTCTATCCACCCAGGATCTACTAAGATGTATCGAGATTTACGTCAAAACTTTTGGTGGAATGGCATGAAGGAAGCTGTTGCAAAGTACGTGAGTGAATGTCTTACATGCCAACAAATAAAGATTGAGCACCAACGAGCTAGTGGTCTTTTGCAGCCATTGGATATTCCATTATGGAAATGGGATGAAATCTCAATGGACTTTGTTACGGGCTTGCCTAAAACTTTGAAGAAGAATGATGCTATATGGGTCGTGGTTGATAGATTGTCCAAATCAGCTCACTTTCTGGCAATTCAGCAAGGATTTTCGGTCAGCAAGTTAGCGGATGTGTTTATAAAAGAGATTGTTCGTTTACATGGTACTCCAGCCTCGATTGTGTCTGATAGGGATCCGAGATTTACATCACGATTTTGGAAGGGATTTCAAACTGCTTTAGGTACGAGATTAAAGTTTAGCACGGCTTTTCACCCGCAAACAGATGGGCAATCAGAACGTACAATTCAAACACTTGAAGATATGCTTAGAGCTTGTACACTCGAGTGGACGGGAAACTGGGATGATTATCTATGCCCTGTCGAGTTTTCTTATAATAATAGTTGGCAAGCAAGCATTGACATGGCCCCATTCGAACTCTTGTATGGTCGAAAGTGTCGAGCACCAATTTGTTGGAACGAAGTTGGTGAGAAAATAATTGAAGGACCAGAATTGATACAAATCACGAATGACAAGGTTGCTATTGCTAGAGAAAAGTTAAAGGAAGCACAAAGCAGACAAAAGAGTTATGCAGATAAACATCGACGAGCCTTAGAATTCAAAGTTGGAGATCATGTATTCTTGAAGGTTTCGCCATGTCGTGGAGTTCGCAGATTTGGAATAAAAGGAAAGCTTAGTCCTCGTTTTATTGGTTCGTTTGAGATTCTTGAAAGAATTGGTGAAGTTTCATATCGATTAGCGCTACCACCTCAACTTTCTCACGTTCATAACGTTTTCCATGTGTCCTTGTTGAGGGGATACAACTACCACCCGCTTCATGTTATTAGTTATCCATTGCATACGATTCAAGAGGATTTATCGTATGAAGAAGAACCTGAAGCTATATTGGACCGACAAGAAAGGATTATGAGAAAGAAAGTAATTCCGTTTGTCAAAGTTTTATGGAAGAATCACTCTGAAAGAGAGGCGACTTGGGAAACGGAGGAATCTATTCGTTCTTTGTATCCAAATTTATTCGATACATAGTTTTCTTGTACGAGTATCTGTGAACCTTGTTTCCTCTTTCATTGTTAAAAAAAAAAAATTCCTTAATTACGTCCACAACTATTCAAGTCTCGACTATCAAATTTCGAGGACGAAATTTATTTTATGGGGGGATAGTTGAAATATCTGAAAGTTTTAAATTGTAATAATATGTTTAAAAAAATAATAATAATAATAATATTAACAAGAAATTTGAATAAATAAAAAAAATAATAATAATAAATTAATAATAATAATAATAAATTATAAAAGAAAAAAAAAGAATATACATTGTATATGTAGCTTCGGTAATTTAAAAAAATATATATATATTAAAAAAAATGAATTAAAACAAACTAAATAAACTAAAGGTAATTAACACACAAATATGTTTTCTTTCTGTATGTTTGTGGAATACAAGAAAACAAAATAAATAAATAAATGAATAAACAAAATGAGAAGAATCATAAATCAGATATATATGGATGCTTTTCAGATTTTCACATGCGGACAAAAGTATTATAATAATAATAATAAAATTAAAACATATATGTGTGTGGCTGTTCCTCACGTACCGAAAGCCACAAATAAACAGAGGCTTTTGCCTCCGGTCGTTTATTCGAAGGACAAAGCCGTCGGCGAGAACGGCTGGTCGACCTGTACACCCTACATCTCATCTCCATCTCGACCAACCTGTCTCCACTTTCGTTTTAAAAGGAGACGTTCGCTTTCTAGCATAACCATCTCCGCTCTCATCCTCATTTCTTCTTCCGGCGAAAAATTCAGCTCCGGCGAGAAGCAAAAACAACTGTTAAACCAGCATCGGCGCCACCAAATCGCCCTCTCAACTCCATTTCACTCTCACCGGACGAACCGAAGCCCGTCCGCCCCTGGAACGTTGTGTCCTGTGTTTCCGACAACAAAACCCATCCTTCGAACAAGCTCCAATCGTTGCAATACACACAATGTAGTCACCAGACCTCGTCGTCTACCCTACGTTTCAACTCTATTCGATTACCGAAGCAGCAAAACACCTCCGAAGACTATCAAAGCAACCTAATCTTTCAAAATATGTTCTTCCGCGGTCGGAATATCACGACGGAGGTAAGAAGATCCAAACTTTAATGTTCGTTCTGAGATTTAAACTCATATCGTCTACGTAAAACCTGTCAAAACTCAAAACTATAAAGGGCTGAGACTTAGGGTTCGGCAAGGGTGAATGATTTTGTTTGAAGAAGATGACCAAATACGTAAGATCAAATGTGTATGTAACTAGTCTAGTTGGTCAAAAGTCAAAACGTAAATATTCAAATAAGGAGTCATGGTTTTGTATTATCATTATTATCTGTATTTGTTTTTCTATCAATCTATTGAGGTTGATCCTACCAAATTTAACCTTTTATAAGCTTAAGTTTCTTCCGACCAAAGCCCAAAAATTTATTTATTAAAAACAAGCCACAAGTTATACAAACACATATTAGTTATTATTTAGAAACACAGAAATAATAATAATAATAATAATAATAATAATAATAATAATAATAATAATAATAATAATAATAATAATAAAAATGGTTACTATTGAATAATTATTTATACTAAAATATCTATACAAAATTTCGGTTATGTAAAGTAGTTAAAAATAAATTAGTAAGTCACTAAGTCACATGTAAATTTAAGTTAGGAAAATCTTGATTAGAACATAAATAAATAAATAAATAAATAAATAAATAAATAAATAAATAAATGCTTATGACGTTAAACAATATGTGTGTATGATAAATTAAACAAAATAAAACCTTCACAGTTATATATATATATATATATATATATATATATTTATTTGATAACAAATTAACAATAACTATAATGTAGGTGATTATTAATACGTGGGTATCATATTTGTATTAAATTGCCAAGCTTCAAAACAGGTACGGATTCTTACCCCTCCTTTTTCGTTTCAGTATATGATTTAATTATTTGAACCCATTTGATTCTCACATACCTTTGGAATTCCTGAACGTCTTTGATATAATCGATGTGTTTCATTTGCATTGTCCGTTATTGATTTTCAAGCATTATTTATTATTGAATATATTTTGCTTACATGTGATATAATCATTGGATTGAAATCATTATCACATGTTCTGATATTATATTATGACTTGGTTTAACGCTTAGTGAGAAGCGTATCTGATATACATTGTTGAGTTACCACTTCCGTTCTTGTAATCTGTTACCCGAGCATGTCCCCACTTGCGGAGGTGACCGCAAGCACGTCATTGCGGCATCAATGACGTGGCACCAACCGTGGCGGTGAGCTGAGATCACGGCGTCTTCTTCGTACTTGTGAGGTACATGAGGCCATAAGAAGGCGTATGGACTGGTCCTAGGATATATTTGATTTCTAGTGGATGGATCTGTGTATGCCCACACTCCATTGCACGTTCGGTACATAGGGTCTGCAGCTCTATGTGCATGTCAGTAGATATTTAAGATTCGGCTCAGGGTACATCCGTGTGATATGATTTATTTTATTGTCTTGCTTTACTTTATATCATATCATTTTGTCTTTTGTTATTATCGCATTCAATTATTTATTCTGTTACTTAAGCCTTTATCTGTAATGGGCATTCGGCTCATTCCGTTAATGTTTGTTCATAACAGGTTCACAGGTTACTCAAGGCGGGACGTGAGGAGAGAAAATCTAAGCTCTAGGATTTTTGGACCGTGAAAGTATGTTAGTGGATTTTTGTAGCTTAGGCTAGTTCATCTAATACGGTCAATTGATCAATATGTAATTAATAATTTAACCTAGGGCTCTTAAACAGTTCTTTTGGGGATCTGTAATCCTATCATTTGCTTAATAGAAACCATGTCTTCTGCTTTGATTGTTGTAATAGTGACACGTCACCCCTATTTCGGGGTGGGGTGTTACACATATTATGTAGAATGATACATGCATGCATTATATCACCTAAAACTGGTATGCTAGTAGATCTTCCAAGGCCTCGTATCATTGTCCATCTTGCTTGGAGGACACCAAATGCTCTTTCAACATCCTTTCGACAAGACTCATATCGTCACTTATAGTACTGCGTTTTAAGATTATTGTTTGGAGGATAAACGAAACTCTTTACCAATGTTGACCATTCTGAGTAAATGCCATCTGCAAGATAATATCCTTGTGTGTACTCATTCTCGTTCACTGTAAAGTTGCATTATGGTGCATTCCCTTCTTAGATTTGATTGAATACTGGTGATTGATTGAGAACATTGATATCATTGTTTGAACCTGCCACTCCAAAGAATGCATGCCAAATCCAAAGGTCGTGTGATGCCACAGCCTCTAACATGATAGTTGGATGAGATGATCACCTCGAGTATATTGCCCTTTCAAGCCGTGGCAATTTCTCCAACCCCACTGCATACAATCTATGCTTCCAAGCATTCCAACAAACCCATGTTTTTCATAATGCACCTGTAGCAACCATTGAATGTCATCTTGGTTGGGCCTTCTAAGATATTGTTATCCAAAAACCTCAACAATAGACCTACAGAACTTGTGTAGACATTTGATGGAAGTTCTTTCACCAATGCGTATGTACTCATCACATTGGTCTGCTGATGCACCAGAAGCCAATTGACGAATGGCACTTGTACATTTTTGTCTTGGTGAAAGACCTTTTACACCAATAGCATCATATCTTTGTGTGAAGTATTTAAAATATTGACAACTTCCTGGTTTAGAGATTTCTTCAATAATGCGACTAAAAAGACGTACAGTCATCCGGAACCTTCGTCTAAAGAAGCTTTCATCGTATACTGGATTTGGAGCAAAGTAATCGTTCCACAAACGAGTGTCTCTGTAACACCAGTGCCGGAATCGTAACCGGAACAGTAAGTTGCACAGTAACTCTGGCATAAACTATGTGTATTATTTGTATGTTAATACCATGTAATGCTTGACACAAAACTAACATGCAATGGATTCAGTAATCTGATTCAAACTCACAGTTTAACAGTCTGAAGCATATCAGACAACACTGAACTGACACATGAATGCTTGTTAGGATGCTATTATGTATAAACGTATGTGAGGATTTGTAGAACAAAACCATAATGGATGTCGTTACGAGAATGCTAAATGGACGGATTATTCGTATAGGTGAAGATTTATACGAATATATCTGAAAGTTTAACGTTCTGAACGATGTCCAATAATTAGAAAACCATGTTGAAAAGTGTAGTTATCGTCGTATTCGTACGGATGACGATTCGAATGAATACGCGCGATAACTGTACGATTCGATTTTAAACAGTAAATTTAATATTTCTGAAAATTTAAAATAAATGGAAGATACTTAGTTAATTTACTAGGAATTACCACCTAAAATAAATTTATAAATATTACTTTTAAAAAAAAACCGTAACATTTCGTTTCGAAAACGAAACGAAAACGACGTCTTTAAGGGAAACCGAGCAGAACCGAACGGACCCGAACACACGGGTATGCTGAAAGGCTTTGATGAGGATTTTAATCTCTCATTTTCCCCACCACCACTTCATCTTCAACCTCTCTCCCGGCACTCTCTCTCTAACATTCTCTCTCTAGAAACCCACCTCCTAACTCTCTCATTTCTCAACCAAATCGAGTGTTTTTGGTGTCAAAACGACCACCACATCACGTATATCATGAAAGTACTGAAGATCTGAGCTTTGAATCATCCATTTTGAGGTAAAATCGAGTTCTTAGTCGCTATTTTAGGGTTTTCAAAACCCTATTTCGAACCCTTTAAGAAACCGGCTAACACACCTTCAAACCTTAGGGAAATCACACTCTAACACCTTTGGGTAGTGTAGGAACAAGTGTGGGATCAAACCTTAGTCGTTTTGTTCGAAACCATGGCTGTAAGGGTGGGAGCTCGTCATGGCCGAATGGCCAACCCCACAGCCCATCAAATGAGTTGTTTTTCCCTCATTCGGCCGAATGGCCAAGTTTTCTTCGGCAGCTCCCATTCGCCCGAACCAGGCCCTTCGGCCAGGGCTCCATTCGACAGCCACATTCGACTTAGCTCTCATTCGGTCGGCCTACACCTCATATGCCCGGCAATCTCCTTCGGCCACAGCCCATGCGGCCTACCCTCTTCGGCCAACTTACATTCGGCCAAATCTGATTCGGGTGAGCCTCTTCGGCCGAACCTTTATGAAGTGGGATTGTCAGCGCGGGTTCGAACCATATGGTTTTATGCATGAATAATGTATGTAAGCATGCATGAAAGGTGGTTGCATAGTGAATGCATACATGAGAAAAGAGATATACTAGGGTTATACAAAAGGTCCTTCTAGACGATTATAGGGCCTAACCTTGGGATTGGCTATAAGTTGGGCTAAACACATGAGAAAACTACATGAAATCTATAATAGGTGTAATGGGTGAAATCATGGACATGGGTTTGGTTTAAGATGCAAGGGGTCATTCTTGAATCATATATTAATCTAAACATGGGTGACATTATCTTTCGAAATTAACACTTTTACAAATGCATTGGGAAACAAAGAATACTAGTCTTAAGTTACGGTGTTGTTCTCACGAATAATCCATAACACTTAGACAGTTCATATGAACGCATAACTACCTTGGGTGGTTCATTGAACTACTTAGAGTGGGGTTATGCAAGGAAGCGATCAAAGAATCCTGGACAATCAAAAGCTAGTAAATGGGCCCAAGGTTAATATTATTGGATTAACACAAGCCCATCATGTTGAAGTATAATTTTTCTAAATTGATTATGTTTTAATAAAAAAAAATGTACTTATAACTCTTATTAAATTAATTATATGATTTTCTAAATAAATGTTCAACTTAAAATGAATTAACTTAAAAATATTCTAACTAAAGACTTGTAATGAATACTGTGGGAATGGGGATTATTAAAGGGTAATACATTAGATTAGTTAGTGGGAAACATAGCAAATGTACACATTTGTAGCCTAGGACACTTAGTTGTACACCGAGACCAAAACCCTAGTTTGCGTCTGTTATAGATACTTATAGTATTCGAAATCTCTTAAAACAACACAGGTGTTGAAGATACTTAAACTACAATCAACGAGAGCGCATTATCTGTAGTACTTTATACTTAGCAACACAGGTGAGTTCATTTGTCCCTTTTTAAACTATTTTGTTTTACTGCGGGACTGAGAAACATGTGAATGGTTTTATATAAATGCATTATATAATTTTTGTCATGTTATATGAAATTCTCACAAAGTTCTGTTTATAAATTATTTATAAACTGCTAACTGTTAAGTTGGTTATGTATTTCGTTGATGCTAAATCTTTATAATATTAGTTATAAACTATCATGATTATAAGTCATGATTGTATATTCTATAAAACATATACTTACTCAAATTATTACTCATATAATTTATCAAATGCATATTTTCTTAAACTTATACCTTGTTATACTTGAGACTATAACTCAAAACTTATGCTCGAGGCTTTTAAATCAATATTCAATACTCAATTACATGATGCTCAGTTATTTTAGACTCGAATACTCTATGTTCGAATACTTTAAGCTAAATTCTTTTGTTCAAATGCTCAATACTTTTATTTAGTATTCAATGCTTGTGATCAATGTTCATAGTCGATACTTATACTCATTTCTCAATAAGCTCTTAAACTTAAACATATTTTCAAGTGATGGTTGGTGGGTAAACAGGTACATGTGCACATGGTATCGGAAAAGCGAAATACTGAATAATCAGCAAGGACTTCGTAAGACAGACTGATTGGCCATCGCGTATTGACCTACGAAGTCAACCCCTACTAGTCATTCAGTGCTCTTCATTGTCCATCCATGTTTTGTAACGATGGCTACTAATGGATGTCCTCTAACTGCGCACCGATGCAGACCGTTACACCCTAGTGCTCCTATGGATTGATACTGAATACCATTGGGTGTGTCCTTTGGTGATGCACCCTCCAGAAATTCAGTTGTCCATAGAAGTGAACTCATAAACTTTTTTTAAAACTCTAAAGGATGTGGTGTTGGTTGAGAGTAAAACACTTAATTATCATTAACAACAATGTCCTATGTGCCTTAGTATGTGGTGGGATGGTGTCTGGGCGGGTTGTAGGCTCGACCCTTTCGTATGCCCTATATATAAGCATACTGAGTTGGATGATACATGTGATGTTAATGAGGTTAAGGTTGTTACTCGTGTGTGTGCTTGAAACTTTTAAACAGATTACTTAAAACCATGTTGGAAATAGAAGTAGACGGTGGGTAAAACGCTTAATTATCATTAACAGCAATGTCCTATGTGACTTAGTATGTGGTGGGATGGCGTCTGGGCGGGTTGTAGGCTCGACCCTTTCATATGCCCTATATATAAGCATACCGAGTTGGATGATACATGTGGTGTTAATGAGGTTAAGGTTGTTACCGAAGGGGTTTGTCAATGATGTTGTGTGCGTGCTTTAAACTCTTAAACAGAATGTCTTAAAGCAGGGATGGGAATGGAATTGAATGGAAGGTAAAATGCTTAATTATCATTAACAACAGTGTCATATGTGGGTCCAAATATGTGGTGGGATGGCGTCGGGCGGGTTGTAGGCTCGACCCTTTCGTATGCCCTATATATAAGCATACCGATCTGGATATTACATGTGATGTTAATGAGGTTAAGATTTTACCTGAAAGGTTTGCAAAGCTATTTTTCAAATACTAAAACCATATGAACTCACCAATCATTGTGTTGACTTTATTTTCTTACATGTTTTCTCAGGTGACGTACAGGAATAAGGTTAGGCTAAGGATTGCATGCTAGGATGCTCTGTTAGAGGACCTAGTAGTTTTTGGAGAGCACATCTTTTGTTGATCATTGTGAATCACATTTTGATATCTTGTACAGTTACAAGATAGTAAACATTTGATTCTTTTGATAGGTTTACT
The DNA here is from genome assembly GCA_009363875.1 of Mikania micrantha. NCBI lineage: Eukaryota > Viridiplantae > Streptophyta > Magnoliopsida > Asterales > Asteraceae > Mikania > Mikania micrantha. Next base: position 47,397,285 of record CM018682.1, on the reverse strand, counting down.
TAGTTAAATTACTAAATATTGTCAATTGTAATTTAACTTTGTAATCCTAGTTTAATGTTAATTGTGCTTTAGTTGTTCTCGATATTGATTCTATGTAAACAATCTGATCATTTCGATTATCATTCCGATATCGCGCCCCGAGATCCTTCCGCCCGACGGGACACACGATTCGGCCCGCCGGCTCGGGGTGTGACAGTCTCCATCCTTCCGGCCTCTATTGAAGTATTTCCGTTTGCCCTTATGTATAGAAGAACTTCCCTCTTGTGAATTAGCCTCATCTTCAGCATCAAGTGCAAACAACTGCATCGTTATTTCTTCAACATCGTTGGAAATGAGAGATTGAAAGTGTTTAGTCAACATATTTGGGATGTTTTGTGGGGCTTGTTCATCATCTGAACTTATTTTGAATTGTATAGCAAAGTGTTTGAGGATAAGGAATGTGTGTGTGCGAAAATGGTTGGTCTAGATAGGTATTTATAGTGGAAAAAGTAGCCGTTGTGGATTTAAATTTGTTATTTCTATTTTTTTAAAAAAATAGCCGTTATGAAAAAGACAAGGAAACTAACCTTTGGGAATTTGAATTTGTTATTTCTATTTGTTTTTTTAAAAATTAGCCGTTAGGAAAAAGGCAAGGAAACTAGCCGTTAGGAAAAGACAATAAAACTAACCGTTATATAAGGTAAAATTCCATTACATTATAAGTAAATTACATGACATAAAAAAATAAAAAAAGTTCTTAAGTTATGATAAACTTAAAATTAAAACTGACAGTCGAAAAACTCAAAATACATCTAATTTCCCCGAGCATAGTCATACTTCTTTCGGATTTCATTACACAATGCCTCGTGTTCAGCTCGTTGAAATGAATTCATATAACTTGTATCGATGAAGAGAAGCTTCTGCTCTTCTATTTCCATTATCTTCTGTTTCAACTCCAAAAACTTGTCGATTCTTTTCTCAAATTTCTCGATTGCCTGAGTCCTCACCTTATTGCTTAAAAATAAGTCATGAATAAGGCTCAACTTCTTTAACTCGTATTCAGACGACTCTTCTGCCGCTTTAACTTTGAGCTTGGCCTTTGCTTTGGCCTTGTCTCTCCCAATTGGACGAGATTGAGGTTCGTATGGGGGTTCCTGCTCATCATCACCATCTTCAAGTGATACAAACATTTCAGGATTGTCACCAAAGTTGGCATCAGAAGCGGAGCTCGCGTACCCTCCACTGCTGTTTGTCTTTGATCTTTTGGGGGCTTGAAAACCATGCACTTTGGTAGCGGAGTTGTACTTACCATGATATTTAACAACATTCCATACATGTTCGTACAGCGGAGTTGTACTTACCATTGATATACAAAAGTCTAGCTTCCACGAGATATTGGTCTTCTGACCAACCACTTATGTAATGAGACTTCACCTGCAAATATAAGTCATTAAATCTATTCACCTTTGATTTAAACATATGCCAATGACTTCTTAGATTATGAGCATCTCTTGAAACCATAGGCGGTGCATCGTTGTAGTATGTTTCTATCTTATTCCAATAAGCATCCCCAGTTTTGTTGTTTCCAATTATTGGATTCTCAGATATTGATATCATAGCTTGTGCCAACAACACCTCATCACTTTGTGGCCACTTTTGACGATTCACCTTGCTTGGTTGTTCTTCGTTCTCTATCACTATTTTTTTTTTCTTTCTTTCTTCTTCTTCTTCTTTTCTGCTTTTGATTTTGATGGTGATTCCTCAACGTGTTGCTCAACTTGAACTTGTGATTGTTGCTTTGGTAGAGTTTGTTTAAATTGTTACCATTGTTGAAATTGTTTCCATTGAGAAACACTTTGAAAATCAAATGTTGGCTGTGGAAACTGAGAAAATGAAGCCGGTTGTGAAAACCCGGGACTTTGGTAAAATTGACTGAAACCTCCTAGTTGGGAAAACTGAGAAAATGAATGTGGTTGTAAAAACTGAGCAAATGAAGGTGGTTGGGGTGAGTTTCGCTCTTCACCGTCATCATCGTCTAACATTCTGGTGAACGAAAATGGGGCTCTTGGATCCATTTGAGAGTGAAATTTGAAAGAATTTAAGAGAACTTAGAGGATTTTGGTGTGAAAATTTAGTTTATATAAATGAGTATTTGCTGGAATTTTTTTTTAAAATTAGCCGTTAGGCTATTTTACCGTTAGATTAAAAAAAACAATTGAATTTAATTTGTTATGGGCCCCACTTTTAATCCATCCGTTTGTGAACGCCGGGAAGTGCGAAACCCCACTTGCTTCCTTTCTTCTGTCAGGCTCCAGTGCATCCCTTAGAAGGGCTTCCTCCAATTGGACCAAATGCTTCCTCTGCACGTGCGCAGTGGAGGCCGTCTTAGCTAATAGGTTTGACAGCTACACCTGGGAGAAATCAACCATTTCAGCTCCACCTACAAGCAATAGAATAAAAATTAAAAACGATTAAAGTTGTAAGACAACATCCTGGTCTCAAAATATGACTTGATGTCAGCAAAATAGAAGCTCAAATACAAGCACCAAAAAGAAGCATTTCACACACTTACATCCAAAACATTTGAGCTTTCTTAATGTATATTCACAATTTAAAAAGTAGAAGCAAATAGCAAACACCAAAAAATAAAGAAATTATTGGAATACTTAAATACCTTTTAGAAAAAGAACTATCAAGACTCAGTTTCCTTCAAATCTAAACCTTCAATCATTTTCATTAAATAACTCTGTAACACATCATTGAAGCTGAAATTATAAATCATAATTAAAGATTTATAAAGAAGAATCAAACTAAAATGCATAAAGCTTAAAGTTCAAATTTACATCATAAAGGTAAGAAAATTCAAAATTAGGACTACCATAACCTAACCAAATTTGGGTGTCTTCATTGTGTCAAAACAGGTGTCTTCATTGTTACTTTACATCTCTTTCAAACCAGGGACTCAAACTCAACAACAGTTGCATATTCAAGCTACTGGAAGCATAATTGTAGCATTTTTGGTTTTTTTATACATTTTTTGCTTAAAATATGTAACATTTCAAGTTTGTTTTTATGATTGCAAGGTCCAAAAACCATAATTTTTACACTTTATGCATTTTTATAGTTATTTTAGAACAAAAAATTATACGCACGTTTGAATACCCTAGCACATTTCCATACCTAAATGCATTTTATTTTGGATTTTGTAATTCCAGTTTCTACTATCATCACATAAGCAACCTACGTACATATATAAAAAAACGAAAAATAGATCAGCGCTCGGTTATAAAATTAACATAACAAACCTACAAATATATTTGGTATAATTAACATAAATTGATTCATGTCCAAACCTGCATACACTTTATGCAAATTTATAGTTGTTTTAGAGCAAAAAAATTACACCCAACACATTTGCGTACCTAAAAGCATTTGATTTTGGATATTGTAATTCCGGTTTCTACTTCACCACATAAGCAACCTACATACATATATGAAACCAAGTGTTCTATAATCAAACTTAAAGAAACATAGATAATTCCTAATTTTTTTACCTACAGTAGCATATATCGTGCATCCAACTATATAATACAAATATACCTCATGGCCGCATTGGTTTGGTCAAATAAGCCAAAGTGATACACATGACTCGTCCATCTGCTCTGATGTACAAAATAAACTATAAAATAAAAGGCAAGAGAAACCTCACACGAATTAACTGGCTACGCATATCTAGTCATCTAACCCGATTTATTAATTATTATAGTAAAAGTTCATTTTATATAGTAATAATTTTTAAACTTGAAAAGTTACCTCAAATCCTATTCATGGCTGCAAAAATACTATCATTGAAACAAGCTTTTTATACACTCCCAAATGCACCATGTCCTATTTCGTTGTCTTCATGAGGATTGTTTGTTGCAGACATGCATTAATGTAGGTCTCAAACCGGATCAAGAACGTAGCTTTATTACCCAGATCATCACCAATTGACTCTAACAAGTGCGGAATCCATGCTAGAATCAAGAAAGCAAGTAGAAAAATGAAATCTTTGTATTAAATACTGAAGTTTGAGTACAGATGCCTCAATACGTCTAGAGAGCAAATGTCTAGGGATTCCAACCTAAACTAGTACACAATGCGTCTATTTATACTAATCTAGGTGTACTCGAAATCTAACACAAAAATATTTCGAGTACTCGAACACTTGAGGTATTCGAAATATCTATACACGAAATCAACAAAACTATCAAAATTTTGGACTTTAACTCTTCCAATGTTTGACTTTGTCAGTCTTCATCGTGTAGTGGGCTCTACAAACTCCCCCTAGACTGGCGAAGTCAACCAATAGGAAGAGTCATAGAATGTGGTCCGGCTCCTGCATATAGCTTCAAATCAATAGCATACGCAACAGTGTGTGTAAACGGCTTTGCTTCTTCGTCAGATCCATGGTAGACTCTGATCGGTGAGTTGTGAAGTTTCATCATGTCCTCTTTCCCATACTTCAAAAGATCCATCGGATCAAGAATCATATCAATGTCATTGATGTCGTCCTTGTTCCTGAGAATGATTGCTGCAAGGTTATGTTCATCAAAATACCAAGATAAAAAGTTAGACAATGAGTTGTCGGGGACTCTCGGGGAACCTGGGACAGCAATCTCAACGAGTGGTGGAGGATACTTGTAGTAAATCCAAGGCTCTTTCGTCACAGGATCTATAATGCACTTTGAGACGAAGCATCTTCCCTTGGCCATCTTCATCATAGGGAAATACTTTTCGCATTGATCCTTGATAAACTTGGCAAACAAACTGGCCTGAGTGTCCTTGGATGGATTGAAGAACATTGCGTTGTTGATGCTTCTAATGTCAAACTTTGGTATCGTGCAGAAGTCTCGCGGTCTCTTGTAGAACTCATCCTTGCCATTTCTCCGCTTGACCAGATATATATCTCTCTCCTTATCGTACATCCAGCAGCATACCTCTGATCTGTCGTTGCGAACAACAAATATATTTCGATCATTGATATAAAAGTGTGCTCTGGATGTTCAACATTCATCTCCCCTAGCCAAGTTGCTCTTACTTCCCTAGGCGTCGGGGTCCAGTCCTTCTGCTTATCAAACCAGCTGTTAATAACGGTTCCCAGAGGAGGAGTTTCTTTGCCATCTTGACCGATATACTTGTGACAATACAAGTAATCCACATACGGGTCTTTGGTTACATCGACGATAACAACATTCTTTGGTTCTTCCTTTTCGTCTTCATTTGGAAACAAATTTCCAAGTCCGGCTTCATCTAGCTCTCCACCAAGCTCTTCAAAGTCAAAATCCTCGGGAAAATCATCAAACAAACCATCAAAGCTAGCTCTTGCAGCTTCATCTGGTTGAACACAATCTCCAAAAGGGATATCATCAGGAATATTGTAACACCCCGACCGACGGCGGAATCATCGGGATGCCACGAGGGATGTGTAGATTGTTCAAAAGCTCATGGGCATCTAAATCAAATCATCATATATCATTTAATCAACCACATTAATTACACAAAAATCATGTTCATCATGAATCAAATACATCAAATACACAAAAGATTTAGTTAAACTAACTAAACTCTAATCGCCAGAAATTTAGTTAATTAACTAAGTCCAAGAATCCTATATGATGATGATGTCCAAAATAGAAGAGATCATCCTCTTCATCCTACTTGTCTCCATCACCTGAAACATGTAAGAAATCAAGTGTCAACTACAAAAGTAGTTGGTGAGTAATCATAAGTTTTTATATTTAAAAATGTTTTAGTAAAAATGAGTTTGAAAGTTTATGCTTAAAAGGGTTTTATAAAATGCTTTGTTTAAAACGGGTATAAAACTTATGATCTTCTTGAGAAAATCCATATGAATACATGTATGAGATAATCCAACACACATCCATCAATTCAACAGCCAAACACATACACAATCACATAACCACATAACCAAATCAATCATAGCCAATCACAAATAATCATAATCAAATATAGGCAATCAATCCACAACAAATCAACCAAACTCAATCAATCATATTCTCAATCAATGTTCGTGACTATACATGATTCCTTATGTATTTAACATAAGTTAGATACATGAATCATGGAGTGGTCGCTAACCACGTGACAATACATGAAGCCAAAGCAAATAACCGAAGTCAAAGGCAATGCTTCACAGATGTGGAAACCATCCACGTAACAATACATGAAGTCAAAACAAATAACCGAAGTTAAAAGTAATGATTTCACGGAGTATGAGACAATACATGTAATCTTTGTTATTCACCGAAGTCAATAACAATGTTTACACGGATTTATAATAATCAGTGATAATCCATAATAATGATAATTCATAATAGTGAATATCATAATGATAAACAGGTATTATCCTTGTGTTATCAAAATAATATTTAAACCGGTATACATGTTTCACCTCCGAGTTTTAAAACTAAAACAGTTTAAAGTAAGGGAGGTTATGAGAACTCACCTGAAGTCCTTAGAATCAGTGTCCTCGTATTATGCGCGCTCGCGTAGATAAACTCGAGATTAACTCAATTATCTGAAATTAAATTTATGTCCGTACTCATGAGTATACTTGTTTCATTTCGATTGGTTATTCACGAGTGTTTCTCTTTTAATTAAATCATTAATGTTTTCTTAACTTAGTTTACTTATCCTAAGTTAAGATAACTTCTAAATCTTTTATAAATGAGTATCATCCATTCATAGCTTAGTCTTGTTAGTTTCTAACTAGGTTATCATGATCCACTTGTTATGATATTTTAGGTATCCAATTGCATGCATGTTCACTATTTGACCACCTTGATTATATTACTAACACTGTAATTAAGATTTAATAAAATCCATATTTAAGTTGATTATAACACAAGTTCAACATACATATAAATCCTTATTTTTCTTAAAATCCAAATTAAAAGAGAAAGGTGGTAACTACTCATGTGTTCATGCATGCATGGATACTCCCTTAAGTGTATCTATGCTTATATATGTATAGATATGTATTCTTACACATCATGGCCTTTGCCTTAACCCCTATGTTAATCCCAAATTTAAGTTTCATCCCATTAGAGCAGCGAACCCTTAGGGTTAAACTAAAGGTTCGGCCTAGTGAAGGTTAGAGGGTTCGGCCAAAAGAAGTAGCAGGGTTCGTCCCTATCAGATTAGTGTAGGGTTCGTGACTCCCATGAGTTCGGCTAACAGGATGATGGTTCGGCTAAGGCTCTCCCGGTTAAAAGGCCATAGCTTCGCTGCACATGCAACCTCCACGAACCATTATGGTTCGGTTATGAAGAAAAGGGTTCGTTCCAACCTGTGCATGGTTCGTGAGGTAGTAGGTTCGTTGCATGAGAGTTCGCCTGCTAGTCAGAGGGTTCGTCGGACTGGCTAGGGTTCGCTAGACCAAATAGTTCGTTGGCCTAACCTGCAAAGGTTCGTTAGGCTGGGTTCGGTGCAGTAGGGTTCGGCCTCTAGGGTTTGGCGAAGCCACTATCACAGCCGCCACAGGGTTCGGCTAAACCAGCAAGGGTTCGGTCCTCAAGCTGTGTTGCGAACCAGTCCATCATCCTCTTCAATTTCGAACTTTTGCAGGTTTAAGATCATCAATAACTTCTCATGATTCAACAATAACCCGATTTACACATTACAAAACATAATTCGTATTCCATATCATAGCTAAACCCGTTTAGGGTTTTCAAACCAAAAACCGAAAAGTAAACTGGAATTCTCACCTGCAAATCGTAATAAATCTCTGGATTTTCTTGTATCTTCTTGTTCCTCTCGATCTTGTGGTCGTTTAGGCTCCGAGATCACGTGATTTCGTCAAGGAACGAAAAAGTTATGCTAGAGAGAAGTTGGTTGTGTTGTGGGTGACGAAAATGAGAGGGTTTAGAGAGAGAATGTGTTTGTGAAAAATGAAGAAGAAGGAGGAGGTTCCTCCTCTTTTATCGCGTGTCAATCCCCGGGTCCGGTCTCGTTTTTATCGCGATAATCATAATAAATAAAATGCTCGGTCTTCTAACGTAACGTATTTAAAACAATAACTCGTTTTAAATAAATTAGTTTTATTTAATTAAAATAGGTTTAAATAATTTGTTTCGTAAAATAAATTCCGTTTCGTTTTCGTTAAATAATTATTTAAATAAATTAATTTATTCGAAAACATTTTAGGTTGTGATTCCTAATAAACGTTTTAAGATTTTATTTACCAATTTAATATCGTGAGATATTATTTAATTATCTCGTCGAAACACGTTACTCGCGTACGTATTCGTAAAGATCGTCACCTTTGCGAATCCGACGCTCGTATCGTATTTCGAGTTGATTTAATGATTTATGGAATATCGTTTTAGAACATTATTCTTATTAATTAAATTCGTGTGAATCGTCATTCACGCGAATATATTATTAAGTAAATATTTCTAAATCAACATTCGCGTTTTAAGTAATGACCGTAACCTCACATCGCGTATTTATTATTCTCATCATTATTAAATTTAATATCATCATTTCCCAAACCAAAACCCACTAAACCCTAGTCACTGACACATCCATGATAGACCGAAATATGCATATATATAGGGCATATGTAAGGGTCAGTCGCAACTGCCCTAGCCACCGTCCCACCGCTATTTCGATAAACCATGACCATGGGTCCTTAACTACGTTTAGTAACCAGACTCCAACAAACTCCCAGTTCCATCACAAAACAATTCTCAACCAATAATCCTTCATCATCAGTAATAAGTAACTGCAATAAACACTACGGGTCTGTTTAGTTGAATTACAACTAAACTTCCCGTGGTTTACGCGTATAATAAATTATAATCATGTATACCAGTAACAGTGATAATATCAGTAATGTCAATCAATAATTTCATAATCATTCATAATAATTAACTCTCCAGTCGTAACAGTACAATCGTACGGATGTACGGACGTACGGACAACTGAAAGTTCAGTGATGTTACAGTCTCCCCTAGTTAAAGGAATTTCGTCCCGAAATTTAACCTGGAGTGACCGTAGTAAATAAATGTGGGTACTTAAGCTTCATCTGATCTTCCCGCTCCCATGTGAATTCTGGACCCCGCTTCGATTCCCAACGTACTTTGACAATTGGAATTCTACTGCGTTTGAGCTGTTTAACCTCACGATCCATTATCTCCACTGGTTTTTCAACGAAGTGCATGGTATCATCGATACGAATGTCATCGAGTGGTACCTGAAGATCTTGATCAGCTAAGCACTTTCTTAGATTGGACACGTGAAACGTCGGATGCACATTACTAAGTTCTGGAGGAAGTTCTAATTTGTAAGCAACCTTCCCGATCCGTTCAAGGATCTTAAAAGGGCCAACATAACGTGGAGCAAGCTTCCCCTTCTTTCCGAATCGAACAACGCCCTTCCAAGGCGACACTTTAAGTAATACCATATCTCCCACTTCAAACTCCAAAGGTTTTCTTCTTTTATCCGCGTAGCTCTTCTGTCGACTGCGAGCAGCTAACAGATTGTCACGGATCTGGCGGATCTTGTCAGTCGTTTCCTGAATAATCTCAGGACCAGTAATCTGCGAATCGCCAACTTCGGTCCAACAAATAGGTGACCGACATTTCCTGCCATAAAGAGCTTCAAACGGTGCCATACCAATGCTCGCGTGATAACTGTTGTTATACGAGAACTCAACCAATGGTAGATGGCTATCCCAATTGCCACCGAAATCGATGACACAAGCTCTTAACATGTCTTCCAGTGTCTGAATCGTTCGCTCCGTTTGACCATCCGTTTGAGGATGATAAGCGGTGCTAAGATCCAGTCTTGTTCCAAAAGCTTCATGAAGTGATTCCCAAAATCGTGCCGTGAAACGAGCATCACGATCCGATATTATGCTTAGGGGAATACCATGTCGGCTAATGATTTCATCAATGTAGATACGAGCTAACTTCCGCACAGGGTAAGTTTCGCGTATCGGTAAGAAATGAGCCGACTTAGTCAATCTATCAACAATAACCCAAATGCTATCTTTACCGTTTGCAGTTCGTGGAAGTTTAGTAATAAAATCCATGGAGATATTCTCCCACTTCCACATCGGTATTTCTGGTTGTAGTAACAATCCAGAAGGTCGCTGATGTTCTGCCTTGACCTTAGCACAGTTAAGGCACTTAGACACATACTCAGCAATATCCTTCTTCATTCCAGGCCACCAGTACAAGCCCCTAAGGTCTTGATACATCTTGTCAGAACCTGGATAGATCGAGTAACGAGACTTATGAGCTTCATTCATAATAATCATCCTGAGATCACCCCTGTTCGGTATCCACAATCGGTTCAAGTAATACATTAAACCATCATCCTTAGTTTCCAACAGTATCTCAGCCCCGCAAGACATCTCATTTTTCAAGTCATTTTGAGCCAAGGAGTGTTGTTGGGCTGTGAGAATATCATTACGGAGGTTATTGTGCACTCGGACACTATGGATCTGAACTTGACTTTTGCGACTAAGCGCATCTGCTACTACATTCGCTTTACCAGGATGGTAGCGAATTTCACAGTCATAATCGTTCAACAGTTCAACCCACCTCCGTTGTCTCATATTGAGCTCTTTCTGATTCAGAATATGTTGCAAACTTTTATGATCAGTAAAGACAACACACTTCGTGCCATAAAGATAATGTCTCCATATCTTCAAAGCAAACACAACTGCACCAAGTTCCAAGTCGTGTGTAGTGTAGTTCTTCTCATGAATCTTTAATTGTCTTGATGCATAAGCCACGACCTTTCCCCGTTGCATGAGAACACAACCGAGACCCAGGTTGGAAGCATCACAATAAACCACAAAATCATCATTTCCATCAGGCAATGTCAAGACAGGAGCATCACAAAGCTTCTGCTTCAGAGTCTGAAATGCCTCTTCTTGCTTTGGTCCCCACTCGTATGGCCTATTCTTCTGAGTCAAAGCAGTGAGTGGGACCGCAATCTTGGAGAAGTTCGATATGAACCGCCGATAGTAACCGGCAAGTCCAAGGAACGATCGAATCTCCGTCGGTGTCTTCGGTGTACTCCAATTCTTCACTGCATCAATCTTTGCAGGATCCACGTGAACACCGTATTCGTTGACTATGTGCCCCAAGAATTGAACTTCCTTAAGCCAAAATTCACATTTAGAGAATTTGGCATACAGTCGCTCTTCCCTCAGGATCTCCAAAACCAACTTAAGGTGTTTCTCGTGTTCTTCCTTTGTCTTTGAGTAAATCAGGATATCATCAATGAATACGATCACAAATTTATCTAAGTATGGCCTGCAAACACGGTTCATGAGGTCCATGAAAACCGCAGGTGCATTGGTAAGGCCGAAGGGCATTACCAGGAATTCATAATGGCCATATCTCGTTCTGAAAGCAGTCTTGGGAATATCATCATCATGTACGCGAAGCTGATGATACCCAGACCTAAGATCGATTTTTGAAAACCATGCCGAGCCTTGAAGCTGATCGAAGAGATCATCGATACGCGGCAGTGGATATCGATTCTTGATTGTAAGTTTGTTCAATTCGCGGTAATCGATGCACATTCGGAATGACCCGTCCTTCTTCTTGACAAACAGGACCGGTGCACCCCATGGCGAATGGCTCGGGCGGATGAACCCTTTATCGGTAAGTTCTTGCAGTTGACTCGCCAATTCTTGCAACTCTGAGGGCGCGAGTCTGTAGGGAGCTTTGGCGACTGGGTTCACACCAGGTACCAAGTCGATTCGGAACTCAACTTGACGTTCTGGTGGAAGACCCGGCAAATCGTCTGGAAAGACTTCTGGAAAATCTCGTATCACCGGAACATCTTCAATTCTCTTTTCTTTCTCTTTCTTCTCCACAATGTGTGCTAAGAAGGCTATACATTTCTTCCTAAGGTACTTGTGTGCTTTAGTGCAAGACATCAGCTTAAGACCTTTACTAGCAGTTTCTCCAAATATTCTCAAAGTTTCACCCGAAGGTAATGGAATACGAATATATTTCTCATGACAAACAATCTCCGCTCTGTGGGTGGCCAACCAATCCATGCCTATGATAACATCGAAGCTACCAAGATGCATATGTATAAGATCAATTGGGAAAACGTGATCATTTAAGTTCACAGTACATCCAATGATAATAGTGTCAATATCAATAGTGTTTCCGTCAGCCACTTCCACGTTAAACGGTTTATCTAAGTATGTACGTGTTCTACCAAGCAAGCATTCAAAATCATATGAAACAAAACTCCTATCGGCACCAGAATCAAATAAGACAGATGCATAAGAGTTGTTGATCAGAAATGTACCGCTGACCACATCCTGGTTGGCTTGAGCAGCTGGAGCATTCAGTTGAAAAGCCCGGCCTCTTGCCACCCTTTGATTATTCCCGGTCAACTTTGGGCATTGATTCCTGAAGTGACCCACTTCACCACATTCATAACAGGCTCTTGCCTGTGCTTGAGGTACCTGGCGAATGGGTACAGCCGGAATAGGTTGGGTTTGAGGAGCTGGTAGTGCAAGCGGTGCTTGTTGCATCCTTTGTGCTTGCGGTGCACTCCGACAAACGTTTGCATAGTGCCCGAACTTGCCACAGTTGTTGCAAACGCGACACGGCAAGTTAGGGGCATGATGATATCTGCAAGTGTTACATTGGGGAGTGTTCCCAGTGTAACTTCTTGCAGCAGAATTGTTTGATGATTGCTGCGCAAACTTCGCAGCAGGTACAGTTACCATGAAATTCCTATTCTTTCTCTTCTTGTTGCTGCTTTTGGACGAGCTAGCAGCTTCAGACTTGACTTCAGTTTTGACTTCCTTTGCAGCAGTCTTGGTGTCAGTCTTCTTATATCCCTTTCGAGTAAGAGTTCCATTCTTCACGTGATTGTCAGTAAGAGTTGCAGATAACCGGATTGCAGCCTCAAGTGTTTTGGGATTGCTCCCATAGACTGTATCCTGAATCTGCACCGGCAGCCCGCCGATATACTTCTCAATCGCCCTTTCCAAGGGTGTCACCAAGTGAGGTACCAGCAAGCTATACTCATGAAACTGAGTATTGTAGATGACATTCTCTCCGCTATCCTGCTTGAGTTCCCAGAACTCAGCCTCCAGTTTCCTCATCTCGCTTCTAGGACAGAATTCAGTGGTCATCAGAGTCTTGACCTCTGTCCATGTCAGTGCTAAGGCAGCATCCACTCCCCTAGTTCGCTTTTCCCCATTCCACCAAGTCAGTGCTCTCTTTTGGAAAACACTGGTGGCATAGCGAACTTTCAGATTCTCAGGGCATTCGCTGTTGATGAAGGTGTTCTCCATACTCTCAAACCACTGCAGCAGGCCAGTGGCTGATTCAGCACCCGTAAATTTCAAGGGATTACAGGAATTGAAGTGTTTGAACGTGCAAGTTGTCTGGTTTGCACCACCTCGGTTCTGGTTGATGTTCTGGTTGGCCTGAGTCAACTGGTTCACCAACCCAGTGATGAGGTTAGCTAACTCTTGCATGCCAGGGTTAGCATTACCGTTAGCATCCTCTGCGTTCGTATCATCTCCGTTGTGACGGCGAGGCGGCATGTTTCTGAAGGAAATAGAAACATGTTACTACCGTTTACAACGTAAGTCATACAAACAATGTTTAAATGAGTCCATTAGACAATTAGGATTACATATAGGAACTATATTTCTTTCCCATTAGTCATTAAACTCAAAAAGGTTTATAATTTCCTATTATTATTCTAAGTGTCCTAGTTGGTCATAACTAGTGTTAACTAACTATTTCCTAGATCCTATACATTCTTCACTCTATACTAACACTGACAACCTCCCAATGCAATGCAACAAGCTTATATATAGGGCATATGCAGAGGTAGATCGCAATCTCCCCTACACCGTCCCACCACCGTTCCATTGCACCACGATTATGCCCTTGCTAGTGTGTAGAGTGTGTCATGTACTTCACCATAATCTCACTTCACAAACCTTATCCTAAATAGGATAATTTTGAGTGAAGTGATCACTAGTGTCCTTGAACAATTAGGTTTGCCTAATGTCTAAGTTCACCTGACATGTAGGCTCGCCTATTTCTAAGTTCACCTAATGTCTAAGTTCACCTGACATTAAGTTTCCCCCAATTGTATAAGTTCACTAAAACCCATATCAATCCCAGTGTAGGTAATCATCATTAAGGGTTCATATCATCACGAAGTGCTCTTATTGTCATTAAGTGTTCATATCCTCCCTATAGTTTATTCTCATCAAGTGTCCATACCATCACTAAGTGTTAGTATCATCACTATGCGTTTATATTATCATCAAGTGTCTATATCATCACCCAAGTCCATATCACATCACTAATCGCTCATTATCGTTCATTAATCCTATGCACCCTACGTGTCCAATCCGTATGTTTTTATAAGGGAATTTATAAGTGTTTATCAAGTGTGATCATCCAAAGTGTCAATCCAAACCAACCTTAACCAACAGACCATCAACATCCATCTCACAATAATTCCTAGTAATATCCTAAGTTCCTGACACTGACAGACTCCCAATATACTACAAATGGTATATGTATAGGGCATATGTAGGGTTCAGTCGCAACTGCCCCAGCCACCGTCCCACCACCTTTGTAGTATACCACGAGTGTGTCCTTGTCTGGAGTTTATAGATAAAACAAATAATCCCTAAAGCAGATAATTCCTAAGCATTTAATCTCCTAAGCAGGTAATTTCCCAAACGGGTAGTTCCCACATTCTTCAATACTGACATCCACCCAATGTACCGTAAATGGTATATATATAGGGCATATGTAAGGGTCAGTCGCAACTGCCCTAGCCAACGTCCCACCACCTTTACGATACACCACGTGTATGTCCTTATCGAATCATTAGGGCACACGTAAGCAAGAAATCAATAAGCAGTATATATATCAGATGTATAACAGGAGTTCAATTAACATGTAATAAACACATAAGCATGAATCCTGAATATACTAACTAGTGTATGAATTTATTCATACTAGGGTATCCTACGGTTATAGACTAGGTCAACCATTTCTAGTAACCTAATTCCCTATAACCCAGGCTCTGATACCAATCTGTAACACCCCGACCGACGGCGGAATCATCGGGATGCCACGAGGGATGTGTAGATTGTTCAAAAGCTCATGGGCATCTAAATCAAATCATCATATATCATTTAATCAACCACATTAATTACACAAAAATCATGTTCATCATGAATCAAATACATCAAATACACAAAAGATTTAGTTAAACTAACTAAACTCTAATCGCCAGAAATTTAGTTAATTAACTAAGTCCAAGAATCCTATATGATGATGATGTCCAAAATAGAAGAGATCATCCTCTTCATCCTACTTGTCTCCATCACCTGAAACATGTAAGAAATCAAGTGTCAACTACAAAAGTAGTTGGTGAGTAATCATAAGTTTTTATATTTAAAAATGTTTTAGTAAAAATGAGTTTGAAAGTTTATGCTTAAAAGGGTTTTATAAAATGCTTTGTTTAAAACGGGTATAAAACTTATGTTCTTCTTGAGAAAATCCATATGAATACCTGTATGAGATAATCCAACACACATCCATCAATTCAACAGCCAAACACATACACAATCACATAACCACATAACCAAATCAATCATAGCCAATCACAAATAATCATAATCAAATATAGGCAATCAATCCACAACAAATCAACCAAACTCAATCAATCATATTCTCAATCAATGTTCGTGACTATACATGATTCCTTATGTATTTAACATAAGTTAGATACATGAATCATGGAGTGGTCGCTAACCACGTGACAATACATGAAGCCAAAGCAAATAACCGAAGTCAAAGGCAATGCTTCACAGATGTGGAAACCATCCACGTAACAATACATGAAGTCAAAACAAATAACCGAAGTTAAAAGTAATGATTTCACGGAGTATGAGACAATACATGTAATCTTTGTTATTCACCGAAGTCAATAACAATGTTTACACGGATTTATAATAATCAGTGATAATCCATAATAATGATAATTCATAATAGTGAATATCATAATGATAAACAGGTATTATCCTTGTGTTATCAAAATAATATTTAAACCGGTATACATGTTTCACCTCCGAGTTTTAAAACTAAAACAGTTTAAAGTAAGGGAGGTTATGACAACTCACCTGAAGTCCTTAGAATCAGTGTCCTCGTATTATGCGCGCTCGCGTAGATAAACTCGAGATTAACTCAATTATCTGAAATTAAATTTATGTCCGTACTCATGAGTATACTTGTTTCATTTCGATTGGTTATTCACGAGTGTTTCTCTTTTAATTAAATCATTAATGTTTTCTTAACTTAGTTTACTTATCCTAAGTTAAGATAACTTCTAAATCTTTTATAAATGAGTATCATCCATTCATAGCTTAGTCTTGTTAGTTTCTAACTAGGTTATCATGATCCACTTGTTATGATATTTTAGGTATCCAATTGCATGCATGTTCACTATTTGACCACCTTGATTATATTACTAACACTGTAATTAAGATTTAATAAAATCCATATTTAAGTTGATTATAACACAAGTTCAACATACATATAAATCCTTATTTTTCTTAAAATCCAAATTAAAAGAGAAAGGTGGTAACTACTCATGTGTTCATGCATGCATGGATACTCCCTTAAGTGTATCTATGCTTATATATGTATAGATATGTATTCTTACACATCATGGCCTTTGCCTTAACCCCTATGTTAATCCCAAATTTAAGTTTCATCCCATTAGAGCAGCGAACCCTTAGGGTTAAACTAAAGGTTCGGCCTAGTGAAGGTTAGAGGGTTCGGCCAAAAGAAGTAGCAGGGTTCGTCCCTATCAGATTAGTGTAGGGTTCGTGACTCCCATGAGTTCGGCTAACAGGATGATGGTTCGGCTAAGGCTCTCCCGGTTAAAAGGCCATAGCTTCGCTGCACATGCAACCTCCACGAACCATTATGGTTCGGTTATGAAGAAAAGGGTTCGTTCCAACCTGTGCATGGTTCGTGAGGTAGTAGGTTCGTTGCATGAGAGTTCGCCTGCTAGTCAGAGGGTTCGTCGGACTGGCTAGGGTTCGCTAGACCAAATAGTTCGTTGGCCTAACCTGCAAAGGTTCGTTAGGCTGGGTTCGGTGCAGTAGGGTTCGGCCTCTAGGGTTTGGCGAAGCCACTATCACAGCCGCCACAGGGTTTGGCTAAACCAGCAAGGGTTCGGTCCTCAAGCTGTGTTGCGAACCAGTCCATCATCCTCTTCAATTTCGAACTTTTGCAGGTTTAAGATCATCAATAACTTCTCATGATTCAACAATAACCCGATTTACACATTACAAAACATAATTCGTATTCCATATCATAGCTAAACCCGTTTAGGGTTTTCAAACCAAAAACCGAAAAGTAAACTGGAATTCTCACCTGCAAATCGTAATAAATCTCTGGATTTTCTTGTATCTTCTTGTTCCTCTCGATCTTGTGGTCGTTTAGGCTCCGAGATCACGTGATTTCGTCAAGGAACGAAAAAGTTATGCTAGAGAGAAGTTGGTTGTGTTGTGGGTGACGAAAAGGAGAGGGTTTAGAGAGAGAATGTGTTTGTGAAAAATGAAGAAGAAGGAGGAGGTTCCTCCTCTTTTATCGCGTGTCAATCCCCGGGTCCGGTCTCGTTTTTATCGCGATAATCATAATAAATAAAATGCTCGGTCTTCTAACGTAACGTATTTAAAACAATAACTCGTTTTAAATAAATTAGTTTTATTTAATTAAAATAGGTTTAAATAATTTGTTTCGTAAAATAAATTCCGTTTCGTTTTCGTTAAATAATTATTTAAATAAATTAATTTATTCGAAAACATTTTAGGTTGTGATTCCTAATAAACGTTTTAAGATTTTATTTACCAATTTAATATCGTGAGATATTATTTAATTATCTCGTCGAAACACGTTACTCGCGTACGTATTCGTAAAGATCGTCACCTTTGCGAATCCGACGCTCGTATCGTATTTCGAGTTGATTTAATGATTTATGGAATATCGTTTTAGAACATTATTCTTAATAATTAAATTCGTGTGAATCGTCATTCACGCGAATATATTATTAAGTAAATATTTCTAAATCAACATTCGCGTTTTAAGTAATGACCGTAACCTCACATCGCGTATTTATTATTCTCATCATTATTAAATTTAATATCATCATTTCCCAAACCAAAACCCACTAAACCCTAGTCACTGACACATCCATGATAGACCGAAATATGCATATATATAGGGCATATGTAAGGGTCAGTCGCAACTGCCCTAGCCACCGTCCCACCGCTATTTCGATAAACCATGACCATGGGTCCTTAACTACGTTTAGTAACCAGACTCCAACAAACTCCCAGTTCCATCACAAAACAATTCTCAACCAATAATCCTTCATCATCAGTAATAAGTAACTGCAATAAACACTACGGGTCTGTTTAGTTGAATTACAACTAAACTTCCCGTGGTTTACGCGTATAATAAATTATAATCATGTATACCAGTAACAGTGATAATATCAGTAATGTCAATCAATAATTTCATAATCATTCATAATAATTAACTCTCCAGTCGTAACAGTACAATCGTACGGATGTACGGACGTACGGACAACTGAAAGTTCAGTGATGTTACAAATATCTCCAAAGAGATCATCATAGTCGCTCGTGGGCTTTCCTGATGAAGATGGATTTCCTGTGTCTCCTCCTTGATATTTATCATCTGGAGGCCCTTGATCCTTTTTGTCTGAGGAGTCGTTTTCTTTCTTGTCGTCACCATCATCATCATCATTATCATCACTGTCATCACTGTCATCATTTTCTTTGTTTTCATCATCGGACTCTGGGACTTCGATTCCTTTCAGCTTGTTAATATCCTTGCGCATCTCATAATTTTCCATTGAAAGAAATCTGATGACTCTTCGGTGCGCCTTGATTTGCCCTTGAAACTCATCCAGTTTGTCACAAACTTTGAGCATTCCCTCTTTCATTAACCGAATGGTCTCATCCTTAACTGCAGATTCCTTTTCAAGCAAGAAAACTCTATCTTGTAGACTTTCGAGAATGACGGGCACCCTTTCCGGCTCGTATGGTGAATCTGCGTGCAAGGGAGATTTTCCCTTGTCACCATGTGAATGCGGTGGTGATGATGGAGTCTTAGTGTGGGGGATGGAAATAGTAGAGGGTGACAGTGGGGAACGAGTATGAATCTTAATGACAAGATTGTGTTTATCTTGTTTAATAGGTGGTTTTTGAGGTTTTCTTGGTCACCAGTTCTTGATCTAGCTCTACAGGATCAGAAGCGTTGTCTCCAAATTGCAGACATTCCCGAAGAATCTGCTCTGTGATAACAATAGGTTGACCCTGAACTTTTCCAATGATGCTAATCGTCCCATGTGCATCAGTATGCTCTTCCACTATGCTCTAGAAGCCTCTAATAAAATCAGTCACGATAGAGGGATGTTCCATGATGGCATAGTTAACTGGTGACAGGATCAACCCAGCAACCACACTCTTGAACTCCGAGTGTTTCTCTGGCGGGTCCCCAAGGAATGCTGTCATGTTATGATCGGGTACTAAGCGTGGACCATCCATCTGAAAACAAAAACATATTAAGTTAGTCCAAGATAGTAACACCGAAAATGTTCTAAGTTCAAAGGAGTTTGCGAAAGTTTGTGTGTTCTCGAAATAACAGGTGTATTCGAAGTAGAGGCTTATTCGAAACAACAGTTGTAATCAAAAATGGTCATACACGAAGTAAGGGCTGTACAAGAAACTAGCCTGTATTCGAAATTGGTCAAAACAACATGTGTATTCGAAGTTTAGCTTGTATTCAAAATGTCAAATTTTGAGAACACAATAAGTTTTCAAAAGTCTATCAATTTTTGCTCCTTAGAACTTCTAATTTCATTCGAAATACTCGGAATCAATAGGCGACCAGCATATCTGCGAATCGTCTTTCAATTTTATTTCTTTCGAGGTCAATTTACCCAAAAACCCTCTGTAGACGAACTTTGCGTATTCGAAATCGATTTTGACCTATATCTCTCAAATTCATGGTCAAAACTTGATGAAAATTCATACCTAGGGTCGCCTATAGGTGATCTACAAGATTGTTGGATCGGATTTTTGAAATCGGGGCTAGAAATCGAGATCGCCTTATGAACACAAAATGTGTACTCGAAGAACTTGATAAGAACTGGTACTCGAAATGAATATCATCTGGGCTATATAATGCCGTTGTTTCGAGTACACACCTTTCGTGTACTCGATTTCGAGTACACATATTTTACTTCAAAAAAATTCTAACTTTCTGAAAATAAAATAAAATAATATAAAATAAAATAAAATAAGATAGAAACTTTGGACGAGTTCAAATTTGAGTCGGGTCAATTTTGTGGGATCAAATTTGTTGATAAAATCTTATCGACTTAAGTAATTTCTTAACGAAGCACAACTTTTAAACAGCTATATCCCACCAATGATTTACACTCGTTAATCCATAACTTAGAAATACGACATATGGTCAAGGTTTTTCTGAAAATATCTTTTGGGAAATGTGTGAGGGTAAGACTAGATTAATATGCAACCTATCAATTTTGACAAGTCTATTGATTCAAACTTTGATTTTGTTTTAACAAACTTAAAACGTTTTGACAAAGCTATAGATGAGAGGAGAAAAAGAACAGACCTATTAGATTAGAATCAAGAACAAGGAGGGGTTCTGTCATCTTGTGCTCATTGGCATCTTTTATTTATTGATCTGCAGACACATTGGCCTTAACTTCACACATCCAGGTCTTTGCTTACGCAAAACAGAGGATGCTTCAGTAGATATTTCCCGCTCTTTGTTCACACAAAACATAGGAAATACCTGAGTTTTTCAAAAATGATTTCAAGTTTATTTAAACACAATCTTGTTTTGACTTAAGGACTTAAACAAAAAGTCAAATAGTTGTCACACATTTCTAGTTATCTATTGATCACAACTTCACACTTATTTATATATTTTATTTTAATTAATCATATCCGATTCTTTCATTTGGAAAACTTGTTTTAATCTTCTTAGTGAAAGATAGATATTCAAAGTTGTTTTCTTTAGAAATGTAATTAAGATGGTAAAATTTTGATCCTCAGAAATTATTTCACTTCCCAATTGAACAACTAAACTTATCAAACCAAAACAAAAATCTTTTTTGTATTTTTCTAATTTTCTTAAATTTTAAACAACAAAAATCTTTTTGTTTCTTTTCAAAGTTTTACTCCCCCTAATCTTGTAGATCATCTTAGACCGACTCAAAGACTGAAAAATTTTTTGTTGTTTTTGTAAATATTCTCCCCCTAAATTTGTGAACTAAAAATAAAATAAAACAGAACACAAATTTTTAACGTATTTACAAAAATTGTTTTTAGTCAAAGCTTATTAGTTTGAGAGAGGCAAGCAAGTGATGAAAGCATGCTGTGTCGAGCAGCTTTGTGAAAAGATCCGCCAGATTGTCATCTGTATGGACTTTTTCAAGATGAATTAGTTTCCGTTCGAAACAGTCACGGATGAAGTGAATCCGGATGTCAATATGTTTAGTTTTGGAGTGTTGTACCGGATTCTTGACGATCTGAAGGGTGGTTTCATTGTCACAATAAATAGGAGAGTCAAGAAAATTCAAACCGTAATCAAGGAGTTGCTGTTGCATCCATATAACCTGAGAGCAGCAACTGGAGGCTGCAACATATTCAGCTTCTACAGTAGATGTGGATACGGTGGTCTGTTTCTTGCATTTCCATGAGACAAGGCGATCTCTCAAATATTGACACCCACTAGTGGTTGACTTCCTGTCCAAGTTGAATCCACCAAAGTCACTGTCTGAGTATGCAAATAAATGAAACTCAGAGTTCTTTGGGTACCAAAAGACCGAGACGAGGCTTCCCGACAAGATACCGAAAGATTCTCTTGACAGCTATAAGGTGAGAGGCCTTCGGATTCGCCTGATACCTGGCACACTGACAAACTGAAAACATAATGTCTGGATGACTAGCAGTCAGATACATCAGAGAACCAATCATCGAGCGATAGAGGTGTTGATCAACATCTTCACCATCCAAATCCGAAGTTAAGACAGGACGAGCAGCAATAAGAGTGGATGCTGGCTTTGAATCCATCATTTTGAACTTGGTCAAAATATCTGTAACATACTTCCCTTGATGAATCAGCACACCCTTTGGATCTTGCTTCACCTGAGGACCTAGAAAGAAGGTCATTTCTCCCATCGCGCTCATCTCAAACTTTTTCTTCATTACCCCTTCAAATTCCTTGCGAAACGCCGAGCTCATGGAACCAAATATAATATCGTCTACGTAGATTTGGAAGAGAATTAGGTCATCCTTATCCTTGCGAACGAACAAAGTCTGATCGATGGCTCCACGGGTATATCCATTTGCAGGTAAGTGATCAGTAAGTGTAGCATACCATGCTCGCGGTGCTTGATGAAGACCATAAAGAGCTTTGTCTAACTTGTAGACATGGTCTGGATACTGAGAATTTTCAAAACCTGGGGGTTGGTACACATTGATTTCTTCCTTGACCTTCCCATACAAGGAAGCAATCTTCACATCCATCTGATACACCATGAAATTCATGTAGGAAGCATAGGCCAAGAAGATCCGTATGGCTTCAAGTCTTGCGACTGGTGCAAAGACTTCCTCATAATCTATCCCCTTTTGTTGGTAAAAACCCTGAACTACCAACCATGCCTTGTTTCTGATAATAACTCCTGAGTCATCTTTTTTGTTTCTGAAAACCCATCTGGTCCCTATAGGCAGCTTTCCTTTGAGTAGAGGAACCAGATTCCACACCTTGAGTTTCTGAAACTGCATCAGCTCCTCTTGCATTGCTTCGACCCAGCTAGACTCTTTGAGAGCCATCTTGACATTCTTGGGCTCGACCTGCGAGATGTAACAAGAATACAAACAAGAATTAATCTGACCTGATTGACTTCTGGTGATTGTTTCCTCAGGCAAGAGGTTCTGAGCTAGAATAGATCGGCTCCGAGTGAGAACGCCTTTCGAGAGAGGTCCAATAATATTTTCAACAGGATGATTCTTGTTTATACTAAGAATCGGCTCTTCTTCCACGGCTAGATTGTCTAGCAAATTGCTGATGTTGTTCACTTGATCTTCACTGGAGGAAGAGATGTTGTCAACAGGAGCAGTCTCACTTGCTTCGGCTCCATGATCCACGCAATGTTCCTCAGGAATGCTATCTGAGAACAGTGGATTATCAAAAGTTTGGTGGATGAAACTTGATCTGTTTATGGAAGTGGCTGAACAGACTGAGAAGTGTCTGGTTCTGATGGGAGAACTCCATGTATCGGGGTTGGCTGATCTGGAGGAGCATGATTGTACATGCCTGGAGGGTCAACCGACAGAAGCTTGGGGTCAACCGACAGAAGCTTGGGATCACATGGAACATAGTCAACCCTATAGTCTACATCATCACCCTTGTAGAAATCATCGGTTTGCTCAGATGATCCTGTGCTCTCAGATGTAGTGTCAAAGGTCCTAAAAGTATACTCATACTCAAACAACCAGTTTGGACCAGAACCAACATCTGTAGAGTTCATCTCTTGCCAATCGATATAATATGATTCCACGATCATCCGAGTCTTCTTGTTGTAAACCCTGTAAGCTGCCTTCTCAGATGAATAGCCCACAAAGTAACACTCATTAGCCTTGTCATCAAACTTGTGGTTTGGCTCTGTATCAAGAAGTGTGCAAGGACATCCAAAAGACTTGAAGTGACCAACTTTAGGCTTCTGATTGAAGAAAATCTCATAAGGATTCTTCTGATGGCGCTTGTTCAGGAGAGCCCGATTTTGAACATAGCAAGCTGTGTTAACAGCTTCGGCCCAGAAGAAAATTGGTAGCTTGGATTCTGACAGCGTGGTCCGTGCAGCTTCTATAAGCGTTCTGTTTCTCCTTTCAGCAACTCCATTTTGCTGAGGTGTTATAGCTGCACTGTACTGCCGAGCTATCTCCTTCCCATCGCAGAAATCAATGAGAGTCTGATTTCTAAATTCTGTGCCATTGTCGGTTCTGATCACCTTAACCTTCAAGTTCTTCTGATTTTCAATCAAGGTGATAAACTTCTTCAGAATCTCTGGTGTCTCATCTTTCTTGGCCAGAAAGAACACCCAAGTAAATCTGGAATAATCATCTGTCACCACTAGACAATACGATTTCTTCCCGATACTCATAACATTAACCGGTCCAAAGAGATCCATATGAAGAAGTTGCAGAATTGATGATATAGAGTTGAATAGCTTAGGCTTGTGGGGTCTCTTATGCTGCTTCCCCTTGGTGCATGCGATGCATTTCTCAATAGTAGAGAAATCCTTAGAAGGCAAACCAATAACGTGATCTCCCTTGGCAAGTCTGTTGTGATTCTTCAGATTTACGGACCCAGTCGGCGATGCCATAGCAGACAATCATGCTCTGATGCTTTCGAGAATAAACAAGTGTTCTCTGTAAATGATTCTGAATTCATGTTAATGATGTAAGCATTGTTGATCCTTGGAGTTCTCATTAGAATCCACTTCTCAGGCACAACAAAACCAAGCTTCAAAATAAGACACTCTTTGTTTGTGAAGTGTGTGGAAAAACTCTTGTCACAAATCTGAGAAACACTCAATAAACTGTGATTGAGCTCTTCAACATAGTACACGTCTTCAAAGCTAAGAGTTCCATTGGTAACCGAGCCTTTCATGCTAATCCTTCCTCCCTTGTCTCTAGCAAATGATACATATCCTCCATTGAATGGTGTAACTTCATGTAACTGAGAGAAATCCCTAGTCATATGTCGGGAGTAGCCACTGTCTACATACCAAACATTTTTAAGCTTATTTAGCCGTCCCTCCATTTTACACACAATCAATGAGAAATAGGTACCCAAACCATAACAGGTTTAGGCACAGGAGAGATAATGGGTTCTTTCTTGTGAACCCCTTTTGATTTAACTGTTTTGCCCTTATCAATTTTTGATCTTGCACCACTGCCATGGTTGACTGTTTTTAATGGAGTTCTTACAGTTGGATCACGTCTCCAATATGACCTGTTTTTAACTTTTGAAAAGTTTGAATTTTTTTTTGTAAACCAGATTGATGATGTTTGGACGACTTTTTCCTTTTGGCAGTGGATTGCTTTTGAGATTCTTTCTGAGGATTTACCCTAGGCTTTGAGGATTGGTCAGTCCTCATTGATTTGATAGAGGGTTTAGCCTTGGGTGTGACCTTCTGATTCTTTCCATAAAAGAATTCAGTAGGTCTGTGCCGACAATTTCTTGCAATGTGGCCTGGTCTACCACAAACAAAACAACATACCTTCTAATGAAATTCCTTAGGGTCAAAGGGTTTCACATCACAGTCACTTTGGCTAGAAGATGAGCTAGTAGAGGCTTGTTCCAATGACCTTGTTGGAACGAAAGGTTCACAGTTAGGGTTTAACTTTGAACCTGCCTCTTTGGTGACTGTGGAGTGACCCTTGTACACATGATGCAAATGCGAAGATATTGTCTCCAAAATAACATTCTTCTTAACAAAAGTTGATTTAAAGTTTTTAGACATCTTATTTGTTTTAATTTTAAATTCATCAACTTTTCCAACAAAATCAGTGTTTGAAATAAAAGATGATGTTCCAAAAGATGTTGAACAATCTGTGCTCTTCTCAGCACTTCTTTCTTCAGTCTTCCCCCTCACACCTGCTTTGTTTAAAATATCTGCACACATCTCAGAATCATCAAAAATATTTGGACTGGTCTCAATGGGATCTGCTGTCAATGAAACTGGTTTGTTAGAACCAGTGCTGAAATCAAACCTTCGGTCAGATTTCAACAACAAATCATCAACAGATGTGCTGATATTGGGCATGATTGAGTAATTATGGTTGAAAGGTTATTCACACTCCTTAAAACCTATGCCTTTACCCCTATTTTCCCTGTATTGTATGCTTACCATGTCTTGCAAAACCTTGCTTGAATAATCATGTTTTCCACATTTTACTGAAGTTTTAGAAAGTTGAGTTTTAACTTGGTCCAACTCTAAGGTGAGTTCATCGATTTTTCGTCTAGCATCACGATAGTTGGACTCTTTATCACTTAAAAGTTTTTTAAGCCTTGCCACATCCCTACCTAAGCTTCAAGTTTCCTATTAAAAAGTCCTTCATTTTTAAGAAATTACGAGTTAAAGTATTTAAGTTTGGTTACTTCTTTGATTAGTGATTCATTATGTGACCTATACTTAAACACTTTATCTATGCAAGAGGTAGAGAAAAGATTTTCAGTTACCTCCTTCTGCTTGTCATCCACCTCAGCCATGAAAGCGTGACTCAGAGTTAGCTCCAATTCCTGCCCCTGATCACTCCAATCATAGGAGTCAGTTTCTTGAGTCACCAGTGCTTTAGACGAGCTAGCACTTCCTCCAGCAGCAGCAGTCACAACCTTCTCTTCAGGCTTCTTCTCTCCTTCCTTAGCTACCTTTGGCTGCTTGCATTCTCTAGCAAAGTGACCCGGTTGATCACAGTTGTAGTACCGTAGCTTTGACTTATGGAATCCAAGTTTCTTTCCTAGGTTATTTCCAAAGCTATTCCTTCCATACCGTTTGATGAACTTCTTTGCCCGAAACACAGCCATAGCCATCTGCCATGAGATGTCCATCTCCTCAACATCTGCTGGATTTATCTGCTGTAGATTATCCTGAGTAAGGTTGGCAGGTGCTAACTCTCGAGCTATGAATGCATTATAACTGTTCATAAAACCTTTAAATAGTAGCAGATTTTATTCACTCTCTAGACAAATCTTGGACACCGAACCAGCTTGCCTAGATGATAGAAATGCAGTCTCAAATGGGATTGACTGAGATGAAGGAGTCTAATAGTGCTGCATCCCTGATGCTTGAAGATTGATAGCTGACAAAAGAGCAGAGTTTTCTGACACAGGTGCGATGCCCATGGAGCTGGCATGATTCAGTGCTCTCTGTTTATCATCCATATCATAGGAATTGATGATAGAAATCAGCTCACTCAAGGAGGTCTTGTACATATCCTTTGTTCTTTTGATTGTAGTACAGTTTGAGTTCCAAGTGTAAGGTAGTGAGTTCAGGAGCTTCTTGTTCACTTCTCCTTTGGTCATTTCACTTCCAGAACTTGTCATCTCGGTCATTAGATGAGTGAATCTATTTAGCTGTGCTTCAAGGGACTCTCCTTTGATGTGATTGAACATGTTAAACCTCTGTCTCAGCATATCCTTGCGACTTTCTCGCATGTCTTCATTGCTTTCAAATCGTTCAGCCAAAGCATTCCAGAGTTCCTTTTCCGTCTTGTGTTCTTTAAAATCATGAGCTACATCAGTCGAAAGAGCCATTGTGATTGATGCATAGGCCTTTTCATCATTTTCCATCATCAAGATATCATTATCTGTGTATAATTCCGGATACTTAGGAACAAGAGGACCATTTATCTCACTTTGGTATGATGGCACAAAAGGACCTTCTTCAATTGACTTCCAAAGTTTTGGATCAGTATACTTGATGAAGGATTGAAATCTGAATTTCCAATCTTGGAAGTTGTCTCCCGACACGAGCCTAGGTGGCTTTGTTCCAGTGCCGATCTCATTGTCCAAATTGAGTAGATTGGACCGATTGGTCAGATTTGAAGCCATGATTGATCAGAAAATTTTCTAAGTACTGTTCACGAAGTCCCGGTAGACCAGAGCCCCAAACACTACTCGAAGTAAAGCAATCACTTTCTCTTATGTTCGAAAATAACCTGTGTATCCAAAGATCTTTTTGTAATCGAACCTAAGTATATCCGAACAACTCCATACTCAAAAAATTCTGTGTACTCGATAACCTTGTACTCAAAATATCTGCTGTTGTTGAAGAAATCTTGTAATCGAAATTCTTGTGTACTCGAAGCAGAAATCTACTCGAAGACTATGTGGTGAAACTCCCCTTTGAACACTCCATCTGTACTCGAAAAAGCTGATCTCGAAAATTTTGAACTCAAAAATACTTAAAAAAATTTTATAAAAATATTTCTTAAGATCTGGAGTCCCAAATTTACTCAGCAGCTAGATAGAGTAGAGTAGATTGGTAAAGTAAGAAACTTGCTTGAAAAAGATGTTACCTTGATGACGAAAAGAGCACTCAAGCTCTGATACCACCTGTAGGTCTCAAACCGGATCAAGAACGTAGCTTTATTACCCAGATCATCACCAATCGACTCTAACAAGTGCGGAATCCATGCTAGAATCAAGAAAGCAAGTAGAAAAATGAAATCTTTGTATTAAATACTGAAGTTCGAGTACAGATGCCTCAATACGTCTAGAGAGCAAATGTCTAGGGATTCCAACCTAAACTAGTACACAATGCGTCTATTTATACTAATCTAGGTGTACTCGAAATCTAACACAAAAGTATTTCGAGTACTCGAACACTTGGGGTATTCGAAATATCTGTACACGAAATCAACAAAACTATCAAAATTCTGGACTTTCACTCTTCCAATGTTTGACTTTGTCAGTCTTCATCGTGTAGTGGGCTCTACAATTAACAATTTGTATTCGATAAATGCCATATGACCCTTTTATCAGTCATTCTCAAAGGTTGAATATACCAAAATTAGATCAAATGAAAACATTTTAAAAACATCTATGAGTTTGCAAGACACACAGCTAGATGAATGATTATTATGTCATTGTTATGTAAATTGTCAACAAAAAGATTCATAAAATATTAAAATTAAGCTAAATTGTTGGATACCATCAAAAATTCAAAATCAACCTTGAATACGGTTGTTGTCGTAGTCCATGGTGGTACCCTAGCCTTAGAAAAATAGGACGCCATAGTCCTACCTTTTCCAGGTGTAGTCGGGCCACCATAGTGGAAAAATGTTGCCGCCTGGTCTTGCCTTGTCTTCTATAGTCTTACCTTGACCACGTCGTAGTTTGGTATTTACTATTTGTGTCGCCATGGTTTCGATTGTGCCACTGGATTCCACCAGAGGTGGTTGCTGGAGATAGTTGCGCCTCCTTCTCTGTCTTTCTCATAAGCGGATTTGAATTTTGAATTTGGAAATGGACAGGGGATTGAGTGATCATGCATATCAGAGAAAGGTGGGTTTGAAATTTGAAATAAAATCAGGGATTGTGTTGTGGTACATGTCTTTGAGGAGATATGCTTTATGAGTTGTACCATAAGCATAAAAGCTTGTACATTTCTTAATTTTAAGACATCTCCCCTTTCTCTCACCAATATGCATTATATATAGTTATAAGATATATATATATATATATATATATTTAATATAATATATATGCATGTCAACTTTCCACTCTTCTCCTAATAAATATTTGCATGTCATATTTTAGTTAAATTTTGAATTTTCTATCATTTCTCTCCAATGAAATATTAATGATTTTATTAAACTTGGTTTTTATATAAAATGTTTATAAAAAATATATGTATGCTATTTTAAACAAATAATTTAAAATCTAAACATTTAACAGGTTTAAACCTAGTACACACACTCACACACACACACACACACACACACACACATATATATAGGGTGAGGATCAAATGTTAACCCATATTTATATATTTAACCGAATAACAACATCTTATTACTTTGGGGTCCACATTAAAGTAAATCTGAATGTGTATGTCGTTGGGCGGCCGGAAGGTTGCCACGAGTAAGTCAGTTTGGGGGACCAAAGGCAGTTCTCCGCGGACCGGACACGTAGCTTACCGAATCAGTTGCGACACAGATGGGAATGCATGCTACGAAAGATAGGGTCGAGTCTGATACATCAACCGTCTACTCAATATCCTTGTACGGGTCCACAATCACTACACGAGATGAACCTTGGTTTGGTGAATTGAAGTTGGCCTTAGGTGTAATAGGACTCCCAGTTATTGTACGCGATCATATACTGAGGTGCTCCACGCCAATTGTTGGAACGACGCGAGCCGGAGGAACCAGCCACTTCTTTATATACGTTGCCATTTGACAATGTGTCTGTGCCACGGAATCTGAGAAGGGGGACAACAACATAAAAGACTGAGGGAAATGAGTTCCGATCCCAGTATCGTCTGGTCCTTAGTCTTAGAGAAATTGTTGGCGTCAAGAGAAAATAGAATCGAAATCAAATCTTTTCCTCGATGAGTTGAATGTTTGTGACTCCTTCTTTCTTTAGTAACGAGTCTAACTTTACAGATATCATTTATTTTTTTTCTTTTTTACTTGATGTAGGGCCTACTTACATTAATAAAAAAAGACGAAAAAAACTTAAACCTTTGGATTTACTTTAATGTGGGCCTTAAAGTAATAAGATGTAGTTATTCGGTTATATAAATGTTTGTGTGTAATATGATATATGTGTGTGTATAATTTACTGTATATATTAATATATGTATATATATATATATAAGTGTATGTATGTATGTATTGTAAATCAAGCCGAGCCACGATCCGAGCTCGAGTCGAGCAAACCCTGGCTCGGGCTCGGCTCATTTTAAACGAGCTTTTTCGAGCCGAGCTCTTTCCGAGCCGAACTTTTTTCGAGATTTTTTTAGCGAGCGTAGAGCCTCAAGCTTTTTGAACAGTCATAGTTTCATGTTTAGATGTCCAAATTCCTAAAGAAAACTGAAATATGTGTAATTTACTAATAATTAAATTAATTTAATAATGCCCGAGTTACAAACTAAATCGATAAAACATGTTACTAGATTCTCTCGTACTGTAAGATCTTTTGCGAATAAAAACATTTGGGTGAAAAAACAATCATAGATAAATCTAAATTTATTATAATTACATACCAATTGTTGCTACATATGTCCTGTGTTGTTGTGAACCTCCCCTACCTCATCCACCCTTATGTCTCCTCCATCGCCATCATCGGCATCACTTATAGATCGTCTTTGTCATACAGTTGTGGCACAAGGGGGTGGCGTTGTGGTTGGGGTAGCCCCAATGATGGTGACGAGGTGGTGGTACGAGAAGTGTTGATGATGGTGACAATGTGGGGTGATGATGGTAGTAGCAGCTCTAGCGATGGTGACTAGGGGTGGGGGATTCGTCGTCGATGGTCATGATATGGATGACGGGGATGCATAAGGAAATGTGGTGAAGGTGGATGCATATAAGCATAAACTTTTTTTCATGCATTAGTGATGTAGATTCCCTTGAAAAACACTAGATATGTGTTGGAATTGTTTTTGATAGATAGAGATATGGTTTAAGGTAAATTACAAATTTTGATATATATTAAGGTATATGACTGTAAATCAATCAATAACTTTGTGATCTCGGTTAGGTATTTATAAACCAAAAAAGAAGTTCATCCTTAGTTGTTTCAAAGGGTGTAATTGTTTGATGGCGTCTGTTGGCAATAAACGAGAGACACTGATAGAGGTTGAAAGAAAGAATACTAAGTTGATAACGTGTTATAAATATAGAGGAAAAAACCATTATTTTAAATAAATCATAACTCACAAATATCCTACAAACTGGGTTGGCCCTATGGGCCAAGCAACCTAAGCATGGGCTTTGGGCCCCAAAAATATAGAATCTCCAATTTATTTAAAAATTTTTATATGTAATTGTGTTTGTTTGATCTATGGGTTTTTTTATAGTTTGTGGGCTTTAAAAAGAATCAAAAGTCTCATACAAGGCTTTCTAATATCAATTGAAAAATACTTTTTAAAAAGAAAATTGATTATAAATATTTAATTAAGAAATTTGCTTTCAAAAACTAGAAAAATAAATTTAATCTAAATATTTTATACATGCATATATAAAAAGAATCAAAAGTCTCATACAAAAGCCTTCTAATATAAAAAATATAGAGCCTCCAATTTATTTGAAAATTTTTATATGTAATTGGGTTTGTTTGATCTATGGGTTTTTTTATAGTTTGTGGGCTTTAAAAAGAGTCAAAAGTCTCATACAAAAGCCTTCTAATATCAATTGAAAAGTACTTTTTAAAAAGAAAATTGATTATAAATATTTAATTAAGAAATTTGCATTCAAAAACTAGGAAAATAAATTTAATCTAAATATTTTCTACATGCATATAAAAAAAATATTTTGAACTCCAATATATATAACTTTTAGTTTATTATTGCCGGTTTCAAGCCTAGATAAAAAGACGAGGGTTTTGTAGCGTAATCGATAGTGAAGGGCGCGCCTTTTTATTCTGCTTAGGATCTTCGATATGGTTGAGCCGACCATGCCTATAAATATAACAAAACAAATTTAATTAAAAGGAAACATGTCAACATCATGAACCCTAACTGTGATCCGCCCTATTCCCACTAAAGGCTTCGATTGTCTTAATGTTAGGGGTGTTCAGTTTTCGAATATGACTCGAAAAAATTGAAATTCGATTCTATTTCAATTCGAAAAACACCAAGTCGAAGTTCGATTTGAATTTTTATATTCAAATTCGATTCGGTTTGTAGTATAATATCGAAATTCGAAATTCATATTTTTTAAATCGATTCAATTCAAAATTCAAAATTAAATTATTTATATATTTTTATATTATATACACAAGTAATTACTATATTTAAAAATTAGGCATTTTTGTTAGGTGGACTAGTTTATAAAAACTAAAAGACTATTACACAAATGTCAATTTAATTATAAAATACCCATAATTTTAACACTTTTAAATACGCTAAACGTAAACATTCACAGCAAAAGCGTAAATCATGAAGCTCGAAAAATTGATCATTTTGGTTGTTAAATGGTTATAGATTTGTAAAATTTCAATATATTACAAAAGCAAAATACTTACATTACTCATGCATTTTTAATCATGAAATTATTTATTAAATTTTATTTTATTGCATACAAATATATATATATATATATATATATATATATATATATCTATATATATATATATATGTAAATAGTATACAAATGAATTAGTCATTTAAATATGATTTAGTTTAAACAATTTACAAAGTATAAATGTTTTAATAATTATTATACAACATATTTTGAGCAAGAACCTTATAAATTCTAAAAGGAAATTTAATTATTAAAATTTATAAATTTATACAATCATTTTATTTTAAATATTGTAGATGCACCGTTTGTCTCTTGTTCATATGTAATAGTCTGTGATTATATGTAAAGCTTTAGTTATCAATGAAATCAAGTATTTTGCATTGTTTATTTGTGTTTAAGAAGTTTGAATTTGACTTTTGATATCAAACAGGACCATTCGTACGAATGAACCTAAATATGAGTTCATGAGCGTGAAGACCAAAAAAAGGCTGAGTGAACAAGCCTTGAGTGCTGAGGAGATTGAGGATCCCTCTTTCATTCCAGAATTTGATATTCCTCCACCTCCTTGTACCTCCACTGTTATTGCTACACATACATCTTCACCACTAGCCCCCAAGAAGAGGAGGACTAGATTTGTACTGAAGAGACGGACAGAGTCAGTTTCTGTTGCAGCTTCCAGGATGCTCTACTTTTGCAGGCTGCTGATCTAAGGGCTGATTTGTGAAATATGATAAAATTCTAAACTTATTTCCAACCTATTGAACAACATATATTTTTTTATTAGTTATTTAATTTATATTTCTATAAATACTATTCTTTTAACATATTTAATATTTATAAACTTAAATTTCTTTTAACCTTAAAAACATTTAAATAGTTTACATTTTAAGGAATTTCAACTTTAGAAATTTAAATGTAAACTTATAAAATAAAATAAAGTGAGATTTAATTGTCACGTTAAAGAAAACAATGAGTAAACATTCAAAGTACCACAAAATAAAAATCGAACTTGATGACCAATCTAAACTTAGGAACTTCTTAAAAACCATAGTTACTTGAACTTATACCTTAGGAACTATTTAGGTGAACTTTGAACTTGTTGGATATACATTGAGCTATAACTTGACATATATTTCAAAGACTATCTCACATAATAAGGTGAGTCTTCATAGCCCCTCTTTTTACTTGTTTTGAACTTTTGGGGTAACACATGTAACTTTAAACTTATCTTTAACTTATGTACATGTGAACTTAGCTTTGTGACATAAACATTAGTGTTAACTTAGCTTGAGGTTGCATTGATCACAACTTATCTTTAGTAAACTATGATAGATCTATTGGACCGACCATCCCACTGTTGGTTGAGTTGACTTCGGTCATCCGCATTGATTGTTTACTACTTCGGCATTGTTAGGAATGCTAACTTGGTCAAACATCATTTGTTAACATTATTTGATCTGCATATGGTTTACTTACATGTTTTAGTTCATATTGGCTTCTTATCACATGTGACAACTTATCTTCTATCAAACTTTTTTTGTGTGTGTGCTTAAACCTTTGAAGCTCACAAACTCCTTGTAGTTGACACTTAATTTTAAACATGTTTCAGGTGGCAATGCAAATTAGCATGATCATTGAGCTTGGACTCAGTTTTGTTTTAGTTTATGTTTAGGTATTATGAACTTGAATTGATGCAATAGTTAGGGTTTAAATATTTTGACTACGTATTGAATGTTGGAATTAAACGTTTGAATTTAATGAACTGTCTTTTAAGTAATTACAAATTTATACGCTGTGCTATGAACAATCTATACTTCGTAGCACACCGATGGTTCCGCCATCGGTCGGGGTGTTACATATTGAGCCCAATATAAGTATGGCCATAATGGCCTAGGAACCTTTTTAGCCTGCCTACAAATCTGCAATACAACCCAAGTAAACAATTTTTTTTATAACCAACTGCTGTATTTCGTAAATACATTTTTTAATGATTTAATAACTCTGATTTTTTTCTGTTACATAATGTAAAAAAGTTATTCTTTAATATACGTGTAACAAGTACTTATAATTTTTTATTTTTTTATAAATATATTGCATACGTATATAAAAAAAGAAAAAAAAATCGAATTTTACAACGGATTTTCTTAACTCAAGTATATATTTATTTAGACACATACCTTTTTTTCTAAAATGATGCAAAAATATGAACCAATTAGAAACCAAACAATGGACACTTTCGGGTAACATATGGGGCAAACTCTGGGTTAAATACAAATCACTATTCATTATTTCTTAGATGGATTTTGTCTATATGGTAAATTAATCCTGATGCCACGTTTGATTTTTTTAATCATATTTTTCCCCTTTAACTTTAAAATGCAATGAAATGTCTATATAGGTGTTAGCAACTGTAAATATATGGATCCCCACATGTAAAACTCACGAAC
Organism: Mikania micrantha; assembly: GCA_009363875.1. NCBI lineage: Eukaryota > Viridiplantae > Streptophyta > Magnoliopsida > Asterales > Asteraceae > Mikania > Mikania micrantha. Next base: position 47,361,933 of record CM018682.1, on the reverse strand, counting down.
TGAAAAAACGTCACTTGTTCTGTATGGGCGCTCCTATCCACACTCTGACAGGTGTCCGTATAATTTAAAATTTAACTTAATAATATTGTTAGGAAAGCCATATGTTTTATAGGTGGAACGACTATGCACACATTTTAACGGGCGGATGCCTATACACACATACATTAACGGGCAGACTCCTATACATGTATGAATATTTCTTGGCATTGAAAGTTAAAGTGGCAAAAGGTGTTAAAGAAAATCAAATGTGAAGATTTTGGGAATTTTTTCTACTTTAAATCTTTCAACTTTACAAAAACTATTCTTGATCCTCTCATCCTTACAAAACCCCTAAACATATTTAATAATCTTATTACTTGTCACTACTACTTAACATCTATTCTGATTGTTGCCAACGTAATACTTGTCCACTTGTTAGCGGTATTGCCTCTTAAAAAGGAGGTTCTAGATTCAAATCGAAGCAAATGAAAAATATTAAAGGGTAGTTTAGGAGTAATATTAGGAAAATATGATTGTAAAAAAAACTATTAATTATCCCATAGTTACATTCACTCACTCATCTAGGGGTGTCACTCCCCTATTTTTTCGTCCGTATTGTTAAGTTTCAGCCGAAATGTTATTTTTATTTAAAAATAATGGTTTCGTCCCCTCGATTAAAAAATTTAACAGATATTCTGCGTTCCATAAATTTCCGCCACTCCATACAATACACTCAAGCTTTGCCACTGCAGTCATCATCATGGACAACACTAATATATATATATATATATATATATCAAGTTTTCATGGGTGACAAATACTATAACTCAAATTTTTTCTATTAATATGTATCTTAGTGTCCTTGATTTATAAAATTAATCAACAAGCTTCTATAAAACACAAAAAATGTTGATTCAACCCCATGCTCATTTGATATTTTCAAGGCATGAGTTCCGGAATCTCTTTGCATAGTTTTTCATTCATAGAATAACAAATAATAAATTGTGTTACCTACATATACTTATAAAAATATCGACATCATATTAAAATTGTTTAAAGCAAGTTAAATGTTAGATTTAATTGTTGTTAGAGTTGTTTTGAGACTGTTTCACTATAAATACCATGACTAGTCTTAGTTGCAAACACATTAACAAATCTAAACACACATTCTCTCATGCAATTCTCTCATTTTCATATTCTTCTTGATATTCAACATGCAATTCAGATGCTAGTGTTTTCCCCAATAGTTGTATATGTTTCGGTTTTATTATGAAGAGAAACAAGTTTTTCTAGGAGACTCGGAATTTGTTTTAAAAGACATGTGTTGAACGTAAATATTTAGCAAAAATCATCTCCTTTTATGTCACATCCCCATCGGCGGCGGAAACACATGAGATGCGACAAAACTTTATATCGAGAACTCATTGAGTATGAGAGAATGCTAATCCTTCTGCTTAAGTGTAAAGTCCATATCCAACCTTACGTTAGTACCTGAAATACATGCAAAGAACAAGTGAGAACTAAAAAGTTGGTGAGTTCGTAGGCTTTATGTTCAAATCAAACAGTTGAAATAATAGTGTTTGCCATCCAGGAATGAGTATAATGTTTCAATCAAAATCCAGTAGGATCGTTATCCCAAAATGATATGCTATCATATAACATGTTGTAGGTCCTCAAACAGATCAAGATCCAAACTTTATCTCTGTAAACATCATCATTGATCTCTAACAAGTGCGGAATCCAAGTTAGAAACAAGAAAGCAAGTAGAAAAATGCAAACTTTATAAATGTTGCAAAACTTCGAGTACAAGCGCCTCAATACGTCTAGAGAGCGTATGCCTCGGGATTCCAACCTAAACCTGTACAAAATGCGTCTATTTATACTAGGCCTAGGTGTACACGAAATCTAAATACACAAAAGGTTCGAGTACACGACCACTTCGTGTACTCGAAATGCTGTACACGAAAATTAAACTGAAATCTGAGATTTGACTCTTCCGTGTTGACTTTGTCAGTCTTCATCGTTCAGCGGGCTTTACAAACTCCCCCTAGACTGGCGAAGTCATCCTATCGGAAGAGAGACATTGTGTGGCCCTGCTCCAGCATACAGCTTCAGCTTCATGGCATAAGCAACAACTCGTGTAAATGGCTTAGCCAGCTCATCATTTCCGGAATATACTCGTATAGGAGAGTTGTGCAGCTTCATCATGTCATCTTTACCATACTTCAGAAGATCCATAGGGTCAAGAATCATGTCGATGTCATCAACATCATCTATGTTCCTAAGAATAACTGCAGCAAGGTTCAGATCATCAAAGTACCATGACAGAAAGTTAGCCAAAGAGTTATCAGGAACTCTTGGCGAGACGGGCACTGCTTGCATCACATGAGGAGGAGGGTACCTATAGTACACCCAAGGCTTCTTCGTCTTTGGATCAATGATGCACGAAGAGACAAAGCGTCGTCCCTTAGCTGTGCGCATGACAGGAAAATCCTTCTCACACTGATCTTTGATAAACTTTGCGAACAAATCAGCTTGTGAGTCCTTAGACGGGTTGAAGAACATAGCCTTGTCGATGCTTCTGATGTCAACTTTAGGTAAGGAACAGAAATCTGTAGGCTTCTTGTAAAATTCGACTTTTCCGCTCATCCGTTTCACCAAGTAGATATCTCTCGGTTTGTCGTACATCCAGCAGCATATATTTGATCTATCATTGCGAACTGCAAAAAGGTTTCTGTCATCAGAAATGAAGGTATGCTCTGGATGTTGATCTCCCATTTCTCTGAACCAAGCCTCTTTGTCTACAGGAGGGGCTGGCGTCCAGTCTTTCTTACGATCAAACCAGCTATCTATCACTTCATTCAGTGAAGTGACCTCATTTCCCAACGCATCGATGTATTTGTGGGCATACAAAAAATCAATATAGGGGTCTGAAGAAACGTTGCCAAGGATGATGTTTTCTGGTTCTTCTTCTACAGATGCCCCTGCAGAAGATTTGGCTTGATCGTTCTTCGCATCACTCGGAGATCCAAAATCAAAAGTATCTGGAAGATCATCAAAAATGCTGTCAAGTCTGGATCCAGTCTCGTCGGGCTGTACACAATCGCCAAAAAGGATGTCATCTGGAATGTCTCCAAATAGATCATCATACAAACCAGAAGGCTTTTCGGAAGATGATGGATTCCCAGAGTCTCCACCCTGATCTTTGTCATCAGGAGGACCTTGGTCTTTATCTTTGTCATCTCCATCTTTATCATCTTTGTCGCCTTGGTCGTCTTTATCATCCTTGTCCTTCTTTACATCTTTATCTTCCTTTTGATCTTGTTCATCATTTCCATCATTATCATCATCATCACTGTCGTCACTGTCATCACTGACATCCATGACTTCATCTTCAGACTCGGATACTTCTTCTCCTTTGAGTCGTTTGATATCCCTCTGCATCTTGTGGTTCTCTAACAGAAGAATTCTGATGAATTTCTCATGCGCCTTAACCTTTCCTCTGCACTTGTTCAGATGAGAACATATTTTGATCTTCCCTTCTCACAAGTTCATGATCATCTTGTCTTTTCTCTCAGCATCCTTTTCTAACTGATAGACTCGCTCTTGAAGTCCGATCAGATCCACAGGCACCTGTTGTGGTTCGTAAGGTGAATCGGAACGCAAAGGAGATTTTCCTTTGCTGCTTCCGGATTGTGGTGTAGGTGATTTGGCTTTGGTTTTGGCTTTAGGCTGAATGGTGACTGATGGACGTGTGGAGGGAACTCGGATGATGAGTTTGGTTTTCGAAGGTTTGGATGCAGGTTTAGGTTGTTGTGGCTTAATGGGTTGAGAAGGTTTAGGCGGTGGAGGTGGTTGAGTGACAAGTGGTGGTGAAGGTGGTTTTGTGACATGAGGTGGTGATGGTGGTAATGTGACATGAGACGGTGATGGTGGTTTAGTGATGTGAGGTGGTGAGGGTGGTAATGTAACATGAGGTGGTGATGGTGGTTTGGTGACAGGAATGGGTTTAACTGGTGCCTGTGTCATGACAGCAGCAGCAGAAGAGAAAGATAAGCTGGAGAGAACAGACTGAAGCCTTGGGTCTCTTGCCTTTCGTGCCATAGTCTTTTGCCTTTTCTTCTTTGGCGAAGATTCGGGAGTGGGAGTATAATCAACATCTTGAATATCTTCCCTTTCTTGCCTTGTGAGAGGTGGCCCCTCTGGGACAAAATCTTCACTTGATGAAGAAGAAGAAGCATTAGCTGCAGCTTTTGTAGCTTCACTTGCTTTAGCTTTAGAACTTGTAGCCTGAGTGTCATGCTCTTCTGCCACTATAGCCACTGGGGTCCCTGGCATATCCTCATCCATCCCATCTCCCACAAATCTCCCGAATTTGATCAAGGGTCTCTCACCGGTGTATTGCTTCTTTCTCCGTTTACTCATCTTCATGTAGCCGAAGATATCGTCTCGCATCCTCTTAACTTCCAGCGAACCAAATGTGCGTTGCAGGTTCGGATATCTTTTATCCAGAATAATCTGAATGAATCTTGGAAAGGCAAGGAATCTTTCTTTCCTCTTGCCTTTGATATTCGCGTGCATATCCTGAAAAATCATCCTTGAGAAGTTGAAGTCTTCTCCAAGTGCTAGGGCCACCATGCATGAACTCAGTGTCTGATTAAGCACATCATATCCGCCCTTGCGTCCGGATAAACATTGTGTCACCACATGTGCCAGATACCTCCAATAAGGGTGTAACAGTTTCTTCTCAGTAGGTGGGTAGGCTCCTTCGTGTCCCATCTGGTAAACAGTTCGGTTTACCAGACCTTGGTCTAGCTCCACAGGGTCAGATTCCTTGTCTCCAAACTGCAGACAATCCCTGATGATTTGCTCTGTAATGATGATGGAGTGACCCTGGATCTTTCCGACTATACTGATGTTTCCATCCGCATCAATACCTTCCTCAACCGTGCTCCAGAAATCTCGAATAAATGAGGTAACGATTTGAGGGTACTCCATGATGGCGTAGTTGACGGGAGACAATATCAGGCCTTCAATCATGCTCTGAAACTCTGAGTGCTTGGCTGGTGGTTCCCCAAGGAAAGCAGTCATGTTATGATCATGTACAAACCGTAATTCAGCCATCTGAAACAGAAAACTGATTAAGTTAGACGAAGTGTTGAAGCAATACTCGAAAATTTCAAAAATTTTTCAAAAATTTTCGAAGTGTTGAAGCCATCTCCTCGGAGCAACAGGTGTACACGAAATAGATCGAGTACACGAAGTAAGTTTTGTACACGAAGTGTGTTGTGTACACGAACTGAATCGAGTACACGAAGTCTGATCTGTACACGAAGCTCATCCTGTACACGAAGTGTGTTGTGTACACGAACTGAATCGAGTACACGAAGTCTGATCTGTACACGAAGCTCATCCTGTACACGAAATGTTGTCTGTACACGAAATATTCGTGTACACGAACCTGAGGAATTTCGTGTACTCAAAATCCTTAGAGAAGTTTATCATTTTGGCTTCATAGAAATTCTAAACCGATTCAATATACTCGGAATTGAAAGGCGACCAACATATTTACAAATTGACCTTCAATTCTAAGTATTTCTTGGTCAATTTGACCAAAAACCTCCTGTACACGAAAATCACGTACTCGAAATTTTATTTTGACCATAACTTTCAAATCCGCGGTCAAAATTTGATAAAAATCTATACCTAGAGTCGCCTAGTGATGATCTATAAGATAGCCGGAGTAGAATTTCGAAAACTGGTCTGGAAATGAAAATCGCCTTATGGTGTAATCGAAACTGAAATCGTGTATACGAAAATTATGGTACACGAAATTGGGTATAGTTGAACTATTTATAGACCTGATTTCGTGTACATAATTTCGTGTACTCGATTTCGAATACGCACCATTTCTTATTTCGAATTTAATATTCTAACTTTTCTAAAATAAAATAAAATAAAATAAAATAAAATAAAATAAAATAAAATAAAATAAAATAAAATAAGATAAAATAAGATAAAATAAAATAAAATAAAATAAAATAAAATAAAATAAAATAAAATAAAATAAAATAAAATAAAATAAAATTTTGAACAAGTTTTAAAGTTTAGTCGGCTCAAATTTGTGGGATCAAATCTGTTATCAAAATTTTAACTATATTAGATAATTTCTTAAAGAAGCACAACCTTTACATAGCTATTCCCTACCAATTATTTCCACTCGTTATTTCATCTCTTAAAGATCAGTTATATGATCAAGTTTTTCTGAAAATATCTTTTGGGAAAATTTGTGATCAATTAGATTGTAAGACTAGATTAATATGCAACCTATCAGTCTTGTTAAATCCTTTGTTTCAAACTTTGATTGTGTTTCAACGAACTTCAAATTATTTTGACAGAGTTTTAAGATGAGAAAAGAAAAGAACAGATCTAGTAGGTTTAGAATCAAGAACAAGAAGGGGTTCTATCATCTTGTGCTCATTGGCATCTTTTATTTTCTGATCTGCAGACACATTGGCCTTAACGTCACACATCCAGTTCTTTGCTTACGCAAAATATAGAATGCTTCAGTAGGTATTTCCCGCTCTTTGTTTGCACAAAACATGGAAAATACCCGAGTTTTTCAAACACAATTTCAAGTTTATGGAAACACAATCTTGTTTTGATTTAAGGATTTAAACAAGAGGTCAAATAGTTGTCACACGTTTCTAGTTATCTAATGATCACAATTTCACACTTATTTATCTATTTATATGTATTTTAAGTTTGATCAAGTCTGATTATTTAAGTTTTGAAAAACTCATTTCAACTTCTTAGCATAGAATAGATATTCAAGGTTGTGATTTCTTTTGAGATCATAATAAGATAGTGAAATTTTGATCCTTAGAGATTATTTCACTTCCCAATTTGATCGATTCACTTTGCTTGTCCAAATAAAATGTTTTTGTATTTTCTTAAGTTTTTGTAAAGTTAAAATTTAAAAATATTTTTGTAATTTTCTTTGAATAGCTAGAGACAACATCTCCTTTTCTTAAGATTTCAAAACTTAACTCCCCCTAAACTTATAGATTATCTTAGACTGACTCAAAAACCAACTAAAAATCTTTTTTTGTTGTTTTTGTAAATTTTCTGACTCAAGGAATGAAAAATCTTTTTGTTGTTTTTGTAAATTTTCTGACTCAAGGAATGAAAAATCTTTTTGTTGTTTTTGTAAATTTTCTGACTCAAGGAATGAAAAATCTTTTTGTTGTTTTTGTAAATTTTCTCCCCCTAAATTTGTGACTATGGGAGGACACAAATTTTAATGTATTTACAAAAATACTTTTAATTAAAGCTTATTAATTTGAGAGAGGCAAGCAGGTGATGGAAGCGTGCTGTATCGAACGGTTTTGTGAAAAGGTCCGCTAGATTGTCATCAGTATGGACCTTTTCAAGATGAATCAGTTTTCGTTCGAAACAGTCACGAATGAAGTGAATCCGGATGTCAATATGTTTAGTTTTGGAATGTTGTACCGGATTCTTGACGATTTGTAGGGCTGCTTCATTGTCACAATAAATAGGAGAGTCAAGAAAGTTCAAACCGTAATCGAGAAGTTGTTGTTGCATCCAGATAACCTGAGAGCAGCAACTGGAAGCAGCAACATATTCAGCTTCGGCGGTGGATGTGGATACTGTGGTCTGCTTCTTGCATTGCCATGAAACAAGACGATCTCCCAGGTACTGACACCCACCCGTGGTTGACTTCCTATCCAGGTTACATCCACCAAAGTCACTGTCTGAGTATGCAAATAATTGAAACTCAGAGTTCTTTGGATACCAAAGTCCGAGCTTAGGTTTCCCGACTAGGTACCGAAAGATTCTCTTGACAGCTATGAGGTGAGATGCCTTCGGATTTGCCTGATATCTGGCACACTGACATACTGAAAACATAATGTCTGGACGACTAGCAGTCAGATACATCAGAGAACCAATCATCGAGCGATAGAGATGCTGATCAACATCTTCACCTTCCAAATCCGAAGTTAGGATAGGACGTGCAGCCATGGGAGTGGATGCCGGCTTTGACTCCGTCATTTTGAATTTGTTCAAAATGTCTGTGACGTATTTTCCTTGGTGAATCAGCACACCCTTACAATCTTGCTTTACCTGCAGACCCAGAAAGAAGGTCATTTCTCCCATTGCGCTCATCTCAAATTTCTTCTTCATTACCCCTTCAAATTCCTTGCACAACGCTGAGCTGGTGGAACCAAATATGATGTCATCCACATAGATTTGAACGAGAATTAAATCATCCTTATCTTTGCGGACGAACAAGGTCTGATCAATAGCTCCACGAGTATATCCATTTGCGAGTAGGTGATCAGTAAGCGTAGCATACCATGCTCGCGGTGCTTGATGAAGGCCGTAAAGAGCTTTGTCTAACTTGTAGACATGCTCTGGATACTGAGAGTCTTCAAAACCAGGGGGTTGGCACACGTATATTTCCTCCTTTACCTTTCCGTATAAGAAAGCTGTTTTCACATCCATCTGATAAACCGTAAAGTTCATATAGGAGGCATAAGCCAAGAAAATCCGTATGGCCTCAAGTCTCGCAACCGGTGCAAAGACTTCTTCATAATCTATTCCCTCCTGCTGATAAAATCCTTGAACGACCAGTCTGGCTTTGTTTCTGATAATTACACCAGAATCATCTCTCTTGTTTCTGAAAACCCATCTGGTTCCTATAGGCAATTTTCCCTTGGGTAGAGGAACCAGATTCCAAACCTTTAGCTTCTTAAACTGCATCAACTCTTCTTGCATTGCCTCAACCCAGCTGGACTCCTTTAGAGCCATTTTGACATTCTTGGGTTCAACCTGTGAAATAAAACAAGAATATAAACAAGAGTTAATAGGACCTGATTGACTTCGAGTGAGTGTCTCTTCAGGCAACGTGTTCTGAACTGTAATGGATTTGCTTCGAGTAAGAACGCCTTCTGAGAGAGGTCCAATAATATTCTCCACTGGATGATTCTTGTTTACACCAAGTGTTGGCACTTCTTCTACAGCCAGATTATCTAGCAGGTTGCTGATGTTATTGACTTGTTCTTCACTTGAAGAGGAAATGTGGTCAATAGGAGCAGTTTCACTTGCTTCAGCTCCAGGATCCACACAATGTTCCTCAGGAATGCTATCTGAGAAGAGTGGATTATCAAAGGTCTGGTGGGAAGAGGATGAGACTTGATCCGTTTCTGGAAGTGGTTGAACAGACTGAGAAGTGTCAGGTTCTGATGGGAGAACTTCTTGTACAGGGGTCGGCTGAGCTGGAGGGGCACGATTGTACATGCCAGGAGGATCAACTGTCAAATGATTAGGATCAGATGGAACATAGTCAACTCTATAGTCCACATCATCATCTTTGTAGAAATCATCTGCTTGCTCAGATGTTCTTGTATTCTCAGATGGAGTGCTGAAGGGCTTAAAAGTGGAGTCATACTCAAACAGCCAGTTTGGACCAGAACCAGCATCAGTAGAGTTCATTTCTTGCCAATCTATGTAGTATGATTCCACAATCATCCGAGTTTTCTTGTTATAGACTCTGTATGCTGCCCTTTCAGACGAGTAGCCCACGAAGTAACACTCATCTGCCTTATCATCAAACTTATGATTAGGCTCTGTATGAAGAAGAGTGCAAGGGCATCCGAATGACTTGAAGTGTCCAACTTTGGGCTTCTGATTGAATAGAATCTCGTAGGGAGTCTTATGATGACGCTTGTTCAGAAGTGCTCTATTTTGAACATAGCATGCAGTGTTAACTGCTTCAGCCCAGAAAAAGATTGGTAGCTTTGATTCTGACAACATTGTTCGTGCCGCTTCTATAAGCGTCCTGTTTCTCCTTTCAGCAACTCCATTTTGCTGAGGCGTTCTAGCTGCACTGTATTGCCTAGCTATCCCTTTTGCATCACAGAAATCTATAAGAGTCTGATTTCTAAATTCAGTTCCATTATCAGTTCTGATCACCTTGACCTTTAGATTCTTCTGATTTTCAATCAAGGTAATGAACTTCTTCAAAATCTCTGGAGCTTCATCTTTCTTAGCTAGAAAGAACACCCAAGTGAATCTGGAATAATCATCTGTCACAACGAGACAGTATGACTTTTTCCCGATACTCATTACGTTAATCGGTCCGAAAAGATCCATGTGAAGAAGTTGAAGAACTGAAGAGATGGAATTGAACAATTTTGGCTTGTGAGGTCTCTTGTGTTGTTTCCCTTTAGCACAAGCGATACATTTCTCAATAGTGGAGAAATCTTTAGAAGGTAGACCAATGACGTGATCTCCCTTGGCCAGTCTGTTCAGATTCTTTAAGTTTACATGACCTAGTCTCCGATGCCACAACAGACAATCATGCTCCGATGCTTTAGAAAACAAGCAAGTGTTCTCTGTAAACGAATCTGAGCTCATGTTAATAATGTATGCATTGTTTATCCTTGGAGTTCTCATCAGAATCCACTTCTCAGGCACTACAAAGCCAGGCTTCAGAATAAGACATTCTTTGTTTGTGAAGTGTGTGGAAAAGCTCTTATCACAGATTTGAGAAACACTCAGAAGACTGTGATTTAGCTCTTCAACATAGTACACATCTTCAAAACTAAGAGTTCCATTAGTGACCGTGCCCTTCATGCTTATCCTTCCTCCCTTGTCTCCAGCAAATGATACATAACCTCCATTGAATGGTGTAACTTCATGCAACTGAGAGAAATCCCCAGTCATATGCCGGGAACAGCCACTATCTACATACCAAACGTGTTTAAGCTTGCTTGGCTTTCCCTGCACAGTATACATTCAATTAATGAGAAACAGGTACCCAAATCATAACAGATTTAGGTGTTTTGGTAATAGAAGAAATTCTATCCTTGGGTTTGGGTTTGGGTCTTTCTGGATTAAGCTTAATATGTCTTGTCATGCTTCCACTGCCCTGGTCAACTGGTTTTATCTTATTTTTGAAAATTCTTTGATTTTGCTTATGAAAACCAAATTGTGTTTTGTTTGATTTCTTATGCCTTTTTGCAGTGGAAGGTGTCTGAATCACCTTTTGAGAGGTTGCCTTAGGCTTGGAAGATGGTACATTCCTCGCATGTTTGTTAACAGATTTAGCCTTAGAGATGACCTTCTGATTCTTTCCATAGAAGAAATCAGTAGGTCGGTGCAGACAATGTCTAGCAATGTGGCCTGGTTTTCCACATGCATAACAGCAGACCTTTTGGTGAAATTCAATTGGGTCAAAGGGCTTTACATCACAGTTACTTTGACTAGAGAAAGAGGTGGGAATATAAGGTTCACAGTTAGGATTTAACAATGAACCTTCCTCTTTGGTAACTGTGGGATGAGCCGGTGCAGTCTGTGTTGTTAAAGGAGAGAAAGTTGATTTTATAGCAAATGTTTTCTGAAAATGTTTTGGCATATCATTGATATTAATGTTAATTTCATCAAACTTTCTATTAAGATCAATTGTTGGAACAAAAAATGATTTGCTAGTAGATGATGAACAATCTGTGCTCCTCTCTGCACTTCTTTCTACCTTCTCCTCCTTTAAACATGCAACACTTAGTTTTTCTGCACAAACCTCAGAATCATCAGTTATAACAGGGTCAGCTGAAATCACAACTGGTTCGGTGGGAAAATCACAAGCATGACTAGAATCCAATTCCAAGTCATCAACAGATGTGTTGATTCTTGGCATGCATGAGTAATTTTGGTTAAAAGGTGGTGCACATTCACTATACCCAATCCCACTACCCCTCTTTTCCCGAAATCGCATTGATGTCATATTTTCTAAAACTTTGCTTGAATAATCAAATCTTTCACATTTAATTGATGATTTAGAGAGTTGAGATTTGACTTGATCCAACTCTAGAGTGAGTTCATCGATTTTTCGTCGAGCCTCTCGATAGTTGGACTCTTTATCACTTAGAAGTTCTTTTAGCCTTGCCACATCCCGACTCTCGGCTTCAAGTTTCCTTTTAAAAATTCCTTCATTTTTAAGAAATTCTGAGTTAAAGTATTTAAGTTTGTTTAATTCTTTGATTAGTGATTCATTGTGCGACCTGTACTTAAATACTTTATTTATGCATGAGGTAGAGCAAAGATTTTCAGTTACCTCCTTTTGCTTGTCGTCTACCTCAGCCATGAATGCATGACTCAGAGTCAGTTCCAGTTCCTGCACTTGATCACTCCAGTCATAGGAGTCAGTCTCCTGAGTCACCAACGCTTTAGAAGTGCTAGCGCTTCCTCCAGCTGCTGCATTTCCTGACTTCTCTTCAGGCTTCTTTTCTCCCCCTTCCTTAGCCACCTTTGGCTGCTTACATTCCCTGGCAAAGTGACCCGGTTGGTCACAGTTGTAGCATCGCAATTTTGACTTATCAAAGCCAAGCTTCTTTCCCGGAGCGTTTCCAAAGCTGTTTCTTCCATATTTCTTGATGAACTTCTTTGCTCTGAACACAGCCATTGCCATCTGCCATGAGATATCCATTTCTTCAACATCAGCTGGATTAATCTGTTCTAGATTGTCTTGAGTGAGATTTGAGGGTGCCAATTCTCCTGCAATAAAAGCATTGTAGCTATTCATGAATCCCTTAAATAGCAGTAGATTCTCTTCACTTTCTGGATTGACTTTAGGCACTGATCCAGCTTGTCCAGATGACAGAAAAGCGGTCTCAAAAGGAACTCCATGAGAGGAAGGAGGCTGATAATGATGCATTCCTGATGATTGATGATTAACTGCTGATAGAAGAGCAGAGTTTTCAGAAGTAGGTGCAATGCCCATTGAGCTGGCATGATTCAGTGCTCTCTGCTTATCATCCATGTCATATGAGTTGATGATTGAGATCAGCTCACTTAAAGAAGTCTTGTACATGTCCTTGGTCCTTTTGATAGTTGTACAGTTAGAGTTCCAAGTGTAAGGTAGTGAATTCAGCAGCTTCTTGTTTACCTCTCCCTTAGTCATCTCAATCCCAGAACTAGTCATCTCAGTCATCAGATGAGTGAATCTGTTGAGTTGTGCTTCGAGAGACTCTCCCTTAATATGATTAAACATGTTGAACCTTTGTCTGAGCATGTCCTTGCGACTCTCTCGCATGTCCTCATTTCCTTCAAATCTTTCAACTAAGGCATTCCAGAGTTCCTTAGCAGTCTTGTGTTCCTTAAATCCATGAGCAACATCTGTTGACAAAGCCATTGTGATCGAGGCATATGCCTTTTCATCCTTCTCCATCATGAGTATATCATTGTCAGTATACAATTCTGGATCTTTTGGAACGAGAGGACCATTGAGCTCACTCTGGAATGAAGGTACAAAGGGACCTTCCTCAATTGATCTCCAAAGCTTTGGGTCGGTATACTTGATAAATGACTGAAATCGAAATTTCCAGTCTTGAAAGTTATCTCCTGACACGAGCCTTGGTGGCTTTGTTCCGGTGCCGATCTCATTGTCAAGACTGAGCAAATTAGATAAATTTGTCAGATTCTTTGTACCCATTGTGAGTCTGAAGAATTTCTAAGTGTTGTACACGAATTCCTTGTATTTCCCTGTAGATGATAGTCAATAAAGCTGCCCGAAGTGAACACCACTCAAAATTCTGGATGTAATCGAAATTCGAGTACACGAAGCTGAAGTACACGAAACTGTGTACTCGAACAATTTGCTGTATTCGAAACTTTGTGTACTCGAAACTTAGTCCAGTACTCGAAATTGATGTTGTACTCGAAACTCTCTGTATTCGAACTCCAGCTGATCTTCAAACACTCTGCCTATACTCGAAATAGCTGAACTCTAAAAATTTTGAACTCGAAAATACTTAAGAAAAATTTATAAAATTATTTCTTAAGATTCAGAGTCCCAAATTTATGTAGTAGCTAGTAGGAGTAAAGAAGAATGATAAAGTTGCAAACTTGCCTAGAAAAGTTGTCACCTTGATGATGAAAAGAGCACTCAAGCTCTGATACCACTTGTAGGTCCTCAAACAGATCAAGATCCAAACTTTATCTCTGTAAACATCATCATTGATCTCTAACAAGTGCGGAATCCAAGTTAGAAACAAGAAAGCAAGTAGAAAAATGCAAACTTTATAAATGTTGCAAAACTTCGAGTACAAGCGCCTCAATACGTCTAGAGAGCGTATGCCTCGGGATTCCAACCTAAACCTGTACAAAATGCGTCTATTTATACTAGGCCTAGGTGTACACGAAATCTAAATACACAAAAGGTTCGAGTACACGACCACTTCGTGTACTCGAAATGCTGTACACGAAAATTAAACTAAAATCTGAGATTTGACTCTTCCGTGTTGACTTTGTCAGTCTTCATCGTTCAGCGGGCTTTACACATGTTAACCATAAGTGCGAATTGATGCAATCTACATGAGTCCACAACCAAGCCTATGACTGACTGCCTTTAGTTATCCAAAGAATCAATAACTGTCACACTCCGAGCCGGCGGGCTGGATCGACTTTCCCGTCGGGCAGAAGGTTCTCGGGGCGCGATATAGTTTGATAATCATAGTGATCAGATTGTTTACATAGCACATGATATATAAATGAGAAATGCTAACATGACAATGATATAGAATTACAAAGTTAAATTACAATGTTATGTTCATAAATTAACTAAGTAAATCTATCCAAAAGAATCATTGAGTTTTCTATCTTGTAACTGTACAAAATCTACAAAAGATGATTCACTGTTTTGTCATTCAAAAGTATGCTCAACACAAAATGAAGCTAGGTCTTCTATAAGTCCACTAGCTTAATCCCTGAATGCTGGTGACTAAACATGTTCGTCACCTGAGAATTATGCATTTAAACAAAGTCAACACTAGGTTGGTGAGTTCATAAGTTTAGTAATTGAAAACCAATGATTTGTTAACATTCACAATCACAATTTCATACAAGAGTCTTGTTAATGTTTGATTCATCCGTCTCACACAATGGCCTCTCCATAGTTATATTTACAAGTAGTATCTCATCCTATCAGTTATGCTTATATATAGGGCATACGTAGGGGAACAAGCCCCAGCTGACATCCCAGCACATACTTAATAGAACTCAGCACCACATGCAATACAACTATAGATACCCATTTCCATCTCACTTGTGTTCAACCCGTTTGATATTCACCCATAAGATTTTGTTCATCACCCAGTGTGTTATATGTAGAATAATAGAATATGAGGGGGGTTAAGTTATCAAAACCGAAGTATTGATAAACCCTCAGTGTTTTAAGGAAAATAGATTTATTAAATCTTATCCTTGTTATTATTCTCTCGCTAGTGGGGTTAACTGTAATTCACTATTAATAACAGAGGTGATAGTTAACCTATTGATATTGATTTCCCTTGAAATGCATAGAGCCTAAAAGGAATCCATTAAGATCCTCACATAATCAGATCACAATGCATCCGATTTACCTCTATCACATTTGTGTTCTCATAGCCTTCAACGAAACTACTACCAGTAATGTGACATGAGAGAAAATCAATTCCTCAGTCTACCAGTCATTAGAATCGAAGGATTAATTACAATTAGTTACTGTAGATTAATATCACCATGTGTCGTTTACCAAACCTGACTGATATCGCCCTGTCACCGGCCAATGATAAATACGATCAACATACCGACCTCACTGGCTGGCGGTAAACCTGTGGTACCACTACGTTATCGTCGGTTTAGTCCCACTAAATTAACTGGTAACGATTCGCTGTTGAGGGACTTACAATTGAACTTGAGTACATGTACACATGATTTTTGTGATATAATACAAACAGTTTAATAGTAATCAATTGTTGTTGTGTTCACCATAGTCATCATCTCAGTGTTGTTTGTTCTCAGTGTTATGTGTTCTCGTAGTCTTTAACAAAGTGTTATAAGAACTTGTCTTATTACACAATGTTAGTAAATGTGTGAATGATTTTGTTATCATGAAATTACGTTATCATGATTATCATTCTTGTCATCCATAGCCTTCACCCAGTTGTAACTACAGTGTGGTAAGAGCTAGTCTTACTACACTTAGTTAGCTCAGGTGGTAAATGAGATCATGAAGTTATGTGGACATGATCATCATTCTTGTTCTCATTAGTAATTGTCTCGTGTTATCCCATAGTCTTCACCGAGTTGTAAGCATAGTGTGGTAAGAACTAGTCTTATTACACTTAGCTAACTCCAGTGGTGAATGATATTGTGAAGTTATATTATCATCACATCATTCTTGTTAGTTGTTCATGTTATCTCTTGATTATCCCATTTTTCATTCAAGTAAGAATAATACGGTGTTGCAAGATATAATCTAGAACTTGTATTATTCTATTGTGTTGATGATTCATGAAACTACATTATCATGTTTCATCTTAGATATCTCAGTTATGTTATGATCATACAAGCATGCATACAATGATAAGCGATAATAAAGTCAAACAATATTATCTAAATCGTAGTATAATCAATATGTTGTACTAAAACTTTTAAGTAATTAAAAGAATTAGCATGTTTCTCAGCCCCGAAATTTGAAATCAGTTAAGATTAGAAAAGGGGCGTATGAACTCACCTTGTAGTTGATGTGGTTGACTAAGTACTAAAAAGAAATGCATGTGCTCGTTGTTCTTGAATTTTTTTTCACGATCCTGTTTTGATTTCACGATGTTTGTAGCTTATAAGTATAAGTTGTAAGTACTTGTGTGTGTTAGCCCTAGAATCGACCTACACTTGACCAATTAGGTTAACTTGATACATTGTGTCTTTGTGTTTTATGTTTATCTTGAATTGAGACCATAATAAGTTGTGAAAATTTGAAACCCAATATAATTTCTAAGTATAAAAACTTGGAAGTCTAGGTTCATATGTTAAAGTTTCGCATGTTGTAGAAATGAGATAGGCTTATCCTTTCGAGGACACCCCAATACATGTTTTAAATGACAATCTTATCAATTAACATTCTTGTGACAAAAGGGTTTTTGAGTAGTTGTTAAGTTGTTCAAGAATTTCTTCACCACCTTTGTAGTAATGTTACCCAACCTCCATAATACCATGCATGTTATCAAAGAAACTTGTTCAAGTGTTTGTGTTCAAACTAAACCATATGGCCGAATGATGTTAGACCGAATAAAGAACTAGGCCGAATGAGGATGCTTGTGCGAATGGTTCTTGGTCGTATGTGGCATGCTAGACCGAATGAGGAAGGCTCGACCGCATGGGTGCTTAGACCGCATGGGTGCTTAGACCGAATGGATGTGGCCCGATCGAAAGAGAACATGGCCCTTTACCGAATGAATGTGGTCCGAATGTGGGATGCCATTCAGTTGTAGCCCAGTCTCCCGGTCCCTTCGGCCAGAAGTCAGCCAGTCAGCCCTCCCCTTTCAGCCCTTGGCCTTTCGGCTAGCTGGGTAGCTCCTTCGGTTGCTTCGGCCAGAACAAGTGCAGCCCCACCCCTTTTCGAGCTAAACGGCCAGATTAAGAGATTGTACTTGCTCCTACACTAACCTAGTGTGTTTTCGTGTAAGGTTGGTGGGTTTTAGGGTGGTTTTTAGCCGATTGAATGTCGCACCCCGAGAAATCCCGTCCCTTCCGGGGCGCGAGCGACGGCAGATTGTCAGGATCGCAGTCTCCGGTCACACAAGATGCGAGACCTATATGTCTGGTTATGCACGTACATCCAATAATTTGGATAAAGCAGTTTATTAATATCAGAGTTGCGGAAGTAAAGTATAAGTTGGCAAAATGGTTTAACATTCATATCTTGCGGAAGCGTTGAATTAAAACAGTTTTCAAAATGACAATTAACAATAGTGCGGAAGCGATTAAAGTGGTTTGACAATACATAATTAACATAACCAAATGTTAAATATTATTAAGTGGCCTAAGACACTACAGTAGATGCATGGACCCCATCCTAGCATCCTAGTCCTTGTGCGCGTGCCTTAGTTACCTGAGAAAACATGCGAGTAAAAGGGTCAACACAAAGGTTGGTGAGAGCACAGGTTTATCATAAGCAGTAAACATCCAATGTTTAAAGTAAGAGTGGTTATCCATGTATCATTACAATGCAGTATCGATTGATAGCTAGTCAATACAGTTATATTATATTGTGGATGGTACCGAAGCTGACAGATTGTGCCTCCCGCCATGTTATCACAGACAATGGCAAAGTGTTGGTCAATATTGCACTGTTCCGACCTCCAGTCGGGTGTAGTGGGGCTTGTCAGGCCCAAATAGTACTATTCAAGATTACCATGCTAGGCGTTATGCTATTAACGGTCCGAGGAGTATCGCGAGGACTTTTAGTTGTGATAGGGGCCCACACATATACATATAATGATAAAGCATGTCCATACATAAATGAAATGAGTTGTTTTCCAAAAATAGTTTATCATGCAATGTTTTCTCCCCCAAAGGTAGAAAAAGTGAAAAAGGGGCCGTGAACTCACCTGATAGAGCAGTTCCGGTTTACAGGGTGTTCGCGTCTGCGAAAGCTAGCTGTCCTGCTAGTAAGCACCTATGATCGTATAGGTGTAAGTATGTGTTTTGTGGTGTGTTGTAATCCATACAACTCCAAGTGTCGGTGTGCTCAACCGAGTATGTGTGTGTTGACTTGTGAGACTCGACGAATCGTTGGTGACACGATTGTTGTGTTTATGTGCCTTGACGCACATAAGACACTAATATGCATCCTATGACTCTAGTCACATAAGTTTCCATTTTTAGAAAGTTTCCAATTTAGGAAAGTGTGGTTATGAAATCCCATTTCATAACTTCCAATATGTTTATAAAATACGTTTAAATTCTCAAAATATGTCGTTTGTGCATAAATCACCATTTATGCCGTTTTGCCCAAATAAAGTTTCCTTATTTGGAAAGTATCCGTTTAAAAACTCGTTTTCACAAATCAAGGTTTCCAATATGCTTAAAAATCATTTCTAAACATATTTCAATATCCCAAGTTTATCAAAACACTTTAAAACTTCAAAAGCCCTCTTTTGATTTATAAAAGTTTCCATTTTTAGTAAGTTTCTATAAAACCAAGTTTTTGACAAAAATCAAATATCCCAATGTGTTTCTAAACACTTCAATACTCATTTAACAATATCTAGACATGTCTAACATGTCTAGATCATCATAAATCCAAGACTTGCTCATAAAAGTTTCCTTTTATGGAAAGTGTACCAAAATCATCACCGAATCAATTCTAACTTAACCAAAACTCAATTCTAACATTATAATACCATCAAATCAGTAAATCTATAACATCTATTCAACAAATCACCAACAAATTTGAGCACAATAACTAAACGGAGTTGCATGTGGGTTTTAACCCGTTGCATGTACGATCTAGCTACTAAAAATCATATTAAAACTACCTTAAAGCTTCTTGATGATTAGGTTCAGTAGTAACAGCCTCTTTTGATGAAGTTCCAACCGTTGATGAAGGTTTCTTGTTCCCTAGCTCCTTCTCCAAGCTCCAAGCACTCCAAATCACTAAGGAGGATGAGGGAATGGTTTAGGATTGGCTTACCAGGGGTTAAGGGAAGTTTAGCAGAGAGTTTGGTCGGAATATGGTGTACAAGTTCGGAGAAAAAACAAGAGAAAACCGGGGGGTGTCTGGAGGACACCTTAGGCAGATCCTACACGCCAGAGAGGCTAGCGGGGCAAACCTCATCGAGGACGATGAGTCCCAAGGGGGGGTGTATGTGACACCTTAGGCAAATCCCACATCGGCCGTGGACAGGAGAGATCCTTGGTTCATATGTAATAACTCGCCTCTTATACCAACAACGCGTTTTGGGGCTTAATGGTAGTGGATGAGAGGAGAACTCCACAGTTAAGCGTGCTCAGGTGACAGCAATCCAGGATGGGTGACCCCCTGGGAAGTTTTCACCTGGGCGACCAAAAGCAAAGCCGTGAGCTATAATTTGGCAAAGCGGACAATATTGCTGGTAAAACGAGGCGGGGTGTTACATTGAAGTTGATGGATCGCACAAGGGTTACAAAACCCTTAAGTCCGAAGCTTTGCAACACAGATTACCTCGTTTTTGGTTGGTTTCACTTCCGATCGGTTGTACTTTCGTGTAGAGGGGAACAAGAACTTCGATTTGGCACCAAGATGGAGTGATTTGGTCAAGAAATGAGTGAGATCTAGTGGTTTGAAGTTTGGAATTTTAGAGAGAGATGAATATGGGATTAGGGTTTTAGAGAGAGAGAGTGAGAGGAATAAATGAGGAAGAAGCCTCATTGAGGGCTTTTATACTACGGGTGTGTTCGGGTTCGTTTTATTTGCTCGGTTTTCGATTTCGTTACGTTTCCGGCGCGTAACACGCGTATTTTACGGATTTAAATTAAAAGAGATTTATTTTTAGGTTTTTAAGGTGGTTATTCCTGGTAAATCTTTTAATTATTTTATTTTATTATTATTAGTTCGTTTCATTTCGTCAGATCGTTCTGCCATCGCGCGTATTCGTTCGAATCGTCACCCGTACGAATCCGACGACGGTTTCACTTTCTGATTTTTGTTTTCTACTTTTCAGTCATCATTTCAGAACTTTAAACTCACTGATATTTTTGTGTGAATCATCACCCACGCAAACACACTGTCAGTTTGTTATTTTGAAACATTACCGAACTTATGTTTTGGATTGTATTTCCTCACAAACGGACTCAACTAAACTTGCCTGTTTTCACATTGTTCTCATTGAATTCACTTTGTTTTCATACTGAATTGTCGGCCATCTGATTCCTGTCATATGTGGATATGAGATCGCAACCGATATATTTTTGTCATTTGTTTTCACCTTTTTGTTTCTCATGAGTTGTTGTATTAACTGTATTTAAGTTTTCACTTAAACACATACAACTATTGTTTGTTTTCTGAGTCCTGTTGTCACACAACTGTTTACACATTGTGTTTACACATAGTAAATAGTGAAAGTACACGTACCGTACGGACTTGCTGGACGATCAGGTACTGGTTGTCACAATAACTCTTCTCGAGTTCATAATGTAAGTGTTGGAGGTATTCATCCATTGTGATTGACTCCGTCATTAGGTGATTGTAGCTAGCAAGACCACCCGATAGATGAATGGTATGTCAACCCAAATAGTACTATTCAATATATGTCCACTGGCTCAAACCCATGAGTTAATGGTTGTGTCTAAATAAGAAAAAAAGGACTTACGATAAAAGCATCAATGTCTCATGTAATCTACATCGGATTAACTTATGTTCCAGCATTAACACATTTAGCATAGTAATGAAAACAATTTGAGTATCATAGTAGAAAATCAAAGTATTGTAGCATGTATTTCACCCAAAATATGGAAAAATGTAAAAGGGGCTACGAATACTCACCGTGTGTATAGCAATGGAACCCATGTTCATGATTTGTGATAACCAAAGTCCGAGTGACCATATACAGCACATTTGTGCTGGCCAACTCTAAATGTTTTGATATAGTATAGGATATCCCAATCAAGTGAAATATGTGATCCTGTTTGTAAATCAAATGTGTTTCAATAATGAATGCCGACAATCTTGTTTCATGTGTCTACTTGTTGTAACTGTCTCACATGATTTAATGCATCCTCACTTGTGTTAAGTTTGATTAACTGAAAACTTTTGTTTACATATGTTACTTTCGGTTAATATTGTCTATCCTTTAATATTCGATTATTTATTTGATCGAATGTGTTTGTAATTGATATGCTTAAATGTGCATATATAGTATTAATTATCAAATTTGACAATTATTGTTAATATATATATAACCTTGCCGTATAGTTAGTTCATATTTAAAATAAAGATATTAAAATGTTTTAACTTATCTAGGTGTAATCCGTTAGAATGAGGTTTAATGTATCCGGACCGTATTTATATCTTTACGAAGTATATTTAAAATTATTTTATTGAAATGGTAATCATTAGGTCCAAATGTAGACTTTTATAATCAACTTGTTACTATAAACATATAATATTCGAAGCTCTTTTATCAAATTAATTGTAACCAGTTTGTTCATATAGTAATATATCAAATGTTTGAACTTACTTAATGTCTATTCTTATACACAATAATTATTTCAATAAAAGCATTTAATAAAGCTAATGTTTGAGTTTTTAATTTAATTAAAATGTTTCATGTTGTTTGATATACTTAATAAAATCATTAATTTGAAACTCCCGCTTTAAGGCAATCATAAGTGTGTGTGTGTGTGTATATATAGGGTAAGGTTCCATAGTTAAGCCACTCTTTTGCGTTAACCCGTATTACTCCGCCAAGATCAATTCAAATCTTTGTTTTATTTTTTTAAATATCATTATTAACAACATTTATAATTTTAGGTACAATGTAATTTAACTTACAATGGTTTTAAATCTTAAACAATGACGAATTTGCACGTACGCATAAAATAAGAAAGTATTATTTATGTGTTATAATGATATTTAGAAAAAAAAAGATATAGATTGATCTTGGCGGAGTTATACGGGTTACCGCAATAAGAGTGGGTTAACAATTTATCCTTCCCCTATATATATATATATATATATATATATATATATATATACACGTCATAACATCTTAGCATCATAAACGTGTCATGCTAGCATCTTATCATTATAACATCATAACTGTAACATCACTGTATTTTGAGTTTGTCTGTACATGTTTAATTGTATTGATAAGACCTGATATGATAATTGATAATTTTTATGAATTATTTGATGTTATTATCACTGGTATACATTACGGAGAACATATAATTATGAGCATAAACCATGGGGAATCTAGTTTGGAAAATAACTAGACAGAACCAGAGAGTTTATTGCAATTGAATTATTATGATATGGGCTATTGATTGGGTATGGTAGTGGTATGGGATTCTATAACCAAAGATAGGCAAGGATATAATCATGGTTTATCCAAAAGGTGGTGGGATGGCGGCTGAAGCAGTTGCGACTGACTTCTACGTATGCCCTATACATAAACCATCTTCGGTCTATCATGATTATATCAGTGTTGAGGATTTGGTGAGGAGAATCCGAGGTTTTGGTTTGGAATGACAAAGGTTTATGAGCTGGTTATTGGTTGGTTACTAAATATAGTCAAGGACACATGGTCATGGTTTATCGAAATGGTGGTGGGACGGTGGCTGGATAGGTTGCGACCTACTCCTACATATGCCCTATACATAAGCTTATTTCGGTCTATCATGGATGTGTCAGTGATATGATTTAGTGGGATTTGGATTGGGAAATTATAATAATCAAAGTAATAAAATAATGAAAGTGTTATTGAAAATAATTAAGCGATGGTGAGGTTACGAATACAATTCAAACGCGAATGTTATTTCAGAAATATTAAACTTAGTAATGTATTCGAGTGGTGACGATTCACACGAATATAATTATTAGTAGTAATATGCTGAAACGATATTCCATAAATCGTAAATCGAATCGAAATACGATACGAGCGTTGGATTCGAAAAGGTGACGATCTTTATGAATTCGTACGTAAGTAACGCGTTTCGAAGAGATAACCGAATTAATATCTAACGATATTAAATTAAGAAAAGTAATTTAGAAACGTTTATTAAGAAATTACAACCTTAAACAAATTGAATAAAATTTTTTTATTAAATAAATAATTAAATGGAAATAAAGGAAATCATTTTATAAAAACGTAACTAATTAAAGCCATTATGTTAAATGAATATACTTGTGTAAACATTTCGTATTTCAAAACATGTTTTACGAGAAAACCGAACATTTAATAATTTTTATCGCGAAATAAATGAGACCGTGTACGCGGGGACGATCCAGAGTATAAGGAAGAAGAACCACTTCTTCTTCCTCATTTTTCACAAACCTCTTGTAACATCTGTGCTGGAATCGTTACCGGAATAGTAAAGTTGCACAGTAACATGCACAGTAATTCAGGTACACATTACGAGAAACTATGTTTATGCTATTGACACATAATGCTTAACACTAAACTAATATGCAATTGTCTGAAATCTGACTAAAACCGTAGGGTTTAATAGTCAGAAACACATCAGACAACACAGAACTGACACACGAATGCTTGTTTTGATGCTATTAGGTATAAACGTATGTGAGATTAAACAAAACAAAACCAAACGGTTGTTGTTACAGAATGCTAAACAGACGAATTATTCGTATAGGTGATGATCTGTATGAATGATTCTGATAGTTTAACGTTCTGAAATAATGACTGAACAGTAGAGAACAAGAATCAGAAAGCCAAACCATCGACGTGTTCGTTCGAATGACGATTCGAACGAATACGCGCGATGGCGACGCGTTCTGACGAAACGAAACGAAGAACGATACGAACGATCATAAATTTAAGGAAATAAAATATTTCCTGTTTTACAATTTTGAAACTCATCATAAACGAATTTAAACAAAATCATTTTTATTAATTCGCGAACAAATAAACGAAACGCGTAAAAGAATGAAGCGCGACAAATAAATTAATTAAACAAAATTTAATATAATTATTAGAATTTAAAACCACCCAAATAGTTAAAATAAACCCTTTTATTTAAATAACGAAGAACGCGCGTAACGTCCGGATACGCGACAAAAATACGAACCGAGCAACCGAAACGAACCCGAATACCTTCGGGATATATAAACCATAAGTGATGGTATTTAATTCATCTTCAACTAACCCTCTCTCTCTAACCCTTAAACCCGTCACCCCTCTCTCACTCTAAGTTTTCACCTTCAAACATCAAGATCTCTCTCATTACTTAGTGGATTTTCGTGTTCTTGGTGTCCATTTGAAGCCCTTGATCTCCTCTACGCTAAAGTACAACGGATCTGGAAGATTACCCATCCATTCTCGAGGTATTGATGAAAGAAAGTTCCAAAAATTAGGGTTTTTATCTCATTGTTCAACCAACGCATGAAATCAGTGCAAAACCTATACACACACACACACTCCTTACACTGGTTGAGAGCCGCCGGCTGCACCCACCCACACACACACACCCTAGGAACATCGGTGTAGCAGATGCATGAGTCGAGGAAGGTGGGGAGATGCAGGGTTCGTGAATGATACAGGTGACCGAACCCTCATAACCCTGGGCGAACCTGCGTGAGCAAACGATCGAACCCTCACGAACCTAGGGTTCGTCTGCTACCCCCACCGAACCTTCATTGGCAAACGTATACCCTCAGCCGAACCACCCATTTGAACAAACCTGTGACTCACTAAGCGTGTGGCCAGTGGCGAACCACTGCCGAACCCATGCAGGTGTTGCATGGGCGAATCAGCGCCGAACTTTAAGACAGTTGCGAACCTCTCAGAGATGACGAACCTTGTTGATCAAGTAAACATCAGCCGAAACTCACCGGGAAACAAACCCTTTCTTTTATCACGAACCTTTATAATCAGCTACGCCATACCGGAGCCGAACCCAACCTTCTGTGCTTCGAACCTTTCATCACCGAACCATCTTGAGACTACCGAACCCTACCTCATGGTGAACGATCCTAGGCACAGTAGCCATCAGCCGAACCAGAGTGTATCAGCGAACCTTAGTAGAGCTAAAGGACCCACGAACCTTTTACTTTGTTGGCCGAACCCTGCCTCTCTTAACAGGTAGGTTCACTGGCTTGTAACAGGTTGATATGGATTCTTGTTGAACAAATTAATTGGTCGAGGTTCATATGTTCAGCCATGAAGATACCCTAGCCCACGAACCCCTCTGGCCAACATCCTCAAGCTTCGACCATTGTGAATTAATGGGCCCAGAGATTAGCCTTCCCAAATTTCTTGGCCCAACTCCCTTGTTCGGCCCAACAGAAAACCTCAAGTAGTGTAACAGGCCCAATAAATACTTCGTTCGGCCCACATATTGGGTGAGTAACCCACCCCTTTGGCCCATTGACCTACACTAACGATCGGCCCAGTTAGGGTACAAACAACCCACCATGGCCCAATTGATGGCCGGCCCACTTAAAACAAGGGTTGTGAACTACGTTTAAATCAAAAGAGATTTTAATACCATACATGGGATTGAACCGTAAATCTAGGTTAATATTGGGTTATAACCTAAGTCTTGTATCAAAACAACTAATACATTTTTGATTGGAAATCAAGAAGGAATTAAAGCTAAACATACAACATAAAGGCAAGATCTAGTAACAACCTGAGTGGTTAAGTGGGAGCACAAACTGTAATTTGTAAACGGGGCCGAACAAAGACCGAGACTCACGAGTGTTAGTTAACTTTAGAACTAACACTTACACGCATAACAAACCCTTACAAACTTATACTTATAAGCTACAACACTATTAAATCAATACAGGAGCGTGAACATCATAACAAGTGCAAACAAAGAGCGTGTGCATTCTTATTCTACTTAGTCAAACATTACGGACACAAGGTGAGTTCATTGGTCCCTTTTCTAACTATTTTGATTTTACATCGGGACTGAGAAGCATGTTATACATTTTAAACAAATGATTTATAAAAATGCTTTTAAACTTATTCTTGATGCTTAAACTTTATGCCTGATACTTATGCTATGAAACTTTAGGCTTAACCTTTACACTCGATGCTTATGCTACAAACTCGATGCCTAAACTAAGTGCTTAATGCTTATGCTATGAACATGAAGCTTGAAACTATATACTAAATGATAATGCTATGGATTGATGCTAAGTGTTGAATGCTAAATGCTTATGCTAAAAGCTAATACTAAACGTTAATGCTTTATACTAATATTAAATGCTAATGCTACCAGCAAATACTATAAGCTAATGATATATGCGAATGCCAAGTGCTTATGCTACAATGCTAATGCTAATGCTAATTGCTAAATGCTAATGCTATATGCTAATACTAAATGCTAAAGCTAACACTATATGCTAAAGATACAAGTTGATGATAAAAGATTATGATTCTATGATAATGCTACATACATGCCAAATGCTTGAGACTACGGATGCTTTAAACACTTGTATGCATATATGCTTGCCATGCTAAAACAACGGTTTGGCCTCTTAGTGCTTGCCATGCCGGTTGTGAAACTATTTGAATGCTATAAACCTGAATGCTAAAACTATCAACTATAATAGAACATACCAAATTGGCCTCTCTGTGCTTGCCATGGGGTGTTTTTCATAGTTGGGACATGAAGGAATAGACCGTCGGCCTCTCAGTGCTTACCATAGGGTGACCTTCATAGTCATGACTTGAGGAGTAGACTGATGGCCTCTCAGTGCTTACCATACAGTGATTTCTCAATGTTCACTCATGCTATAAACTTAAACATAATGCTAAAACTATTGGCTATTTAGAATGGACCACACGGCCTCTCAGTGCTTGCCAGGGGGTGTTCTTGTAGCTATGACTATTGTAAATCAGGTCGTTTGGCCTCTCAGTGCTTGCCAAATGGGTGTTCTACTTAGTCGGGATTCTGAGGAGTAGACTTATGGCCTCTCAGTGCTTGCCATACAGTGATTCCTCATTTTCCACTCATGTTGCAAACTTAACAAAATGCTAAAGCTATAAACGAAATGGATGGTAGGTAAGACGCTTAATTATCATTAACAGCAACGTCCTATGCGACTTAGTATGTGGTGGGATGGCGTCTGGGCGGGTCGTAGTCTCGACTCAGGGGTATGCCCTATATATAAGCATACCGAGTTGGATGATACAGGTGGTGTTAATGAGATTAAGGTTTTTACCGAGGGGACGCATGAAAGCTTTGGAGTCAATATTATAAACTTTTAAACACTATGCTTGTTAAACTTATATTGAAGCTAATACATACGAATGCTATAAACTTGTAAACTTTGAAACAGTAAACTAAAGCTATGATGAAGAATGAATCGAATGGTAAGTAAAATGCTTAATTATCATTAATAGCAATGTCCTATGCGACTTATGTGGTGGGATGGCGTCTGGGCGGGTCGTAGGCTCGACTCAGGGGTATGCCATATATATAAGCATACCGAGTTGGATGATACAGGTGTTGTTAATGAAGTTAAGGTTTTACCGAAGAGGTTTGCAAAAGCTATTTTACAAATACTAAAACTACATGAACTCACCAACCATTGTGTTGACTTTGTTTTCTTACATGCTTTCTCAGATGATGAACATGTTTATGCTAAGGCTTTGGATTGCATGCTAGGCGGCCTAGATAGAGGACCTAGTTGATTTTGGAAGCACATATTTTGTTAATCATACAAATCACTTTTGGTTGTCTTGTACAGATTACAAGATAGAAAACATTGGTTCTTTTGTTAGGTTTACTTAGTTAAATTGCAGAACATTGATAACGTAATTTAACTTTGTAATCCTAGTTTAATGTTTGATTGTGATTTAGTTATTCTTAACATTGATGCTATGTAAACAATCTGATCATCACGATTATCACTCACGATATCGCGCCCCGAGAACCTTCCGCCCGACGGGGACTTCGATCCAACCCCGCCGGCTCGGGGTGTGACGGATTGGTATCAGAGCTCAAGGCTATAGAGGATAATAGGTCACTTACTTAAACGGTTTGGCCTAGACTATAACTTAGGGACCCTCATGTAGAGAGCATAAGACTTAAGTTTGCATTGTGTCTTCTACATTCGATCACTGCACTAACCAATATCTTTTGGTCATGATCAGAATGCCGCCCAGAAGACAACCGACTTCGGTACCTACTACCCAGACTTCTGCACCTCACTCATCGACACCATCACCACCAGATTCACCACCGCCACCTCCTCTTCCTCCGCTAAACCCTCCTCCGAACCCGAATGCGGGTCCAGTTATTGATCCTGCCACTATCGCCTTGGCGACACTCCTGAGCACTCAGCTGACAAGTCAACTGAAAGATGTCATCCCAGATATGATAAACCGGATTCAGGGACATGACAACAATTCTAGCCTTACTACAGGAGAGGCTAGTGAGAACACTAGTTACACTACAGACTGCTCCTACAAATCTTTTGTAGGATGCAAGCCACCAAGCTTTACAGGTGTGGAAGGAGCTGTTGGACTCATCCAATGGCTAGAAAAGATGGAGAACACTTTGGACATAAGCAGTTGTCCGGAACACCACAAAGTTCGCTCTGCAACTGGATCTTTCAGCAAGCGAGCTTTGACATGGTGGAATGCTCAGATCAGAGCTAAGGGAAGAGATGAAGCAATGGCAATGCCTTGGGCAGAATTCAAACTCCTTCTGAGGAACGAGTTCTGTCCGAAACACGAACTACAGCAGCTAGTGTGACACCCGGCAATTTCAGGTGAATTGTGACTCTTACATTCTTTACATTTCACATTCATACTTGTTGCATTTCATTTAATTATGTTTAATTAGATGAGTCAAACACACACAACTACGAAACGATAGTTCGAGGAACTATCGAATCGTACATTGCACATTGATTTTGGAAACCAAAGGTGGCAAACACAAACACAATTGAATTGTGCATCACACGTTGATTAGGATTAATCAAGCGTGCAAACACTTCGTAAGACACGAACACAAACTATCGAAGATAATTCGAGGAATTATCGAAACACACACACGAGTCTCACGAACGTTGGTGATCAATCAAACTTATATGTTATTACATGATTATGTGCTAAACACGCATTAGATGCTTTGGATAAACGTTAGGAATCGGGTACCAACGAAATCGTATCAACAAAATCGAAAAACAAGGAATTTGGACCCGTCACGGTACGCGATAACCCCTTGGCGAACATCTTCGTGGTACGCGAAGCAAACCGGGATTCGAAACTCCCGAATCCATCGCGGTACGCGATAATAAATTTTGATCGGCCTTCGCGGTACGGAAGGCCATGCAGATCGAAAAATTGTATAAAAACCCAACCCAACCCAGCTCATTTGTTCGGTTTTCTCTTATCCTCACCGAAGTTAGACTCATCTTCTCGACCCTAAACCTCTGCCAAACTTGTTCCAAGCCCTTGGTAACACTTTTGGAAGTATTTCCCTCATCCTTGGAAAGCTTGAAGACCTTAGAGCTTGGAGAAGAAGCTAGGAAGATAGAAGCTACGATCCACGCACCGAATCACCATCACCAGAAGATGTTACTGTTGAATCTCATCATCAAGGAGCTTCTAAGGTAGTTCCCTATATTTATCTTTAGTTAGATCGTACATGCAATGGGTGAAAACCCACATGCAACTCCATGTGACCATCGAGCACGAATTTGTTGGTGATTTTGTGTGTTATTGTTATGGATTTACTGGTTTGATAGTATTAGAATGTTAGATTTGAGTTTTGATGATGTATTGGTACACTTGCCAGAAATGGAAACTTTTATGTTGCAAGTCTTGGATTTGTGATGATCTAGATATGTTAAACATGTCTAGATGTTGTCAAATGCATATTGAAGTGTTTAGAAACACATTGGGATATTTGATTTTGTCAAAAAATTGGTTTTGTAGAAACTTACTATTTATGAAAACTTTTGTAAATCAAAAGAGGGCTTTTGATGTTTTAAAATGTTTTGATGAACTTCGAGCATTGGAATATGCTTAGAAATGATTTCTAAGCATATTGGAAACTTCATTTTGTGAAAACGAGCTTTTAAACAAATACTTGCTATTTTAGGAAACTTTATTTGGGCAAATGGCATAAATGGCGATTTATGCGCATGCAACATGTTTTAAGAGTTTAAACGTGTTTTACAATCATACTAGGGGTTATTAACTTGATGAAATGGGATTTCATAACCACACCTTCCTAAATTGGAAACTTTCTAAAAATGGTAACTTATGTAATTTGAGTCATAGGATGCATTTTGGTGTCTTATGTGAATTAAGGCACATAAACACAACAATCGTGTCACCAACGATTCGTTGAGTCTCACTAGTCAACACACGCACTCGATTGAGCATACCGACACTTGAAGTTGTATGGGATACAACACAACACAGAACACATACTCACACCTATATGGTTATAGGTGCACACTAGCAGGCGCTAGCTTTCGCAGACGCGAACACACAAACACTTACCGGAACTGCAAACCAGGTGAGTTCACGGCCCCTTTTTGTATTTTCTACCTTTGGGGGAGAAAACATTGCATACAATCTACTTTTGAACAACACACATTTTTGGTTTCTTTTGTACATGCTAATATCGTATATGCATATGTGTGACATTCATCCACAAAACTGATAAGCCCTCATTAAACATATGTCGAACCGTTAGTAGCGCGTGGCGCTTAGCGTGGTAATTCTGAATAGTACTATTTGGGTCTGACAAGCCCCACTGTTGCGAGCCGTATGGCCACCCCGACTGGAGGTCGGAACAATGCATAATTGACCAAACAACATTTGCCATATCTTGGATGGATATGGTGGGAGGCAGTATGTTAGCTTCGGTTGCGAACCCCCATATGATCTAAAATATATTGACTAGCTATCAATTGATATTGCATTGTATTGAAAAGTAGACCTGCAACATTTTCTTTAAACATTTTGATGTTTACAGCTGATTACAAACCTGTGCTCTCACCAACCTTTGTGTTGACTCTTTTACTCGCATGTTTTCTCAGGTAACTGAGGCACGTGCACGAGGAACCTAGGATGCTAGGATGGAGTCCATGCATCAACTTATGTGTCTAAGGCTATTGAATATTGTTTATCATTTTGCTACGCTATATTTTGTAATGTTAAACAACCTAAACCGCTTCCGCAACTATTATTCTGAAATGTTTTGAAAACTGTTTTGACAACGCTTCCGCAATTTATGATTTGAATTTGCTTTAATCTTATTTAACTTCCGCAACTCTGATTTTACTAAACTGTTTTATCCAAGTTCTTGGATGTACGTACGAAATCAGACATGTAGGTCTCGCTATGTTGTGTGACCGGAGACTGCGATCCTGACAATCTGTTGTTGCTCGCGCCCCAGAAGGGACGGGATTTCTCGGGGTGCGACAGATTGGTATCAGAGACAGGTTATTGCGAATTAGGTTTGCATTTAGTGAACTTAGTCTATAACCACTAGTCTCCACACAACACATAGTGATTAGTATTGTGATACTTGCACACATGACACATCTTTTATACATTACGTTCGTCACCGCACGTGGCGACCCATGGCGAGGATAGCCGAAAGCTCTGTATATTCTTTACAGTACCTACTGCACACACTACATTAGTCATTGGGCAAACACTAACGCTTATTCTCGCTATGAAGATCATGGCTGGAAGACGTGGAGGACGCAGGATTGCAGGCGGACGTGGAAACATCAACCTAACATAAGCTGAGTTGAACGCACTCATCAACGAGCGGGTTGAGGAGGTACTTGCTGCACGGGAAGCTGCCCGTAATCAAAACCCACTAAACCAAGGTGATGAATCTGTTCATATTCACCTTGCACCACAATCACTCGTTTCCAATTCAACGCATTTACCCGATATTTAATCCAACTCTACTCTTTGCATATCTCAGGAGCAAATCCTAACCCTCCCCTCTGCACGTTCAAGATGTTCCTGGATTGCAAACCCCATTCATTCAGCGGCACTGAGGGAGCTGTTGGACTGTTACGTTGGATTGAGAAGGCGGAATCAGCTTTCGCCATGAGCAACTGCAGGAACGAGGACAGGGTCAAGTTCGCTACAGGGACATTCGAGGGAGCTGCCCTCACTTGGTGGAATGCCAACGTGCAAAACTTAGGGCTCGATGCAGCCAACGCCCTACCTTGGGATGATTTTAAGCGAATGTTGAACCGCGAATACTGCTCTCGTGGTGAAGTGCAGAAACTTGAGACTGAGTTCTGGAACCACAAGATGATTGGTTCCAAGGTTGAGGCTTACACTGCCAGGTCTTATGATCTGGCAAATCTGTACCCGGAAATGGCAACCCCACCCTTCAAACACATAGAAAAGTATATTGATGGACTGCCACCTCAAATCCAAGGAATGGTACTCTCTGCTGACCCCATCACCATGCAACAGGCCGTGCGATTAACTCACAAGCTCACTGACTCTGCTGTTACACGAGGAATCTTACCACCTCGTGGTGCTGTGACCACAACTAATGACAAGAACAAACGGAAATGGGATGACACCCTGAGCAAGACTTCCACTCTCCAACCACCACCACAACAGCGCAAGTTTGGATCGACCCAAGCTTATGCACCACCCATCCCAACCACTCAAAACCAAGGGGGCTATGCAGGAAAACAACCCAAATGCCACAAGTGCAACTTTCATCATGCACAGGGTCAGTGTGGCCGTTTTCAATGCCTGCGCTGCTGAAAAGGGGGACATGCAGCCAAAGACTGCAGGGGTGAGCTAATGACAAAGACCCCACAGCCACAACAACAGCAACAACTTGAAGCACCAAAGGGTTGCTTCGAATGTGGCAAACTAGGGATTTTCACGAAGGACTGCCCATACCTGAAAAACAACAACAACCACCAACAGAACAACAACAATGGGAAGAATGGCACGAGGGGACGAGCCTTCGTGATTGGAGCCAAGGAGGCTAGAAGGGACCCCAACCTTGCAACCGGTACGTATCTCTTGAACGATAATTATGCTTCTGTATTGTTTGATACTGGAGCTGAGAAAAGCTTTATGTCTAAGGATTTTTGTGAGATACTTGCCATTACCCCAACACCCTTAGATGTTGACTATACAGTAGAGCTAGCTGATGGTAAATTAATTGTGACTAAGCACATTCTGAGAGAATGCACCTTAGAGCTAGCAGGCCATAAGTTTAAGATTGACCTCATGCCAGTCACACTAGGCAGTTTTGATGTCGTAGTGGGCATGGATTGGTTGTCTGAAAACCAGGCTGAAATCATTTGCCACGACAAGGTTGTGCGCATACCTCTCCCTGGCGGAGAAACTCTAGACATCAAGGGCGAAATGAGTGACACCCCTCTAAACATCATCTCGTGCATGAAAGCTCACAAATGCTTACGAAAGGGATACACAGCCATTCTGGCGCTTATCACCGACAAAACTGAAGAAGAGAAAAGAATAGAATACATCCCAGTCGTATGCGATTATCACGACGTATTCCCTGAGGATCTACCAGGACTTCCACCACCTCGACAAGTGGAGTTCCGCATAGATCTTGTGCCTGGAGCAGCGCCTATTGCACGAGCACCATGTCGAGTTGCACCTTCCGAGATGCAGGAACTGTCCAATCATCTCCAAGAGCTGTTGGACAAGGGTTTCATCAGACCAAGCTTCTCACCTTGGGGAGCTCCGGTCTTGTTTGTAAAGAAGAAAGACGGCATGTTTCGAATGTGCATCGACTACCGAGAGTTAAACAAAGTAACGATCAAGAACCGTTATCCCTTACCTCGGATCGATGATCGGTTCGATCAACTACAAGGATCAAGCTACTACTCTAAGATCGATCTGCGATCTGGGTACCATCAGTTAAGAATTCAGGAGGAAGATATACCCAAGACTGCATTTCGCACTCGATATGGCCATTACGAGTTTTTGGTTATGCCGTTTGGGCTGACAAACGCACCTGCAGTATTCATGGATCTCATGAATAGAGTGTGCAAACCATACCTCGACAAGTTCATCATTGTCTTCATAGATGATATCCTCATCTACTCCAAAACCCAGGAAGAACACAAAGAGCATCTTCAATTGGCTCTTGAACTGCTAAGGAAAGAGAAATTGTACGCTAAACTCTCAAAGTGCGACTTCTGGATTCGAGAAGTCCAATTTTTGGGTCATGTTGTCAATGAACAAGGGATTCATGTGGATAAATCTAAGATAGAGGCAATCAAGAACTGGGAAGCACCAAAGATTCCAACTGAGGTGCGACAATTCCTAGGGGCTATTATCGACGATTTATCGAGGGATTTTCAAAGATAGCCCAACCCCTTACAGCCCTAACCCACAAGGACAAGAAATATCTCTGGACTGAAAAGCAAGAAGCTGCTTTCCAACTTCTCAAGCAGGAGCTCTGTAGTGCCCCTATTTTATCACTTCCTGATGGAACAGACGACTTCGTAGCATATTGCGATGCCTCAATACAAGGACTCGGCTGCGTGCCGATGCAGCGAGAAAAGGTGATCGCATATGCTTCTCAACAACTGAAGGTCCACGAAAAGAACTACACCACCCACGACTTGGAACTTGGAGCCGTGGTATTTGCACTCAAGATCTGGAGACACTACCTGTATGGTACAAAGTGCATGATATACATTGATCATAAAAGTCTCCAACACATATTCGAGCAGAAGGAACTTAACATGCGACAACGTCGCTGGCTCGAACTCCTAAACGATTATGAGTGTGCTATCAAGTATCACCCGGGGAAGGCCAACGTTGTGGCCGATGCCCTGAGTCGGAAAAATACTTCGAAACCCAAGAGGGTACGAGCTTTACAGCTTACCATCCATCCCAATCTCCCTGAGCAGATACGTAATGCCCAAGTTGAGGCACTTAAGGCAGAACACCTAGTGGCCGAATCACTAAGGGGAATGGAAAAACAACTAGAAGTCAAATCCTGATATTCCATTCACCCTGGATCTGATAAGATCTATCATGATCTGAAGACACTTTACTGGTGGCCACACATGAAAGCAGACATCGCCATCTATGTGGGCAAATTCTTGACTTGTGCCAAAGTCAAGATCGAGTACCAGAAACCATCTGGATTACTCACACAACCTGAGATCCCCAAGTGGAAATGGGAACAAATATCCATGGACTTCATCACCAAATTACCCCGTACTCCTAGTGCATATGACACTATCTGGGTAATTGTGGACCAACTAACTAAGTCAGCGCATTTCCTTGCGATCAAGGAAAATGACAAAATGGAAAAGCTAGCCAGAATCTATGTCAAGGAAGTAGTCTCGCGACATGGAGTGCCAATCTCCATTATTTCGGATCGAGACGCCAGATTCACTTCTAACTTCTGGAAATCATTGCAAAAGTCGCTTGGCACACGGTTGGATATGAGTACAGCATACCACCCGCAAACTGATGGCCAGAGCGAATGCAGGATACAAACCCTTGAAGATATGCTACGAGCATGCGTTGTGGATTTTGGGAATAGTAGGGAAACGCACCTGCCATTGGTGGAGTTTTCCTACAACAACAGCTACCATACCAACATCAAGGCAGCGCTTTTTGAGGAACTCTATGGCAGGAAATGCCGATCACCCATCGGCTGGGCGGAAGTGGGCGACAGTCAGCTCACTGGCCCAGAACTTGTGTATGAAACGATAGAGAAGATCGTGTAAATCAGAAACCGCATGGCAGCAGCTCGCGATCGTCAAAAGAGCTATGCCGACAAACGCCGAAAACCTTTAGAATTTCAGGTAGGAGATAAAGTCCTTCTGAAAGTTTCACCCTGGAAAGGCGTAATTCGTTTTGGTAAACGAGGCAAACTGAACCCACGGTATATTGGACCATTCGAGATCCTAAAAAGGATTGGTCTGGTGGCATACCAACTCAACTTACCAGCCGAACTCGACGGAGTTCACAACGTGTTTCACGTCTCAAACTTGAAAAAGTGTATATCTGACGAAACACTTGTAGTTCCACTGGATGAGATCCAGGTGGATGAAAAACTACGGTTCGTGGAAGAGCCGGTAGAGATCATGGACCGTGAGGTCAAACAACTCAAGCAGAGTAAGATCCCGATTGTTAAAGTCCGATGGAACTCGAAACGCGGACCTGAATTCACGTGGGAGCGTCAAGATTAGATGATGCGCAAATATCCCCATCTCTTCAAACAGTCAACGTCGAACGCCGACAACAACGAATAAATTTCGGGACGAAATTCCTTTCAACAAGGGGATGATGTGACAACCGAAAAATTTTGTTTCTCAAACACCGTTGTTTCTCAAACACTACCAACAACAACCAAATTTCGGGAGGAAATTTCTTTCAACAAGGGGATGATGTGACACCCGGCAATTTCAGGTAAATTGTGACTCTTACATTCGTAACATTTCACATTCATACTTGTTGCATTTCATTTAATTATGTTTAATTAGATGAGTCAAACACACACAACTACGAAACGATAGTTCGAGGAACTATCGAATCGTACATTGCACATTGGTTTTGGAAACCAAGGGTGGCAAACACAAACACAAACACAATTGAATTGTGCATCACACGTTGATTAGGATTAATCAAGCGTGCAAACACTTCGTAAGACACGAACACAAACTATCGAAGATAATTCGAGGAATTATCGAAACACACACACGAGTCTCACGAACGTTGGTGATCAATCAAACTTATATGTGATTACATGATTTTGTGCTAAACACGCATTAGATGCTTTGGATAAATGTTAGGAATCAGGTACGAACGAAATCGTATCAACGAAATCGAAAAACAAGGAATTTGGACCCGTCGCGGTACGCGATAACCCCTTGGCGAACATGTTCGCGGTACGCGAAGCAAACCGGGATTCGAAACTCCCGAATCCCATCGCGGTACAAGATAATAAATTTTGATCGACCTTCGCGGTACGCGAAGGCCATGCAGATCGAAAAATTGTATAAAAACCCAACCCAGCTCATTTGTTCAGTTTTCTCTTATCCTCACCGAACTTAGACTCATCTTCTCGACCCTAAACCTCTGCCAAACTTGTTCCAAGCCCTTGGTAACACTTTTGGAAGTATTTCCCTCATCCTTGGCAAGCTTGAAGACCTTAGAGCTTGTAGAAGAAGCTAGGAAGATAGAAGCTACGATCCATACACCGAATCACCATCACCAGAAGCTGTTACTGTTGAATCTCATCATCAAGGAGCTTCTAAGGTAGTTCCCTATATTTATCTTTGGTTAGATCGTACATGCAATGGGTGAAAACCCACATGCAACTCCATGTGACCATCGAGCACGAATTTGTTGGTGATTTTGTGTGTTATTGTTATGGATTTACTGGTTTGATAGTATTAGAATGTTAGATTTGAGTTTTGATGATGTATTGGTACACTTGCCATAAATGGAAACTTTTATGTTGCAAGTCTTAGATTTGTGATGATCTAGATATGTTAGACATGTCTAGATGTTGTCAAATGCATATTGAAGTGTTTAGAAACACATTGGGATATTTGATTTTGTCAAAAACTTGGTTTTGTAGAAGCTTACAATTTATGGAAACTTTTGTAAATCAAAAGAGGGCTTTTGATGTTTTAAAACGTTTTGATGAACTTCGAGCATTGGAATATGATTTCTAAGCATATTGGAAACTTCAATTTGTGAAAACGAGCTTTTAAACAAATACTTGCTATTTTAGGAAACTTTATTTGGGCAAACGGCATAAATGGTGATTTATGCGCAAGCAACATGTTTTAAGAGTTTAAACGTGTTTTACAATCATATTAGGGGTTATTAACTTGATGAAATGGGATTTCATAACCACACTTTCCTAAATTGGAAACTTTCTAAAAATGGTAACTTATGTAATTTGAGTCATAGGATGCATTTTGGTGTCTTATGTGCATTAAGGCACATAAACACAACAATCGTGTCACCAACGATTCGTTGAGTCTCACTAGTCAACAAACGCACTCGGTTGAGCACACCGACACTTGGAGTTGTATGGGATACAACACAACACAGAACACATACTCACACCTATATGGTTATAGGTGCATACTAATAGGCGCTTAGCGTGGTAATTCTTTTGTACAAACTACTTTTGAACAACACACATTTTTGGGGGAGAAAACATTGCATACAAACTACTTTTGAACAACACACATTTTTGGTTTCTTTTGTACATGCTATTATCGTATATGCATATGTATGACATTCATCCACAAAACTGATAAGACCTCATTAAACACACCTCGAACCGTTAGTAGCGCGTGGCGCTTAGTGTGGTAATTCTGAATAGTACTATTTGGGTCTGACAAGCCCCACTGTTGCGAGCCGTATGGCCACCCCGACTGGAGGTCGGAACAGTGCATAATTGACCAAACAACATTTGCCATATCTTGGATGGATATGGTGGGAGGCAGCATGTTAGCTTCGGTTGCGAACCCGCATATGATATAAAATATATTGACTAGCTATCAATTGATATTGCATTGTATTGAAAAGTAGACGTGCAACATTTACTTTAAACATTTTGATGTTTACTGCTAATTACAAACCTGTGCTCTCACGAACCTTTGTGTTGACTCTTTTACTCGCATGTTTTCTCAGGTAACTAAGGCACGTGCACGAGGAACCTAGGATGCTAGGATGGAGTCCATGCATCAACTTATGTGTCTTAGGCTATTGAATATTGTTTATCATTTCGCTACGCTATATTTTGTAATGTTAAACAACCTAAACCGCTTCCGCAACTATTACTCTGAAATGTTTTGAAAACTGTTTTGACAACGCTTCCGCAATTTATGATTTGAATTTGCTTTAATCTTATTTAACTTCCGCAACTCTGATTTTGCTAAACTGTTTTATCCAAGTTCTTGGATGTACGTACGAAATCAGACATCTAGGTCTCGCAATGTTGTGTGACCGGAGACTGCGATCTTTACAATCTGTTGTTGCTCGCGCCCCAGAAGGGACAGGATTTCTCGGGGTGCGATAGCTAGAGATTGAGCTCTCGAATCATGTGATGAAGGGAGCCGATCATATGACTTTTACCACTCGCTATCATGAACTAGTAGCATTGGTGCCATAGATGGTGCCAACCTTGGAAAAGCTGATTGATCGATACGTAGCCGGATTGCCTTCTTGTATTCAAAGCATCGTGCTGGCTGTATATCCTGCTACTCTGGAGTCAACCATCTCCCCGTCAGCTAAACTTACCAATGTGATGGTAAATTCAGGAGTTTTGAAAGATGACACAGGAAAATCTAAAGAAGCAACCACAAAGAGGCCCGAGCACCACCAAACGAAGAAGCAAAAGGTCATCAGAAACTACGCGATGGCCACACCTCTAAGACAAGCCCCTGCAGTACCTGTTAACACTACACCCAAAAACTATGTGGGAATGCATCCTCAGTGTACACAATGCAAATTTCATCATCCTGCTACGGTGCAATGCAGGCAACGCAACAACTGTGGCCGACTAGGTCACCGGACTCAACAATGCCGTACTCCATCCACACAAGCTACAAACAATGCCGCGGTAGCAATTCCTCCACCACAAAATCCTGGCAATCATAACAACAACAATCGGGGATACTATAACTGTGGAGAGCTAGGACATTTCTCCAGGGACTGCCCGAAAAGAGTACAACCAGGAGTTCAAGCCCCTCGTGGGAGAGCATTTATGATCGGAGCCGCTGCAGCACGCCAAGACCCGGCGACGGGTACTGGTATGTAGTATCTTCTCACTCATAAGACTTCATTTTATGTTGATGCTAGTATGAATAAGAAATTTATCTTATTCCTACTATTATAATCATATGAGTATTCCATAGGACTTAGGAATTCTTTCA
Organism: Mikania micrantha; assembly: GCA_009363875.1. NCBI lineage: Eukaryota > Viridiplantae > Streptophyta > Magnoliopsida > Asterales > Asteraceae > Mikania > Mikania micrantha. The sequence goes on along the minus strand of CM018682.1, from coordinate 47,321,525 downwards.
TTGCAATAGAAACTATGGGAGAATCCTTGGTTAATGCACATAACATGTGTAGGAAACCATAGCTAACACTAAGATTGTATAACGATTGATGCTCATAGCATCAGTTAGTCTGAACAATAATGTGTTAGAGCCATACAGAGATTTAGCAAGCCGTCACAGTAGGCCAACTATGAACAATAAGATTAGCAGAACTCTCAGGACATACATAGGAATCCCAAACGCGACCCAGAGTTTATTTGGGAGCATAGGGACATCACATTAAACAAAAGTCTCTTCACTTGTTAACAAAGAAAGTTGTACCGATAATATCTTTTAAATTTCGGGACGAAATTTCTTTAACAAAGGGAGACTGTAACATCTGTGCCGAATCGTTACCGGAACAGTAAAGTTGCACAGTAACAAGCACAGTAATTCAGGTACACATTACGAGAAACTATGTTTATGCTATTGACACATAATGCTTAACACTAAACTAATATGCAATTGTCTGAAATCTGACTAAAACCTTAGGGTTTAATAGTCAGAAACACATCAGACAACACAGAACTGACACACGAATGCTTGTTTTGATGCTATTAGGTAGAAACGTATGTGAGATTAAACAAAACAAAACAAAACGGTTGTTGTTACAGAATGCTAAACAGACGAATTATTCGTATAGGTGACGATCTGTATGAATGATTCTGATAGTTTAACGTTCTGAAATAATGACTGAACAGTAGAGAACAATAATTAGAAAGCCAAACCATCGATGTGTTCGTTCGAATGACGATTCGAACGAATATGCGCGATGGCGACGCGTTCTGACGAAACGAAACGAAGAACGATACGAACGATCATAAATTTAAGGAAATAAAATATTTCCTGTTTTACAATTTTGAAACTCATCATAAACGAATTTAAACAAAATCATTTTTATTAATTCGTGAACAAATAAACGAAACGCGTAAAAGAATAAAGCGCGACAAATAAATTAATTAAACGAAATTTAATATAATTATTAGAATTTAAAACCACCCAAATAGTTAAAATAAACCCTTTTATTTAAATAACGAAGAACGCGTGTAACGTCCGGATACGCGACAAAAATACGAACCAAGCAACCGAAACGAACCCGAATACCCTCGGGATATATAAACCATAAGTGATGGCATTTAATTCATCTTCAACAAACCCTCTCTCTCTCTAACCCTTAAACCCGTCACCCCTCTCTCACTCTAAGTTTTCACCTTCAAACATCAAGATCTCTCTCATTACTTAGTGGATTTTGGTGTTCTTGGTGTCCATTTGAAGCCCTTGATCTCCTCTACGCAAAAGTACAACGGATTTAGAAGCTTACCCAACCATTCTCGAGGTATTGATGAAAGAAAGTTCCAAAAACTAGGGTTTTTATCTCATTGTTCAACCAACGCATGAAATCAGTGCAAAACCTATACACACACACTCCTTACACTGGTTGAGAGCCGCCGGCTGCACCCACACACACACACCCTAGGAACATCAGTGTAGCAGATGCATGAGTCAAGGAAGGTGGGGAGATGCAGGGATCGTGAATGATACAGGTGACCGAACCCTCATAACCCTGGGCGAACCTGCGTGAGCAAACGATCGAACCCTCACGAACCTAGGGTTCGTCTGCTACCCCCACCGAACCTTCATTGGCAAACCTATACCCTCAGCCGAAGCACCCATTTGAACGAACCTGTGACTCACTAAGCGTGTGGCCAGTGGCGAACCACTGCCGAACCCATGTAGGTGTTGCATGGGCGAATCAGTGCCAAACTCAAAGACAGTTGCGAACCTCTCAGAGATGACGAACCTTGTTGATCAAGTAAACATCAGCCGAAACTCACCAGGAAACGAACCCTTTCTTTTATCACGAACCTTTATAATCAGCTACACCATACCGGAGCCGAACCCAACCTTCTGTGCTTCGAACCTATCATCACCGAACCATCTTGAGACTGCCGAACCCTACCTCATGGTGAACGATCCTAGGCACAGTAGCCATCAGCCGAACCAGAGTGTATCAGCGTACCTTAGTAGAGCTAAAGGATCCACGAACCTTTTTCTTTGTTTGCCGAACCCTGCCTCTCTTAACAGGTAGGTTCGCTGGCTAGTAACAGGTTGATATGGATTCTTGTTGAACAAATTAATTGGTCGAGGTTCATATGTTCAGCCGTGAAGATACCCTAGCCCACGAACCCCTCTGGCCAACATCCTCAAGCTTCGACCATTGTGAATTAATGGGCCCAGAGATCAGCCATCCCAAATTTCTTGGCCCAACTCCCTTGCTCGGCCCAACAGAAAACCGCAAGTAGTGTAACAGGCCCAATAAATACTTCGTTCAGCCCACATATTGGGTGAGTAACCCACCCCTTCGTCCCATTGACCTACACTAACGATCGGCCCAGTTAGGGTACAAACAGCCCACCATGGCCCAATTGATAGCCGGCCCACTTAAAACAAGGGTTGTGAACTACGTTTAAATCAAAAGAGATTTTAAATGCTAAGTGTTGAATGATAAATGTTTATGCTAAAAGCTAATACTAAACGTTAATGCTTTATACTAATATTAAATGCTAATGCTACCAGCTAATACTATAAGCTAATGCTATATGCGAATGCCAAGTGCTTATGATACAATGCTAATACTACAATGCTAATGCTAAATGCTAATGCTAATGCTAATTGCTAAATGCTAATGCTATATACTAATACTAAATGCTAAAAGATTATGATTCTATGATAATGCTACATACATGCCAAATGCTTGAGACTACGGATGCTTTAAACACTTGTATGCATATATGCTTGCCATGCTAAAACACCGGTTTGGCCTCTTAGTGCTTGCCTTGCCGGTTGTGAAACTATTTGAATGCTATAAACTTGAATGTTAAAACTATCAACTATGGTAGAACATACCAAATTGGCCTCTCAGTGCTTGCCATGGGGTGTTTTTCATAGTTGGGACTTGAAGGAATAGACCGTCGGCCTCTTAGTGCTTGCCATAGGGTGACCTTCATAGTCATGACTTGAGGAGTAGACTGATGGCCTCTCAGTGCTTGCCATACAGTGATTTCTCAATGTTCACTCATGCTATAAACTTAAACATAATGCTAAAGCTACTGGCTATTTAGAATGGACCACCCGGCCTCTCAGTGCTTGCCAGGGGGTGTTCATGTAGCTATCACTATTGTAAATCAGGTCGTTTGGCATCTCAGTGCTTGCCAAACGGGTGTTCTACTTAGTGGGGATTCTGAGGAGTAGACTTATGGCCTCTCAGTGCTTGCCATACAGTGATTCCTCATTTTCCACTCATGTTGCAAACTTAACAAAATGCTAAAGCTATAAACGAAATGGATGGTAGGTAAGACGCTTAATTATCATTAACAGCAATGTCCTATAACATGATGAAACTCAAGGAGGAAGATGATAAACAGCTGGTTCGCCAGAAGGCTGATCGGCCGAAGCTAGGCTGACAACCTAACTGTAACGCCCCGACTGATGGCGGAAACGTCGGGATGCCACGAGGGATGTGTAGATTGTTCATAAGCTTGTGGGCATCTAATTAATTCATCACATATCAATTAATCAACCAAATTAATTATATCAAAAATCATGTTCAGCATGAATTAGTTACATCAAATACACAAAAGATTTAGCTAAACTAACTAAACTCTAGTCGCCAGAATTTCAGTTATTTTAGCTAAGTCCAAGAATCCTATGTGATGATGTCCAAAAGATTTAGAGCTATCTTGCCCTACTTACTTCTCCTCGTTCCCTAAAACATGTCGAAAATCAAGTGTCAACTACAAAGTAGTTGGTGAGTAATCATAAATTTTTATATTTAAAAATGTTTTACAAAATGATTATAAAAGTTTATAGTTTCCTGAGAAAATCCATATGAGCACCTACGAGATAGTCCAACACATAATCCAACACACAATCACAAACACACAGTCACGTATTTCAAATATTCATAGATGATCAATCACATATACATTCAACCAATCTCACTCATCAATATTCTCAATTGGTATAGGTGACAATACATGTATCATTGCGAATGACCAAGGTCAATGACAACGACACACGGAGTTGTGGCAATCCACGTGACAATACATGCAATCATTGCGGATGACCGAAGCCAACAACAACGTCCCATGGAATAGTGACAATACATGCAATCATTGCAGACCGAAGTCAACAACAACGACCCACGGAATAGTGACAATACATGCAATCATTGTAGACGACCAAAGTCAACAACAACGATCCATGGAATAGTGACAATACATGCAATCATTGCGGATGACCGGAGTCAACAGGAACGACTCATGGAATTATGATAATCCAATAATCTGAATATCATAACAATAAACAGGTGTCATCCATGTTTTATCAACATAATATTTTTAATATTGGTATACATGTTCCACCTCCGAGTTTAAAACAAAATAGTTTAAAAGGAGGTTATGAGAACTCACCTGAATCCTTAGAATCAATATTTCGTAGTATGCGCGCTCGCGTAATGAAATCAACAACGGCTCAAAAATCTGTAATTAGTGTGTTTTTCATATTCATAAGTATATGCGTTTTATCTCAAGTTAGTGACCATATATATTTAATTTAACCTCATAAGTATTTCCTTAACTTAGTTTATTTATTCTAAGTGGACTTGTAACACCTATAGTTTATCGATAATCATCACAAAAGAATATGATTTAAACTTGTTAGTTTCAATCATCTAATTGTAACATCAGTGCCGGAACCGTCACCGGAACAGTGATCTCTACAGTACATGAACAGTAAAACAGGTACGAATCATATACATTTCAGTACTATTCATATTTATATCATTTATCATTATCATAGTGAGTTGTCATAGAACAGTGGCAGAAACATTTAACAGAAACACAGTTCAGAATAATGGTTCTTGAGTCAGATAATTATCTGGCAACACAGAACCATCATGTGATTATTTGCTTAGGATCTATTATGTATAAACGTATGTGAGACTTTACAGAACAAAACGCACGAATATTATTATGTGAATGCTAAATCGACGGGTTATTCGTATAGGTGACGATCTGTATGAATAAATCTGAAAGTTTAACGTTCTGAATGATATTCTTTAATTAGAAAACAAGATCGAAAAGTATAGTTATCGTCGTGTTCGTACGGGTGACGATTCGAACGAATACGCGCGACAACCGTACAATTTCGATTTAAACTGAAAATTAATGTTTTAAAACTTAAATAAATTAAGGATATTAGTTAATTTATTAGGAATCACAACCTGGAATAATTAAATAAACTCTATTTTATAAAATCGCGTCTTCATCGCGAAAATTACGCGGTCCGGGAATTTTACGCGAAACTGAACGAGACCGAAAGACCGGGTATTATCCTAAGTCTTTAATGAGCTCATAATGGCACCAACTACCACCACCAAACCCACTTTTCTTCACCATTTTCGTTTTCATCCTCTCTCTCTCTAGAACAAGTTCCTCCTCCTTCTCTCTACAAATTCGTGGTGAATTTCGCAGTGGATTCGAGCCTGGTTGACATCTAAACGTTCATCTCAACAAGAAGACCACGAAAGTACAAGAAATTCAAACTTCCAACCACGAGATCTAAGGTAAACAATCCTTGTAAATTCGGTTTTTAGAGGGTTTCACGAAGATTTATGATTTTGTTATTATAATCGATGTTAAACACATAAAATACTTGAGTTAAGGTGTTATACGCACTTAGGCACTGTTAGGATTGAGCTTATAACAGGTTTAGCATTGAAGAAGGAGATGATAGCACAGGTTCGTGGTTCCCCTCAGTCGGCCGAACCCTTTCAAACGGCTAAGTGATAGCCGAACCCTCATCTAGGTTAGCTGAATTAAGAACGAACCATGGGACACCGAACCCTGTCACCTGCACCAGACCTGCAACGAACCCTGATGGGGCTGAGCAACGAACCCTGCATCGGCATAAGGCACCTGCACCGAACCCTGTGGTGCAGTGCCGAACCATTAGGGATGACGAACCCTTTTTGTGCATGGGTTCGCGAACCACCATGCAATGGATGGCCGAACCCTACTTGACAGCTAGGAGCTGTAACTCACGAACCTAGGAGGACGAACCCAGAGCTTTTCAGCCGAACCATGCACTGACCGAACTCTAGGACAACAAACTCCATGGGCGAACCCTAAAGGTTCGTAGGTGGGGTAGTAGAGACAAACCTTAAGGGTTCGTTGGTGTTGGAATGTTAGCCGAACCTTGGATCAAACCCCCAAAGGGTTCGCTGCCCTAGATGGGATATCGAACCTAAGGAATGTTTAATGGAGTTAATATGGACCTAGGATCAACAATACTAGTGTAAATGAACTAAGGAGTGGTTAGTCGACCATAAAACCTAAGTTGTATTAGAAGTTGATGTCATAATGGACATGCATGCATTTACTTGGTTGATGTATGTGTGTGCATGGAAATTTTAAAGAACATGCAAGTTGTACAAACGGATGTTATGAATACTCTTAAACTTAGCGTGTAATCACTTACATGGGATCCTTCATGAGCTAGGAAAATAATCAATGGACGATCAAGGATAATCAAATGGGTCTAAGTGGGTCCAATGAGGCTTAATTAAGTCTACAATATATTCAAAGTTTATTTAAAACTATATGATGATGTTGTCAACAAAAGCTAAAGGTTGTGGACTTAATTATGTAAAGTTAATAACTTTCTAAAATCTTGTTTAATTTGAAATCCTAAATGGCATTGATTTCCTTTAAGTTTACTTGATTATAAAAGTTAATTGTAATGTTAGGTTTAAAGACTTGTTCGATTTAAATTACTTACTTGAATTGATTGATTTGGGAACTTGTTATAAAATAGACGAATTAATTGTCTGGAATTGTTTTAAAAACAAAGGAAACTCTGCCGAAATTTTCTAAAATTTAAAGGTAAGATAGTAACTAATCATGGGAATTGGGATCATAAGAAGGGTAATTAAGATAGAGTAGATCTTAGATACACTTAGTACTAAGACACTTAGTTGCACACACAACAATACTCAAAGTCTTAGGCACAACGACTATTACACGTACTTATTACACTCGAATTCTTATAAAATAACTCAGGAACCGAAGAAACTTAGCTTACATACAGGAGCGCGCATTTTGTGTTAGATCAAATTACATAGCAACACAGGTGAGTTCATTGCCCCTTTTCTAACATTTTTGTTTTAAAACGCGGGGCTGAGAAGCATGCGTAAACTGTTTACTTAAATTGTTTACATTAATGCTTTTAAATTTATATGTTTTACATATATATGAATGTTATTCTAGACCATGTCTAGGAAGATTTTATGCAGGTTATTTAACTGATTTACTTAGTTATTAAGTGAATAATCAAGTTAAACTTAACTTTTCAACCAGTCAAAACAATTCAGACAAATCAAATCAATCATTTTGACAAAACAAGGGTGTGAGTTCAAGGGATCAAAACAAACATTTTGACAAAACAAGTGGGTGAATTCAAGGGATCAAATCAAACATTTTGACGAAACAAGTGTGGAATTTCAATGAATCAAACGAAACAATCTTTGCAAAGAAAATATTCAATGTTCTACAAATCAAGTGTTTGTTGAACTATGAATCAAGTGTACATTTGATCAATGAATCTAGTATTCTACGATCAACGAATCAAGTACATCTTGAAACAGAATCAGGCGAATCAATAAATCATTTTCAAGGGAAAGCCTGGGAAATATCAGAGATAACATATGCCAAAACAGACGAAACAAAAACCCTACATTTCAAGAAGTCCTAGCTAGACCGTTTGATTTGTAGGTCATATGTTTGAGGATATTTACAGATTCCCTAACTACTAAGTACCTAGATTGACAGACTAGTCTACTCGAGTATGACCATAGGCCCCAATCATAAGGACTTAGATTTTATTAAATGTTTATTTACTTGTTTAATTAAGCATTTATAACTGTTTATACAATTGTGTGGTTGATCATATTGTGTGATGAACTTGTGAAATCAACATGGATTTCAAATGATTGTAAGGACAGGGACAATAAACAGAAGAACTTATGGGATTGTGTTAAGGGTAAAAACGTTTAATTATCATTAACAACAGTGTCATACACAGATTAGTATGTGGTGGGACGGTGGCTGGGCGGGCGGTAAGTTCGACCCTACATATGCCCTATATATAAGCATACCGATTTGGATATTACATGTGAAGTTAATGAGGTTAAGGTCTTTACCAAAGGAGGTTTTCAAATCATTATCAAATCATTTTCAAATCATTTTCAACTACTAAACTATATGAACTCACCAACCATGTGTTGACCTTTATTTTTGCATGACTTCTCAGGTGACGAACAGGTCAATTAGGAAGTCATTTCTTTTGGACTAGGACTTCAGATAGAAGACTAGTATCTTGGACCTGCATACTTTTGAAGACATCATGACATAAATTATTTTGTATATCTTGTGTAAATACAAGATAGTCATATATTGATGTTTTACAATAGATTTACATTGTTAAATTATAAACGTTACTGCTGTAATTTAACTTTGTAATTCTATTTTATTTAGCATTTCTCATTTATATCATGTGCAATGTAAACAGTCTGATCACTTCTGATTATCATTCCCGATATCGCGCCCCGGGAACCTTCCGCCCGTCGGGGAAACCCGATCCTACCCCGCCGGCTTGGGGTGTGACAGATTGGTATCAGAGCCATGGTTATAGAGAAATATAGGTCACTTATTTATTTGGTTTGGCCTAGACTATAACCTAGGGACCCTGCATATAGAGAACTTAGGACTTAAGACTTATTTGCATATTGTCTTCTGTATTCGATCATTGCACTAACCGGTGACTTTATTGGTTATGATCAGAATGCCTCCACGAAGACAACCTCCTTTGATACAGCAACCACCTCAAGATTTGGCTCCACACTCCTCAACACCGTCTCCGAATGACTCTCCACCACCACCTCCTCCACCTCCTCCTCCCCCTCCTCCATTGATTACTCAAGCATCTGGTTCAGGCACAACACCGACCATGGACCCTGCTACTATCGCTCTGGTGACGTTACTGAGTAGCCAGATGACGAATCAGATGAAAGAGGCAATACCGGAGATGTTCCTCCGTCTTCGTAATGAGATTCTCAACACTGGCAACACATCAGGAGAAGCCAGTGGAAATACTGGAGATTCATCTCACTACTCCTACAAGTCCTTTGTAGGATGTAAGCCACCCAGTTTCAGTGGGTCTGAAGGCGCCGTTGGATTAATCCAATGGATTGAGAAGATTGAGGCAACGTTGGATCTCTGCAGCTGCCCCGAACATCACAAGGTCCGCTACTCAGCGGGAACATTCAACAAACGGGCTCTGACCTGGTGGAACGGTCAGATTAATGCTCGAGGAAGAGAAGAAGCCATGGCCATGCCATGGGAAGATTTCAAGTCACTACTGCGAACAGAGTTCTGTCCCAAGAACGAGCTGCAGAAATTGGAGGTTGAACTATCCAACCATGTGATGAAGGGAGCTGATCACATGGGGTATACCACTCGTTACCACGAGTTGGTTGCTTTGGTACCTGACATGGTACCAACTTTGGAGAAAAGGATAGACCGTTATGTAGGTGGACTTCCTGCCTGCATTCAGGGTATGGTTGTTTCAGCCAACCCTACTACTGTTGAATCTGCAGTGAGACTGTCTGGGAAACTCACTGATCTTATGGTAGCCTCTGGAACTTTAAAGAAGGAGGCTGAACCCAACAAGGACAAGTCTGAGTCTTCTAAGAAACCCCACCACCATCAGAAGAAGAAACAGAAGACCATTAAGAACTACGCGGTGGCCACACCTCTACAACAAATAGCAGCAGCACCACAAAACCCCAACCGCAAACCCTACACTGGCACGTTTCCTTTGTGTACCAAGTGTCAGTATCACCACACTGCTGACACTCCCTGCAAGCATTGCACGGGATGTGGACGAAAGGGCCATTGGGTCCAACACTGTAGGATGGCTCCTAATCAAGCAGTCAACAATGCTGCTTTGGCTCTTCCTCCACCAGCTAATCAGAACCATGGTGGATGCTATAACTGTGGCGAACAAGGCCACTTTGTGAAGAACTGCCCAAAGAAGGCTCAACCAGCAGTTCAGGCACCCCGTGGACGAGCCTTTGCTATCGGAGCACCAGCTGCACGCCAGGACCCAAATGTGGTCACTGGTACGTTTCTCTTACATGACTTTTATGCATCTGTCTTATTTGATACTGGTGCGGATCAGAGTTTTATCTCTACCGACTTTGCATGTCAACTAGAGTCCATAGAGGAACAGTTAGACTCCCCTTACATCATAGAAGTAGCTAACGGGAAACAGATCACAGTTAGTACAGTTTATAGGAACTGCCCATTGACACTAAATGATTTTACATTTACCATCAATTTGATACCGATGGAGCTGGGTAGTTTTGACATCATTGTTGGAATGGATTGGCTCTCATCTAACCGAGTGGAAGTCATCTGTTCTGAGAAGCTGCTTCGAATTCCATTGCCGAGTGATTGTGTATTGGAAGTTAAAGGGGACCAAGCAAAGCGAAGTGTCAAAATCATTTCTTGCATAAAGGCGTGTAAGTGTCTACAGAAGCGGTGCATAGCATTCCTGGCTCATGTGGTGGAAAAGGAGAAAGACAAGAAGGAGATTCAAAATGTACCAGTAGTGAAAGAATATCCTGAAGTATTCCCCGAAGACCTACCAGGTTTGCCACCTGTGCGACCGGTAGAGTTTCGTATTGACTTAATTCCTGGAGCAACTCCTGTTGCTAAATCTCCTTACAGGTTAGCACCTTCAGAGATGCAGGAATTGTCTAATCAGTTACAGGAGTTACTTGACAAGGGTTTCATCAGACCGAGCTACTCACCTTGGGGAGCTCCGGTCTTATTTGTGAAGAAGAAAGACGGATCATTCAGAATGTGTATAGATTACCGTGAATTGAACAAACTAACCATCAAGAATCGGTATCCATTACCGAGGATTGATGATTTGTTTGACCAACTGCAAGGAGCTCAATACTTCTCTAAGATTGACTTGCGGTCTGGATATCATCAGTTGAGAGTTCAAGATGAAGACATACCGAAGACGGCCTTCCGAACCAGATACGGGCATTATGAATTTATGGTGATGCCCTTCGGATTGACAAATGCACCAGCGGTTTTCATGGATCTCATGAACCGAGTGTGCAAGCCGTACTTGGACCAGTTTGTCATTGTTTTCATTGATGACATACTGATTTATTCCAAGACCAAAACAGAACATGAGCAACACCTTAGAAAGATCTTGGAGCTGTTGAAAGAAGAGAAACTCTATGCCAAATTCTCTAAATGTGAGTTTTGGCTAAGAGAAGTTCAATTTCTGGGCCATGTGGTCAACAGCGAGGGAATTCATGTAGACCCTGCCAAGATTGAAGCGATAAAGAATTGGGACACCCCGAAGACACCGACGGAGATACGGTCTTTTCTGGGATTGGCAGGTTATTACAGAAGGTTTATCTCAAACTTTTCTAAGATAGCTTTGCCTCTCACTAAACTAACCCAGAAGAGTGAACCGTTTGTCTGGGAGCAGAAACAAGAAGATGCTTTTCAGACATTAAAACAGAAATTGTGTGATGCTCCAATCTTATCTCTCCCAGAGGGCTGTGATGACTTTGTTGTATACTGTGATGCTTCCCATCAGGGACTTGGTTGTGTGTTAATGCAACGGGACAAAGTCATAGCCTATGCGTCACGACAGTTAAAGATTCATGAGAAGAATTACACTACTCATGATCTTGAACTGGGAGCTGTAATCTTCGCACTGAAGATTTGGAGACATTACTTATATGGCACCAAGTGTACCATATTCACTGATCACAAAAGTCTGCAGCACATCTTTGATCAGAAGGAACTCAACATGCGTCAACGCCGTTGGGTTGAACTTCTGAATGACTACGATTGTGTGATCAAGTACCATCCGGGAAAGGCGAACGTTGTAGCTGACGCCTTGAGCCGGAAGGAACGGGTCAAACCCCTACGTGTTAGAGCAATGGGGATAACCGTGCAGACCAGTTTAAGTGACAAGATCATTCAAGCACAACAAGAAGCACTTGACAGGGGTAATCTGAAGAGGGAACTTGATTGCGGAGCAGAGAAACAGTTTGACACGAAGCCTGATGGAATGATCTACTACAAGGAACGTATATGGATCCCTGCGGTAGATGAATTGAGAAAACTTATCTTCGATGAAGCACACAAGACTAAATACTCTGTTCATCCAGGCGCTGATAAGATGTACCAAGACTTGCGTGGATTTTATTGGTGGCCGGGAATGAAGAAAGACATAGCCGAGTATGTCGGACAGTGTCTTACGTGTGCGAAAGTAAAGGCGGAACACCAGAGACCGTCTGGTCTACTGGAACAGCCTGAGATTCCGCTCTGGAAGTGGGAACAAATAGCTATGGATTTCATTACCAAGCTACCCCGCACTTCCAGTGGTCATGATACGATTTGGGTAATCATTGATCGTTTAACAAAATCTGCTCATTTCTTGCCTATGCGTGAGAACTTCACCATGGATAAACTGGCAAGATTATACATCAATGAGATAGTGGTACGCCACGGTGTGCCATTGTCTATTATTTCTGATAGAGACAGCAGATTTACTTCAAGGTTCTGGCAATCATTACAGAAATCTCTAGGGACACAGTTGAATCTGAGTACAGCTTACCACCCACAAACGGATGGCCAAAGCGAACGTACTATTCAAACCCTAGAGGACATGTTGAGGACCTGTGTTCTAGACTTCGGTGGGAATTGGGATTTCCATTTGCCACTGATTGAGTTCTCCTACAATAACAGTTACCACAGCAGTATCGGATGTGCACCATTCGAGGCTCTTTATGGCCGGAAATGTCGATCCCCGATCTGTTGGACTGAAATTGGAGACAATCGAATAACTGGGCCTGAATTGGTTCAGGAAACCACTGACAAGATAGCCCAGATTCAGAAAAGACTACAAGCAACAAGGAGCAGACAAAAGAGCTACGCCGACAAACGGCGCAAGCCGTTGGAATTCCAAGTGGGGGACCGAGTCATGTTAAAGGTATCCCCATGGAAAGGCGTTGTACGCTTTGGAAAGAAAGGCAAGTTAGCACCAAGATACGTTGGACCGTTCGAGATCATCGAGCGTATTGGTCCTGTGGCGTATAGACTGAGATTACCAGATGAACTCAGTGGTGTGCATGATGTGTTTCACGTCTCAAATCTAAAGAAATGCCTTGCTGACGAGAGTCTCGTCATTCCAATTGAAGAGATTCAAGTCGATGAACAGTTACACTTCATTGAAGAACCTTTAGAGATTATGGATCGCAAGGTTAAACAACTGAGGCGAAGCCGTATTCCTATTGTAAAGGTTCGATGGAATTCAAGACGCGGGCCTGAGTTTACTTGGGAACGCGAAGATCACATGAAGTCAAAGTATCCCCAGCTGTTTGAAGAGGAAGCTGTACCCGATAACAACTCTTAAAATTTCGGGACGAAATTTCTCTAACAAGGGGAGACTGTAACATCAGTGCCGGAACCGTCACCGGAACAGTGATCTCTACAGTACATGAACAGTAAAACAGGTACGAATCATATACATTTCAGTACTATTCATATTTATATCATTTATCATTATCATAGTGAGTTGTCATAGAACAGTGGCAGAAACATTTAACAGAAACACAGTTCAGAATAATGGTTCTTGAGTCAGATAATTATCTGGCAACACAGAACCATCATGTGATTATTTGCTTAGGATCTATTATGTATAAACGTATGTGAGACTTTACAGAACAAAACGCACGAATATTATTATGTGAATGCTAAATCGACGGGTTATTCGTATAGGTGACGATCTGTATGAATAAATCTGAAAGTTTAACGTTCTGAATGATATTCTTTAATTAGAAAACAAGATCGAAAAGTATAGTTATCGTCGTGTTCGTACGGGTGACGATTCGAACGAATACGCGCGACAACCGTACAATTTCGATTAAAACTGAAAATTAATGTTTTAAAACTTAAATAAATTAAGGATATTAGTTAATTTATTAGGAATCACAACCTGGAATAATTAAATAAACTCTATTTTATAAAATCGCGTCTTCATCGCGAAAATTACGCGGTCCGGGAATTTTACGCGAAACTGAACGAGACCGAAAGACCGGGTATTATCCTAAGTCTTTAATGAGCTCATAATGGCACCAACTACCACCACCAAACCCACTTTTCTTCACCATTTTCGTTTTCATCCTCTCTCTCTAGAACAAGTTCCTCCTCCTTCTCTCTACAAATTCGTGGTGAATTTCGCAGTGGATTCGAGCCTGGTTGACATCTAAACGTTCATCTCAACAAGAAGACCACGAAAGTACAAGAAATTCAAACTTCCAACCACGAGATCTAAGGTAAACAATCCTTGTAAATTCGGTTTTTAGAGGGTTTCACGAAGATTTATGATTTTGTTATTATAATCGATGTTAAACACATAAAATACTTGAGTTAAGGTGTTATACGCACTTAGGCACTGTTAGGATTGAGCTTATAACAGGTTTAGCATTGAAGAAGGAGATGATAGCACAGGTTCGTGGTTCCCCTCAGTCGGCCGAACCCTTTCAAACGGCTAAGTGATAGCCGAACCCTCATCTAGGTTAGCTGAATTAAGAACGAACCATGGGACACCGAACCCTGTCACCTGCACCAGACCTGCAACGAACCCTGATGGGGCTGAGCAACGAACCCTGCATCGGCATAAGGCACCTGCACCGAACCCTGTGGTGCAGTGCCGAACCATTAGGGATGACGAACCCTTTTTGTGCATGGGTTCGCGAACCACCATGCAATGGATGGCCGAACCCTACTTGACAGCTAGGAGCTGTAACTCACGAACCTAGGAGGACGAACCCAGAGCTTTTCAGCCGAACCATGCACTGACCGAACTCTAGGACAACAAACTCCATGGGCGAACCCTAAAGGTTCGTAGGTGGGGTAGTAGAGACAAACCTTAAGGGTTCGTTGGTGTTGGAATGTTAGCCGAACCTTGGATCAAACCCCCAAAGGGTTCGCTGCCCTAGATGGGATATCGAACCTAAGGAATGTTTAATGGAGTTAATATGGACCTAGGATCAACAATACTAGTGTAAATGAACTAAGGAGTGGTTAGTCGACCATAAAACCTAAGTTGTATTAGAAGTTGATGTCATAATGGACATGCATGCATTTACTTGGTTGATGTATGTGTGTGCATGGAAATTTTAAAGAACATGCAAGTTGTACAAACGGATGTTATGAATACTCTTAAACTTAGCGTGTAATCACTTACATGGGATCCTTCATGAGCTAGGAAAATAATCAATGGACGATCAAGGATAATCAAATGGGTCTAAGTGGGTCCAATGAGGCTTAATTAAGTCTACAATATATTCAAAGTTTATTTAAAACTATATGATGATGTTGTCAACAAAAGCTAAAGGTTGTGGACTTAATTATGTAAAGTTAATAACTTTCTAAAATCTTGTTTAATTTGAAATCCTAAATGGCATTGATTTCCTTTAAGTTTACTTGATTATAAAAGTTAATTGTAATGTTAGGTTTAAAGACTTGTTCGATTTAAATTACTTACTTGAATTGATTGATTTGGGAACTTGTTATAAAATAGACGAATTAATTGTCTGGAATTGTTTTAAAAACAAAGGAAACTCTGCCGAAATTTTCTAAAATTTAAAGGTAAGATAGTAACTAATCATGGGAATTGGGATCATAAGAAGGGTAATTAAGATAGAGTAGATCTTAGATACACTTAGTACTAAGACACTTAGTTGCACACACAACAATACTCAAAGTCTTAGGCACAACGACTATTACACGTACTTATTACACTCGAATTCTTATAAAATAACTCAGGAACCGAAGAAACTTAGCTTACATACAGGAGCGCGCATTTTGTGTTAGATCAAATTACATAGCAACACAGGTGAGTTCATTGCCCCTTTTCTAACATTTTTGTTTTAAAACGCGGGGCTGAGAAGCATGCGTAAACTGTTTACTTAAATTGTTTACATTAATGCTTTTAAATTTATATGTTTTACATATATATGAATGTTATTCTAGACCATGTCTAGGAAGATTTTATGCAGGTTATTTAACTGATTTACTTAGTTATTAAGTGAATAATCAAGTTAAACTTAACTTTTCAACCAGTCAAAACAATTCAGACAAATCAAATCAATCATTTTGACAAAACAAGGGTGTGAGTTCAAGGGATCAAAACAAACATTTTGACAAAACAAGTGGGTGAATTCAAGGGATCAAATCAAACATTTTGACGAAACAAGTGTGGAATTTCAATGAATCAAACGAAACAATCTTTGCAAAGAAAATATTCAATGTTCTACAAATCAAGTGTTTGTTGAACTATGAATCAAGTGTACATTTGATCAATGAATCTAGTATTCTACGATCAACGAATCAAGTACATCTTGAAACAGAATCAGGCGAATCAATAAATCATTTTCAAGGGAAAGCCTGGGAAATATCAGAGATAACATATGCCAAAACAGACGAAACAAAAACCCTACATTTCAAGAAGTCCTAGCTAGACCGTTTGATTTGTAGGTCATATGTTTGAGGATATTTACAGATTCCCTAACTACTAAGTACCTAGATTGACAGACTAGTCTACTCGAGTATGACCATAGGCCCCAATCATAAGGACTTAGATTTTATTAAATGTTTATTTACTTGTTTAATTAAGCATTTATAACTGTTTATACAATTGTGTGGTTGATCATATTGTGTGATGAACTTGTGAAATCAACATGGATTTCAAATGATTGTAAGGACAGGGACAATAAACAGAAGAACTTATGGGATTGTGTTAAGGGTAAAAACGTTTAATTATCATTAACAACAGTGTCATACACAGATTAGTATGTGGTGGGACGGTGGCTGGGCGGGCGGTAAGTTCGACCCTACATATGCCCTATATATAAGCATACCGATTTGGATATTACATGTGAAGTTAATGAGGTTAAGGTCTTTACCAAAGGAGGTTTTCAAATCATTATCAAATCATTTTCAAATCATTTTCAACTACTAAACTATATGAACTCACCAACCATGTGTTGACCTTTATTTTTGCATGACTTCTCAGGTGACGAACAGGTCAATTAGGAAGTCATTTCTTTTGGACTAGGACTTCAGATAGAAGACTAGTATCTTGGACCTGCATACTTTTGAAGACATCATGACATAAATTATTTTGTATATCTTGTGTAAATACAAGATAGTCATATATTGATGTTTTACAATAGATTTACATTGTTAAATTATAAACGTTACTGCTGTAATTTAACTTTGTAATTCTATTTTATTTAGCATTTCTCATTTATATCATGTGCAATGTAAACAGTCTGATCACTTCTGATTATCATTCCCGATATCGCGCCCCGGGAACCTTCCGCCCGTCGGGGAAACCCGATCCTACCCCGCCGGCTTGGGGTGTGACACTAATGTTGATAATTAATTGTGAACCCGAATGCTTACTCCTCATAGATTGGTATGTTAAAAGAAAATATTATCTTCATTCATACACACCTCCAAACATACATGCAAGATTACTTCATTCCACCACCATTATCTACTTTATAAATTTCCAATTTAAGTTTAATGAAGCCATATTTAAGTTATTCTCATAAAAGTTCACATCATATTTATAACTTCAAAATTTAACTTATTTATTTCAGAAAAGGTGGTATTTATTGTTGCTCATGCATGCATGGTCATATATGTGCATATATATATATATATATATATATATATATATACTAGCAGGAAACCCGCGCGATGCGGCGGCGGCGACTCTTTTTCTAATCACAAGTTGTAACGCGCCTACTTTTAAAGAGTTATTTAGAAACATGAGAAATTATGATCTTAGATTTTAAAAAAAATTGGCATGACTCACCATGAAAATTTAATTTCTTTGTGAAATGTAAACCTAAAATTCATTTTTAAAGATAATTATATAAGGTTGAAAGAGTGTACATAAATATGATGTTTTATTGTTTTAAGTAGAATAAACCCATAACATTGTTTAAAAACTCATTTCAGTTAGAAACTTTTCACATATCCCCTTGTTTCGTTTGCAACCGTTTCAAATATAACATAAATGATCACAAATATTTCAAACAATTCAAATTCCACGTAAAGAGGAAGCTTTAAAAACACATCTAATCAACTAAATTAAAGTATTTAAGATCAAACTACCTCATTTCATAACGACTTTAGCACCAATTGACTTATCTTCTCAATAATCTTATAAACTTCTTCTTTCCACTCCCTTTCAACAAGTAAGAGCTTCTGCACCTCTAGTAGGAAATTCGTGCAATGTGATCCTTACACATAACACAAATAAACAATTAGAAAAAATTGAAAACTGATTTTTTAAATAATAAAAAAAAACTTCAATATGAACTATTTATTGTTGTAGATGCATCTTGACCTAGTTGACCAAGTTGCATGGAAAAACCACCTGAATAAACTTTCTTATATGACCTTTTACCAAAATTAGGATTGAACAAAAACATTAAGATCTTAAACATTGAATTTAACAGCTAGTCAAATGAGTTGTGTGGAGGGCATTCAAAGTTGTATCCCCTCAAACACAAACTGGACTAATATTAATATAGGCTACTCTTCTATGCATTCACCCGAAAACTTTCAAATTCATATGATATTTTCTACTTATTAGATGTCTTGTTCTTTCAAATTCACTTTCTGCTATCTCAAAGTCAATGTATGCATGCAATAAGTCAATAAACAACAAATAATGTCAAGTGTTGATCTGTTTCATATTTGTAGCCAATTACTCAGAAATCAAACGAACAAGTAATCATAAGATTTGAGATGGCAATTACAATCTATTTTCCTACAAATGGGTGGATTTGGGTTATGTTTTAACTCTAACAGGACAAATGAGTTAAGGTAAATGATTTACCTGAAAAGTAAAACGGGTCTGGTCAAAAAGGTTGAAGTCAACCAAAAATGTATTGAAACAGATCACTCGTTAATTGTTATTTTAAAACAAATTGGATCAACCTTTGAATGTATATCCAACCATTTAACTGCAATTCACAAAAAAAAAAAAAACAACATAAAAATTAGGTGCCAAAAACAGGGCAAGACCTGTGAGGCCCCGAAACCGGGCACCTCACAGAGGTTGGTTTTCATCATAACACATAGCTCTTAAACTAAAAACTTTCATAATCATGCAGCGGAAATGTAAACATAGTTTGATAAACAGAAATCAATAAAGTGTCTGTATCAAAAACATATCGGATTTGCCAAAACCAATGGATCG
The DNA here is from genome assembly GCA_009363875.1 of Mikania micrantha. Taxonomy (NCBI): domain Eukaryota; kingdom Viridiplantae; phylum Streptophyta; class Magnoliopsida; order Asterales; family Asteraceae; genus Mikania; species Mikania micrantha. The sequence goes on along the minus strand of CM018682.1, from coordinate 47,302,064 downwards.
TCTAACTTGATGCCCGAGCTCCATGCCTTCTCTTATCGTACCTTCAACCTGACATACATGCTAAATCAAGTCAGCTTACGCTGGTGAGTTCTAGTTTTTATAAAACAACATTAAGCATACTTAACATACACATCATTTCATACACATAGTCCATAACCTTAGCACATAACACCCTTACATCATCATCATCATACGTTCCACTGTTACAATACGAACAGGGGGCTTATGCCGGCACCAGACTCCATACCCAGTTATAGTCGTGGTTGACTATCATACCCAGTTATAGTCGTGGTTGACTATCATACCCAGTTATAGTCGTGGTTGACTATCATACCCAGTTATAGTCGTGGTTGACTATCATACCCAGTTATAGTCGTGGTTGACTATCATACCCAGTTATAGTCGTGGTTGACTATCATACCCAGTTATAGTCGTGGTTGACTATCATACCCAGTTATAGTCGTGGTTGACTATCATACCTACCCAGCACGAGAGCTGGTACATCTTTCATACTTATCCTATAACACGTATAGGAACATCGTTTGTTCGTCATACATGATATACTAGCATTATATCATCTTTTACCATAATCATCATAACATTTACTGCTAGCATTATAACATCGTTCATAGCAGTCATCATGGCATCTTAGACATGTTATACTAGCATCGTCTCATCATACCATCATAGCACACTGTCATCATGCACAGTTCATTATAACATACTAGCATCTTCAGCATATCATAATATCATGTCATCATGCCTACATATCATACTTCCATCCTAGCAACCTAGGACCTTGTCATACTCCTATAACTATTCTCATAGTTATCATCAAGAAGCATGTTATCATAAAGTCATCATCATATCAAATGCTAGCATCATTTTCGTGTCATGTTATTCATTATCATAATTCATTTCTCATGCATTCATCATACTTAACATACTTTCATGCATAGATCATACTAACACATACGCATGCATACATAGACAGGGCATACCATCATTCATTCATCATCATAAGCACATAACATCATAACATAACCATAAGCATGTATGCCAGCCCAAAACAGTTAACATGAAATAGGGCGTCTAGAACTCACCTGACAGTAGACTCTTGTTAACCTTAGCCGAACTCCTTAGCTAGGGCCTTAAGGACCTATATCAGTTACATCATATCGTCACATACCATCACATCACATACTTAGACTTAGAAATTATTCTAAGTCCTCATAGCCTACCAGTCCCCCTTTCTGAATCCAAGTTCTCGAAACTTAGCTAAGTGTTCGAAACCCTTGAAATTCGTTAAGTTCTCATGTACACGAATTGCCATGTACTCGAAACCTCCCTTGTTCACGAAATGCCCTGTACACGAAATTCCATGTACACGAAATAGCCATTGTACTCGAAATACCACTGTACACGAAATTCCATGTACACGAAATAGCCATTGTATTCGAAATACCCATGTACTCGAAATACTCATGTACACGAAATTCTAAGTATGATTTCGAGTACCCTTAGTGCATAGCTTCGTGTACTCATCATTTTGTCATTAAACATCTCAGAAATTCATCTAAGACCTTGGGGAGCTAGTTCTAGGTTCCTTATGTTGTTACCAACGTATTGGAACCTCAAAGTTATGAACTTTATGCATAAAGGTGTGAGCTTTATGCATAAGTTCACCCTTTGTTTAACCATCCTAACTTTTGTATAAAAATCCAGCTTTCTATACATGAATCACTTACTTGAAGGTAGCTGATCCTCCTGGTAGAATCCCGTGCGTTTCCTACTTCGTTTGGTCGATCAAAGTTTGATTCTTGAAATTCTTGGACTTAAACTTCGTGTACTCGAGAGGGACTGTGCTTCCCACCAAAGGTTGTCACATTTCCCAAGGCACGACTATTTATAGACAAGGTGCCCGTACTCGAACACCTGAGTACACGAAATAGGGAGTACTCGAAATATGGTGTACTCGAAATCTCCATATTTCGAGTACACGATTTCTAAGCCCCATCTTAGTTATTTTCGTCTATTTTCCCACAAGTTACCTATCCGTTATACGTACGTAGAATTCAAATAACTTGTATCTTAGAAAATTTGGGATGTTACAAGTCTCCCCTCCTTACAATAGGTTTCGTCCCGAAACCTGCCTTGTTACACATCGAACAAATGAGGATACAACTCCCTCATCTCGTCTTCCAATTCCCACGTCGTGTCTGAACCTTTCCGATGCTTCCACTGAACCCTTACTTGACGAACCGTTTTATTCCTTAACTGCTTTTCCTTTGTATCCACAATGGCGACTGGTTCTTCAATGTAGTTCAGTCGATTATCTACCTCAATGTCATCTAAAGGAACATGCGTCTGCTCGTCTGCCAAGCACTTCATAAGATGCGACACGTGAAAGGTAGGATGAATCCCGTTCAGCTCCTCTGGTAGGTCTAGTCGATACGCGACCTTCCCTACCCTTGCCTTTATCGAAAATGGTCCAATGTACCTCGGACTCAACTTGCCTCGCTTTCTGAATCGAATGATTCCTTTCCATGGTGATACTTTCAGCAACACTCGATCGCCAACATCAAACTCGATCGGTCTCCGGCGCTTGTCAGCGTAGGACTTTTGGCGATCTTGTGCAGCTTTCATACGTGCTTTTATCACCCGTAGTTTTTCTGCCATATCAATCACAGCAGCCTTGTTTCCCATTTCTTTCTGTCCAACTTCACCCCAGCATACCGGGGTTCTACATCGTCGTCCGTACAACGCCTCATATGGGGGCATTCCGATACTAGAGTGATAGCTGTTGTTATATGAAAACTCCACCAAGGGCAAGTGGTCATCCCAGCTTCCTCCAAAATCGATAATGCATGCCCTAAGCATATCCTCCAACGTTTGGATAGTCCTTTCTGACTGTCCATCAGTCTGAGGGTGATAGGCGGTACTGATATTTAACCTCGTTCCCATAGCATCATGAAACTGCTTCCAGAATCTGGAAGTAAACCTCGTATCTCGATCTGACACAATGGAGACAGGAACTCCATGTCTGGCCACAATCTCCTTTACGAACAATTCAGACAACCTTTCGGACGTATACGTTTCCCTGATAGGGAGAAAGTGTGCACTCTTCGTCAGTCGGTCCACAATCACCCAAATGGTATCATGTCGCTTAGCTGTCTTTGGTAGCTTGGTAATGAAATCCATGGTGATGTGTTCCCATTTCCATTCTGGTACCTCTAGAGGTTGCACATATCCGTAGGGTTTCTGATGTTCAGCCTTCACTTGCGCACAAGTAAGACACCTGTTCACATACTGCATCACATTAAACTTCATGCCCGGCCACCAATAATCCTGTCGAAGATCTTGATACATCTTCGTCGCACCGGGGTGTACCGAGTATCGTGACTTGTGGGCTTCATCTAAAATCCTCGCTCGAATGTCCCCATTTCTGGGTACCCACATTCGACCGAATCGTAGCTTTATCCCATGGTCATTGTCTTCCAAGTTCTTGACTTGTCCGAAGACACGTTCAAAACCCACATTCTCTTCTTTCAATCCCTCCTGTTGCGCCTGTTTGAGCTCGTTCAGAAAGTCTGGCGTTATCACCAAACTATACGATTTTACTCGTATGGCAGGATGATCAGTCTTGCGACTCAGAGCATCTGCCACCACATTGGCCTTTCCCGGGTGATATAGAATATCACAGTCATAATCCTTTAACAGCTCAAGCCATCATCTCTGCCTCATATTCAAATCCTTTTGCTCGAAGAAATACTTCAAGCTCTTGTGGTCAGTATAGATGGTACTCCTTACTCCATACAAATAGTGCCTCCATATTTTTAATGCAAACACCACTGCAGCGAGTTCAAGATCGTGGGTCGGGTAGTTAGCCTCATGAATCTTTAGCTGGCGCGAAGCATAAGCTATCACCCTTCCCCTTTGCATTAGTACACATCCCAACCCTTGTCGTGACGCATCGGCATACACAACAAGATCATCATTCCCATCCGGCAGTGCTAGAACAGGAGCTTGGGTAAGTTTCTCCTTCAGTACTGAAAACGCTTGTTCTTGGTTTGGACCCCATTCGTACTTTACGTCTTTCTTAGTGAGCTTCGTCAGTGGCGCCGCTATGTTGGAGAAGTCCTGAATGAATCTCCGATAGTAACCGGCCAAACCAATAAAACTGCGTACTTCTGTCGGTGACTTTGGAGGACTCCATTTCATAATCGTTTCAACTTTAGCTGGATCTACCATAATGCCTTCTGGGTTCACCACGTGACCCAGAAACTGTACCTCTCATAGCCAGAAAGCGCATTTGGAGAACTTAGCATAAAGTTTCTCTTTCCTCAGGATCTCCAATACCTCACGTACGTGGCAAGCATGGTCTCCCTCGTTCTTTGAATAAATCAAAATATCATCAATAAACATTATCACCGATCGGTCCAGCATCGGTCGACATACTCTGTTCATCAAATCCATAAATGCTGCAGGAGCATTCGTCAATCCAAACGACATAACGAGAAACTCGTAATGTCCATAACGCGTACGGAAAGCAGTCTTTGAAATATCCTGCTCTCGAACTTTCAACTGATGGTAACCGGATCGGAGATCAATCTTAGAGAACCAGCTTGCACCTTGCAATTGATCGAACAAATCGTCAATTCTGGGTAGAGGATACCTGTTCTTTACGGTCAACTTATTCAGTTCCCTGTAGTCAATACACATACGCATACTTCCATCCTTCTTCTTAACGAACAGCACCGGTGCTCCCCACGGAGAGACACTCGGTCGTATAAAACCTTTATCAAGGAGTTCTTGTAGCTGGGTCATCATTTCCTTCATCTCGGTTGGAGCTAAACGGTAAGGTGCTTTGGCAACGGGTTGTGCCCCCGGCACTAAGTCGATCTGGAACTCAATTTCCCGTTCGGGTGGTAATCCAGGCAATTCCTCAGGGAATACATCGGGGAAGTTACACACCACGGGAACATCATCAATAGTCCTCGTAACCGTACGTTCCTCAATCGCGTAGACCAAGTAGGCTACACACCCTCGCCGCATCATAACATCAGCCTTGATCATCGAAATGATCTTTGGCGCATACATCGCTTTCTCACCATAAACCGTCACGGAGCTCCCATCCATCGCACGTAAACATATCATCTTTCGTCGACATACTATGTTAGCCTCATATTTGGCTAACCAGTCCATACCCAAAACCACATCGAAGCCCCCTAAGGTAATAAGAAACAATCGGACAGGGAACCTATGACCTTCTATCTCAACATAACAGTCATCAATAGCCTCAGTCACCCTGGTCATCTTACCAATAGCCGTCTCTACATCAAATACCCGATCTATCTTCTTAACCTTCCCAGATAACCCATCACAGAAAGTAGAAGACACAAAACTCATACTGGCACCAGAATCAAACAATACAGAAGCAGGAATATTGTTGATAGAAAAGGTACCTGTGACCACGTCCGGGTCCACAATCGCATCATCCTTCGTCATCGTAAAGGCTCGTGCTTTAGCCTTCTGCTTCTCCTTTCCTTTCTCCTCTATCTTACCCGAGCCCGAAGCATCGGCCCGTGGTTGTCTGCAATCCTTGGACAGATGTCCAAACCCGTTGCAGTTGTAGCATCTGGTGGCACTCGGACAATTGCTGGAGAAATGTCCCGTCTTTCCGCATCGAAAACATAAGTTAGTGCCCACCAAGCACTGTCCGGTGTGAATTTTACCACACTTGTTGCATCGGTTCGCATCCTCACGCTTCATCTTCTTGCCTGAAAACTTTCGTTGGTCTGTTCGACCCCTCTTAGTCCCGGAGGACTCTTTCACCTTTGCTTCTTCTTTGACTGGCTCGGCTGACATAACATCATCCCAAACTATGCCACTAAGCTCCACAGTGGAATCATAAGTCTTGGGAGCATTCGCCTTCACATGAATCCGAACCTTGGGAGGCAAACCCTCCATGTACAACTTCACCCTGCGTTCCTCGGTAGAAACCAGATGAGGAACAAGTCTTGCAATCTCATTAAATCGTGAAGTGTACTGCCTGTGATTCAGGCTTCCCGCCTTCAGCACCAGAAACTCCCTTTCAACCTTATCCAGCTCATTCTTGGGACAAAACTGCTTAGTGACCAGTTCCTTTAAATCATCCCAAGTCATCTTCTCTACATCAGCTGCAGCCTTGGACTGCTTAATGGTGTTCCACCAGTGAAGTGCCTCCTCGACAAAAGAGTGAGCTGCAAACTTAACAGCTTGATCGACTCGGCATTCACTGATGGAGATAACAGCCTCCATCGCGGATACCCAGTGGCAGGTGGCCACAGCATCCTTCTTACCATCGAAGGTCGGTGGGTTGCATCCCTTGAAGGACTTGTAGTCACAGCCCTTCAGTTTCCCAGTCATAGAGTCGCCGCTCTTCGTCTCGATGATCACCACCTCATCTTCTTTGGTGCTCTCCTTAGTTCCTTCAGACTTGTCTTTTAGAGCATCCTTCAGTGCCTTAGCAATCATTGCCGGCATCTTTTCACCATGATCTTGCAGACCTCATCAGAAATAGCCTTCACCACGATAGGCTCTAGAGTGAACTCGTCTTCATTCTCAGGTTGCTCGTTGTGCTCGTGGTCGTCTTCGTTGACGGGTTCTTCAGCCTCGACATGTGGTTCTTCAGCTACCTGTGGTTTCTTTCGCGGTCTACCCTTTTGTCCGGCCATCTTAACTTTCTACATAATGCAACAATTGATGAGTCAGCATAGGAATCAGTTTAGCACGGAATAAGTTTTGTAAATCGTTAACGACGTTGATCAAGTGTTATTAACCATTTACCCAACTCATAGGTTCTAAACGTTTCCCATCCCATCTCTTCAATGTGCATGACACTAACTACTTTCATAACATTACATCTAACCCTTAACTCATACATAAACATTCAACTCGTGGCATTCGTCATCCGTGGTTGGCAATCCGCATCCATTAATCCCATTCTCAGTTTAAGTCTTGGCATTTGGGATGCCAAGATCTCTCAAACTATAGCTCTGATACCAACTTGTGAGGCCCCGAAACCGGGCACCTCACAGAGGTTGGTTTCATCATAACACATAGCTCTTAAACTAAAAACTTTCATAATCATGCAGCGGAAATGTAAACATAGTTTGATAAACAGAAATCAATAAAGTGTCTGTATCAAAAACATATCGGATTTGCCAAAACCAATGGATCGTCTAACTTGATGCCCGAGCTCCATGCCTTCTCTTATCGTACCTTCAACCTGACATACATGCTAAATCAAGTCAGCTTACGCTGGTGAGTTCTAGTTTTTATAAAACAACATTAAGCATACTTAACATACACATCATTTCATACACATAGTCCATAACCTTAGCACATAACACCCTTACATCATCATCATCATACGTTCCACTGTTACAATACGAACAGGGGGCTTATGCCGGCACCAGACTCCATACCCAGTTATAGTCGTGGTTGACTATCATACCCAGTTATAGTCGTGGTTGACTATCATACCCAGTTATAGTCGTGGTTGACTATCATACCCAGTTATAGTCGTGGTTGACTATCATACCCAGTTATAGTCGTGGTTGACTATCATACCCAGTTATAGTCGTGGTTGACTATCATACCCAGTTATAGTCGTGGTTGACTATCATACCCAGTTATAGTCGTGGTTGACTATCATAACCAGTTATAGTCGTGGTTGACCATCATACCCAGTTATAGTCGTGGTTGACTATCATACCCAGTTATAGTCGTGGTTGACTATCATACCCAGTTATAGTCGTGGTTGACTATCATACCCAGTTATAGTCGTGGTTGACTATCATACCCAGTTATAGTCATGGTTGACTATCATACCCAGTTATAGTCGTGGTTGACTATCATACCCAGTTATAGTCGTGGTTGACTATCATACCCAGTTATAGTCGTGGTTGACTATCATACCTACCCAGCACGAGAGCTGGTACATCTTTCATACTTATCCTATAACACGTATAGGAACATCGTTTGTTCGTCATACATGATATACTAGCATTATATCATATTTTACCATAATCATCATAACATTTACTGCTAGCATTATAACATCGTTCATAGCAGTCATCATGGCATCTTAGACATGTTATACTAGCATCGTCTCATCATACCATCATAGCACACTGTCATCATGCACAGTTCATTATAACATACTAGCATCTTCAGCATATCATAATATCATGTCATCATGCCTACATATCATACTTCCATCCTAGCAACCTAGGACCTTGTCATACTCCTATAACTATTCTCATAGTTATCATCAAGAAGCATGTTATCATAAAGTCATCATCATATCAAATGCTAGCATCATTTTCGTGTCATGTTATTCATTATCATAATTCATTTCTCATGCATTCATCATACTTAACATACTTTCATGCATAGATCATACTAACACATACGCATGCATACATAGACAGGGCATACCATCATTCATTCATCATCATAAGCACATAACATCATAACATAACCATAAGCATGTATGCCAGCCCAAAACAGTTAACATGAAATAGGGCGTCTAGAACTCACCTGACAGTAGACTCTTGTTAACCTTAGCCGAACTCCTTAGCTAGGGCCTTAAGGACCTATATCAGTTACATCATATCGTCACATACCATCACATCACATACTTAGACTTAGAAATTATTCTAAGTCCTCATAGCCTACCAGTCCCCTTTCTGAATCCAAGTTCTCGAAACTTAGCTAAGTGTTCGAAACCCTTGAAATTCGTTAAGTTCTCATGTACACGAATTGCCATGTACTCGAAACCTCCCTTGTTCACGAAATGCCCTGTACACGAAATTCCATGTACACGAAATAGCCATTGTACTCGAAATACCACTGTACACGAAATTCCATGTACACGAAATAGCCATTGTATTCGAAATACCCATGTACTCGAAATACTCATGTACACGAAATTCTAAGTATGATTTCGAGTACCCTTAGTGCATAGCTTCGTGTACTCATCATTTTGTCATTAAACATCTCAGAAATTCATCTAAGACCTTGGGGAGCTAGTTCTAGGTTCCTTATGTTGTTACCAACGTATTGGAACCTCAAAGTTATGAACTTTATGCATAAAGGTGTGAGCTTTATGCATAAGTTCACCCTTTGTTTAACCATCCTAACTTTTGTATAAAAATCCAGCTTTCTATACATGAATCACTTACTTGAAGGTAGCTGATCCTCCTGGTAGAATCCCGTGCGTTTCCTACTTCGTTTGGTCGATTAAAGTTTGATTCTTGAAATTCTTGGACTTAAACTTCGTGTACTCGAGAGGGACTGTGCTTCCCACCAAAGGTTGTCACATTTCCCAAGGCACGACTATTTATAGACAAGGTGCCCGTACTCGAACACCTGAGTACACGAAATAGGGAGTACTCGAAATATGGTGTACTCGAAATCTCCATATTTCGAGTACAAGATTTCTAAGCCCCATCTTAGTTATTTTCGTCTATTTTCCCACAAGTTACCTATCCGTTATACGTACGTAGAATTCAAATAACTTGTATCTTAGAAAATTTGGGATGTTACAAGACCCCAATAATGTTACCTATAAAGTTAGCTTTTTTTCATACTATGGTTAATTATCTTATATGCAGTTCTTTAATATAAACTGTGTAGTTAACATTAATTGTGTTTCTTGGTTGCAAAGCCTAGTCTTGACAATGTAATTTCTTAAGTTCATTGCACAACCATATATTACTCTACTTTTCCCCTTGGATAGAAAACCATGCCAGCAGAAAGATCACGCTTTCCAGACACACAGTCATTGTTTTCAAGATTCACATCACTCGGCTTGTGTAAGATGTAATAAGGACAATTAAAACAAATCAATAACTATGGACAATATAAGTCAATAGGTCAACAATTTTAATCTCAACATCACCTTTTCGTTGACCCTAATAACCTTGAAATGCTCCATGTTTTCGAAACCTCGCAAACCACACCCAAGTTGCTCACTTCTGCCTCAACCAGGCCAGGAGCGTGATGCCTCCATGTTATAACATCAATGGCCTTGCATCCAACTTTATAGAAGAACAACCCCAACAAAGATTAAGCGCTATAAGACCTTAGTCAAATCAAGTATAACAAACTTCCAGAATGAATGACACCAGATGTTACAGTTTGAAATACTCTAGCCAGTAATGTAACCATTTCCTCTTCGACTCAACTAAAAAAAAATGTATCATGTACATAACACATATTTTAGGAACAATAAAAAAATTTCAATTTCATTTGATACTTAAGATGACAGTAGTCCCTTAAATAAATTAAAACCCATAGGATTATGGTAATTAAAATCTATAAATTAAGATAAGAGGAATGGTTTACATTGAAAGGAAACAAATAATGTTTTATTGATCAAAACCAACACACCCAAACTGACGTGTTTCTACTTGTTTACTCTTGGTAGATAATCACATATAAACCTGAACTCGATTTTGAACAATTACCATAAGAGCTATAGCATGCTACAAGTGATCCACAATCAAATTATGCATAACAACTATTTAATTCAGAGTTGTTTGAGCAAATGATATAACTGGATTATGGGATGCTTGACATGCAATCAAAAATTAATAAGAAATCAAATTGAGAAACAGGAAACAATTATGGGATCACCAAAAGTTTCATGATTTGAAAGCTTAAAACATTTATGTATGCCCCTGAAGTAAACAAAAGATTAACGAAATCAATGAGTTCCACTTCACATAGATGATAAAAAGTAAAATCAGCAAACCAGCCAATTAGGTTGCATATTAGGGTAATGGCAGCAAGGTTGCTTGAAAATTTTCTTTTCAAGCCTTCAACCTCTTTGAGTACGATTAGCAGCAACTTCAATTCACTACCAGGAAGTTTAAAAAATGTGTTGCCAATTTGCAGAAGAAAAATGTGAGGATGATTATGCTCTTGCACCTGCAAGTTCATAAAACAATTTAAATAAAAGTTACATGCATAAAAGAAAACAATATTGATGCCAAGATTGTCAATTATTGAACAACTACAAAAATATATAATAATGCCTTTGATGCAGCAACATATCCAAGTAGGGTGGGCACCATAGGTGTACTTTAACATCCAACTTCCGTTTAATCCATCACAAATTGAACTAAATCATATCTTCCTTTGAATTTATATTGTAAATATGTAAAACGAATAAACATTTTCGTCATATGAAGCCAACATATAATTATAATACCATGTACATAAAAGTAACTATAAAACAAGCGATTCAGCATCAACATAAACCTAAATTCATATAATAGAAATTCGTAAAAGATTAAGAACCCAACTAAAAATTTACAAAAAATGATGATAAATTATAGAACTCCCACAATCCATTGAAGGGCAAAATAATGAAATGATCCAGGGTGTTCACAGTTTGGGTAAAACAAACAATCCAATTCGGAAACAACCAGCAGGATTTGGAAACCAAAAAAAGGAAAACCTGAGAAGGACACCCGAAGAAAATGTTACCTTCTTTTGGGTATTGGTCGAACGGATCGTATGGGGGAAGTCGGTGAGGATGATGTATGCTGTCAACCGCCATGGTTGTGATGTTTCCCTCCGGCGAACTTCACCGATCATTTCAGGAGTGTCTCAGCTAGACTGGGACGGGTTTCACCTCTGCTTGTGAGTTGACTTTGAAGATAAGAACTTGCTTTAAGAGTTGAACGACCCGTCGTCGTAGCACCATCGCAAGTTTGCCGGATCCGGCTGCCTCCTTCCTTGCTCTCTCATTTGCATGTTTGAAAGAGAACAAAAGATACAGATTTGAAATTTGAAATTTGAAATTGATTAGGGTTTGCAAATATGCATTTGAGGTGTCTGAGAGCTTAGCCAGTTGTCCATTACCTGACAGGAAAATGGAAGCTTAGAATGGTAAAGGGAGTTTTGGGTAAAGGAAAGTAGAAGCCAGGGTTTTCAATAGAAAATAAGAAAGAAGAGAATATCGATGTTATTTGAAGCATAAATTGTTTGTACCATAAGCTTCTCAAGTAGTATTTTCTCAAGTTGGGCAAATGTTTCTCAACCTCAATGAACTAATCAATTAAAAATGCAAATTTGAAACAAAAGAAAAACAACTAATTCAAATGTATATTTTGCATTTCACTACATATACAACATCAATTATTGAAAAAGAATATGATAACAGCTAACTAACATGCAGGGAAAACATATTAGAAAATGATCTGATTATTGACTTGATTTGGGCCATCTGTGGTTCTTAATTTTGGGCCATCTTAGTCATAATAAATGATTAAATACACAAAATGATCTGATTATTGAATAAGTTATTAATATCAGAATAATAAGAACCGAACTATGTTAATATAATTATCATAAAGGACGTCTTGTTGCAATCTATAACATGGTCACGATTTTAGGTAACAAGTGTTGAAAAAAATCAAAACTATAAAAAAATAAGCTTATTAGCAGGTTGATGACTTACCTGGGCAGTCAAATCAAATGAGGGGCAAGAGTCACCTTCTCTTTCCTGAACACTAACACATGACAAACCACTGCCAAGGCACAGATTACTTCTAGGATTAAAATAAAAAGAATCGAAGACAAGATGATACCTTCAAGAGTTTGCCATCAGAGATTTCAAGACAAAGGCTGAAGAAAGCTAAACATGCAGACCCAATAGTCCTTCTACCCACAGAGCCAAAGCCATAAATCAGCAAAGAGTAATCATCAAATTAAGAATAACAGCTCAAACAATAAACATCACCTTCACAGATCATTGGATAAACAGAACCGAACAAAACAATAGTTGTATTTTAAACACAGCTGTATTTTTGTGTAAAAAAGTTTAAATGCAGCTGTATTTTCCAAAGCAAAGGAAGATTCTACTACCAAAGAATGTGGGAAAACTGACATGGGCAAAACTGACATCTATTAATGTAAAGGAAGAGTCTACTACCAAACAATGTGGCAAAACTGACATGAGCAGTCTCAGCCTTGATCTGGATGGGTTTACAGCTGTGGCAAGGGATAAAAAGCTGAAGCAGGCGGGTATTAAGACCCATGTACAGAGTCAAGTGAGGAAAACCAGATTCAATTTGAATGCCGAGGTAAAACAGTTTGTTGTCCAACCTGTGATGAACAAAAATAAGGTTGCCTTTATTGCTATTATCATATTTACTCAACCATAAGGTGGAAGAAAAATACGTTTACATTGTGAGGTGGAAGAAAAATATGTTACCTGGTGAGGTGGAACATGGTGCAACCCTACACCAACTTGTCTAATTTCAATCCTACACAAAAAACAAATTTACTCCAATAAGAATTTAAAAATCTTCACCTTGGTTTAAAAAAGCATGTGTGATACACCTAAATATAAAGAACATAGATATACCTTTCTTTGATGAAACTCCTTCTATAATGACAGTAATAGCAACAAGTGCCTTCGCAATACCCAATCTAAGTACTTTAGCAATTATTTGGAATCCAATCTGAGAAAATATAAGATAATTTACCATTTAAGTGCTTCCATGCCAATACCGGTTAAGATCCTCCAAAACTGGTTTAGCAAATGTTCCTATAAAAAAACAAAGAATCATTTAAGAAAATGATACTTAAATTTCTATATAAATATTAAAACATGATTAACTAAAATTGTAGCTGACCAGAATAAAAATAATGTCATAGCCTTATCATTCCTGGGTATTTTTTTATCAATAATCGAAAACCAGTCTAAAAGTTGATGTTAAGTTAAGAAAACCAGTCAAAGTGAGTTCAAAAACCAGTCTAAAAACTTCTTCAATTGACCATTGGCTAACCATTCAAAATAAAATGATTAAGCACTTACCAAAAACAACAGTTATCCTCTCATGAATCTTGAGGGCACCATGAAAAGACTTTGGAAGCAGTTTGATATCTCCTGTCTACAAAATCAACAGTGGTCAACAAAATTAAGACACTAAAATTTCTCATGAAAATGTTCCAGGTAAGATGCAGGAAATCAATTAGTAACTCTTAGCTAATTCTTAAGTAATTTTAACACATTAACACAGAAAGCAAAATCAACTCATTTTGATTAACAAATTAGGCTTCTTAACTCATTTTACAGACTTGGTCTCTTATGGTCAAATCATATAGTAATTAAATAATAAACATCAACGAAAACTATAACTCACAACGCCAGTAGGTAAATAGGTCGTAATGGTGAACTTATGGTATCCTTTGTAATCCTGTACAAAAGATCTTCATCCACATACGAAAGACATAGATTAAAATCCAAAAGATATTCAAATGAGGTGTGGAAAGAGATATAACCTTTGCCTTTTTTTTTCCAATGTCATTGTAGAGACCAGGACCCTTAACCATGGTTTCTTGTAGCTTGAACTGGAAATTGAAAACGAAGAAATGAGTATGATGAACGCTACTATGTTATATATGGAAAATGAATTGGGTGTAAAAGAAAAGCCCTAATTTGACTCTAGTGTTGGAATTTATCCAGCGGTGGTGGGAGGGCATAAGACGGTGGCGAGAGGGTGGAGCAATAGCTGAGATTTTAAACGAAGTACATATGTGAAGGTAAGAACTGGAAGAGCAAGAAGGGAGGAATTAGGGTTTTCATTTTCTTGTCACAGTGTGTTTAATGCTGATGAAAACGATTATGAGGGATGAAAGAAGCGTGGTTTTAAATTTTGAATTTTAAGAACCACCAGTAGTTACAGGGGAAACATGTGTATTCAAATGTGAGGGAAAAATATGCTTGTAGAGTTGTAATGTATGCATTAGGAGTGGTACATTTCTTAATTTAAGAGATTGAATACTCTCTCACCAATATGCATTATATATAGTTATAAGATATATATATGATCATGTTTCCCCATTTATCGGTAATTTATCTCTCGACAAGATTTATACTTCACAGCCCGAAGGTTCGCTTAGCCCTTTGGTTCGCTGCCCTTTGTTTCAGCCACCTTGAGGTTTGGCTTCACTAGGTTCGTAGCTCCCCAAGTCCAGCCCTAATCCCAAATTCGGCTCAGATCGAAACGGCCACATAAGTTCGTTCCCATGCTTAGGGTTCGCCTAAGGTAAGGAGGAAAGGTTCGGCTACTTTATAAGGGTTCGCATGAATGAGATGGGCTCGGCCACATGTAAGGTTCGTCCAACGTGTAAGGTTCGCCCTTCATGCAAAGTTTGGCTCATCTAGGGTTCGGTTATGCAACAAGAGGTTCGCCAGTTGTTGGTTCTCCTAGGTATTAAAGTTCGACCAAAGGAGCATAGGTTCGTGTAACACAGGTTTGTCTCACCCAGGTTCGGCTAGCATGTACTCTGGTTCACCCAAGAAAGGTTCGTGGCTCAGGGGGGATTTGGCCAGCAATAGGGTTTGCCAGATCTGGAGCTTGTGGTGGCCTAGGTTCGTGGCCATGCAAGGAAAGAGTTCGGTGATGATGGGAAGATCCTAGGTTCACACCTCACAGGTCCGTGCCACCTACAACCATTCCCGCCCAATGAAGGTTCGGCTAAGGGGTTTCCAGGGTTCGTCCCTTCTGTGTTGCAAACCAACACTACATCATCATCATCCGTGCCTAATTCTAGTCCCTAATGTATCCATCTATGGTCTCACAAGCTCAAACAAGTCCCGTTTAGTGTTTTCAAAGTGTAGAAATAGTTTAAACTATAAAGATGCAAACCAGTTTCTTCATGGGTTCTTGTTCCTCTCGATTGTGCGGTCGTTTAGAGCCAAGAATCACTTGAATCCGATAAGAATTGAAGAAGTTCTCTTAATGAGAAGTTAGAGAGAGAGAGAACTAGGGCGATTTTGTGTGTGTGAGAGAGAAAGAACTCTTGTAAAATGAAGAAGGAAAAGAAGAAATGGGTTTTTATAGCTCGGGTTCTCCCCGCGTGCTCGGTCTCGTTTAATACGCGTTAATACATATAATATGCTCTGTTATTCTTGTAAAATATATTTAAAAACATAAAACATTTAAATAGTTATGTCTCGTGCTCATAAAATGATATTAATTAAAGTCAGTCCGTAAAATGAATTTGTTTACATTCGTTAAATTAATTATTTAATTAAACGATCTGTTCGGATTTGTTTTAGATTGTGATTCCTAATAAAGATTATTAAATCCTTTTTCTTATTTTAATATCATTAGAAATTATTTCATTATCTCGTCGAACCGCGTTACTTACGTACGTATTCGTGAAGATCGTCACCTTTTCTATTCCGATGTTCGTATCGTATTTCGATTCGATTTACAATTTATGGAATATCGTTTCAAAATATTATTCTTAATAATTATATTCGTGTGAATCGTCACCCACGCGAATACATTATTAAGTTAATATTTCAGAATTAATATTCGCGTTTAAATTATGTTCGTAACCTCACCATCGCGTAATTATTTCCAATATCATTTTCATTATTTAATTACTTTAATATTATAAATCCCAATCCAAAACCCACTAAACCATATCACTGACACATCCGTGATATGCCGAAATATGCATATGTATAGGGCATATGTAGGGGTCAGTCGGAACTGCCCCAGCCACCATCCCACCGCTATATCGATAAACCATGACCATGTGTCCTTGACTATGTTTAGCAACCAAAAAATAACAACTCCTAATTCCTTTCCATTCCAAACCAATAATCCGTCATATGTTCAATTGCAATAAACTCTCTGGTTCTGTTTAGTTGTATTTCAACCAAACTTCCCATGATTTATGCATATAATAATATGTTCTCAATATGTATACCAATATCAGTAATAATATCAAAAAAAATCATTATCATTAATAATTATCGTATCAGGTCGTAACAGTACAATGGTACATGTACGGACAACCTGAAATACTGTGATGTTACAGTCTCCCCTAGTTAAGGGAATTTCATCCCGAAATTCAACTTGGAGTGACTGTAGTGAATAAATGTGGGTATTTAAGCTTCATCTGATTTTCCTGTTCCCAGGTGAATTCTGGACCATGATTCGATTCCCATCGTACTTTGAGAATTGGAATTCTACTGCGTTTGAGCTTTTTAACCTCACTATCCATTATCTCAACTGGTTTTTCAACAAAGTGCATGGTATCATCGACGCGAATGTCATCGAGTGGTACCTGAAGATCTTGATCAGCTAAGCACTTTCTTAAATTAGACACGTGAAACGTGGGGTGTATATTGCTAAGTTCAAGAGGAAGTTCCCACTTATAGGCAACCTTCCCGATTCGTTCGAGGATCTTAAAAGGGCCAACATAACGTGGAGCAAGCTTACCCTTCTTCCCGAATCGTACCACTCCCTTCCAGGGCGATACTTTGAGTAATACCATATCGTCAACTTCAAACTCTAAAGGTTTCCGTCGTTTGTCCGCGTAGCTTTTCTGTCGACTGCGTGCAACTAACAGATTGTCACAGATTTGGTGGATCTTTGTAGGACCAATTTGGAGCTCAGAAACAATCCGATTCCAAAGGAACTCGACAGCCTCTGGAATAGTGCGGAATCGTATTCCAGGGTTTTCCAATCGAAACCAACAGCAACCGTGATGTTCCGAAGGTGTTGAATGAACGTTTGAATGAGAATCCAACACCAAGGGTTGAGAATCGAACTTGGACGATCAATGGCCGCTCAGATCTTCTAGGGTTTGACACTAGGTGCTCTGGGGAAGAAGGAGGGCTCTAGAAAGTTAGGTTTTAAATGATTTAAACTTGTATTTATAGACTGTAGTCATTCGGACGAATGAGTGGCCGAAGCAGCTCATTCGGTGAATGACTCATTCGCTCGCCTATGTCATTCGCTAGGGCGTTCATTCGGCGAATGACTTCATTCGTATAGTCATTCGCCCGAATGGTCTGACTTCATACTCAAATATTAATTTATCAAATCAAACAATCATATAATCAATATTAAACATTAAGAACAATATATAAAGACAACTTCCATTAATATAACTGGACTTTATAAGATGGATAGTACAAAATTGAACTAGGGACATATAGTGCATCTACAAACTCCCCCTTGGACCTAGTTTAGTGTTTGAAAGTGTCTTTCCTGAAATAGTTTTTATGAAATGGCTTTCCAGTCTTCTCCAGCATGAATCTTGAAAATACTGCAGAGACGGATCACCCTCATGAACTGTAGTGTCTGTACCATGTCTTGTACATCAAAAAATATCTGGTGCCGAAAGAGAGCTTTGACGTCGGTGTGTGACAAGTTAGTCAACCACATCGGCTCAAATATACGTTCCGTTTCCCATTTCTTCTCCTTGCTCATAACTGTCAAGCTTCTCCACTTCGCCCGTCGTAGTACCACCATCAGAAGCCCTCTATAAAGTCTTGTCGCATCTTCCTTAACGGAATCTTCTTCAAAACATTAAGAGGAATCCACTTCAGGATAACTTTATGTTTCCGGGTATATCCATCGATATCCGGCAAGTAATATCTTTTAGGTAGTTGGGGCTGGAAGTTTACCCATCTCTTCCAGTACTCGTACTAAATTTGTCGAGAAAACCAGGCTGACATTCCAGAATCTTCACTATAAAGCATCCTCAGACGTACTAATTGATTGACTTCGAAACCAGGCAATGTCTTAAAATCATGAGGATGCTTAAAGTAGTCAATGCCTCTTTCCCTCTTCGCTGCGTAGCATCCAAGATCATGAAAGTATGCCCAGCTCAAGATTTGACTCCAGCCTTGTAGCCTTTGGTTCTGTAGACTTTCTTGTGCGTAGCTGGCATCTTTACGGTGCTTTCTTTCTTCAAGACCTCCCAGTAGGCCTTCCATTTTCTTTTCTTCTTTTCTGATCATCGGCTTCAAACTTAATGACTACCTTTTCTTCTAAGTATTTGACCAGTAGATCTTCGGTAGCTTGATCAAAATGATCAGTGAATGTAGGTAGTTCATCCAGCCGATGTATACTTTGGATATTATTCATCAGTGATGTCCTCCAGGATTACTTCATCTACATCATCAAAGGGCTCTGGAGTTGGCTCATCACACATTGGAATAGAGGTATCATCAGTGATAACCTCATCAGGATTTAGCCTGAACAGTTCTGCTATCTGCTCCTTTGACAAGCAGTGAATAATCTCCCCTCCTGTTTGTCGTAGCTTACTGAGTGCTGTATATGCCTTGAGCGTCCAAAATCATCGTGAGTGTCTCATCCAGTTGACGTCTCACAGGCACAGCTTCGACTTACTCAGTAGCTGCTGGTTCTTCTGTTTGTGTAGGAGGAGGTTGAGAAGGAGCCTGTTTCTTCTTGTCCTGCATAGACTTGGACCGGATCTCAGAAGTAGAAGGGGCTTTATCATCATCATGATCATCATCTGAACTTGATGAACCAGAAGACCCGCTTCCTGATCCTTCCTGATCTGAGTCATCATCTTTATCAGTATTCTCATAATCTACTTTCTCCTCGTCAGATTCATCCTCTTCTTCATCATCTTCCTCTTCTTTATCCTTTTCTGAATCTGAGTCATCAGAGTGGACTGTTGTGCCCTCAAGCCTGGGAGTGTTGTCTTTAAGATCTTCAATATGTTCAGCAGGACGAGCATTCTCCGCCTCTAATGGCAAAATATGTTCATTGAAACCAGTGACTGTCAATGCCAGCTGGTTGTGCTCATCTATGTACTTTAGCAACTGTTCTTCCTGCTGAGTAGATCTAGCTCTGAGATCTGCTCGCTGATCTGCAGCTTGAAGCAACAATGCATCCTGATCAATTATCCTCTGAGAGAGTTGAGCAATAACCAGATCCTGCTCCCTGCTCTTCCTTTCTTGTTCCAGGTTCTTCTCCATCAATCTTAGTACCATACTATTCAGAGTGTTAAGTTGATCCACAATGAGACAGTAGGCACAGACGTGAGAAGGAGGTGAAATAGGAATCTTGCTCTCTTCCTCCTGCCAGCTTGAGATGATGTAGACTGTATAGCAGCAACAGAGACAGCTGCAGTTCCTGGAGCAGAGGAACGAGGAGGAGGTGAAATATCAAACTCAGGAACAAATAAAGGATTAGTGATCTCCTCCATCTCAGCTTCACTCCTCTTCCTCTTTCTCTTCATCAATCTTCCACCTATCCATACACTCTCAAACTCATCATCTGGATTGTCTTCTGAATCAGGACTTTCAGCTTCATCAGCACCTGCTTCGCCACCTTCATCACTTGAGTCACCTGACTCAATTCTGTCTTCAGCTGATAAGGTGCCAGTCATATTAACTGGAGTAGAGGTAGTGGCTGTAGATGTAGTCATGAAATCCAACTCTAATAAAGAATCAATATCCACATTCTCCTCTTCTGCTGTAGACATACTAACTCCACCACCTGCACTCACATCACTAGCATCTACCCCACTAGCATCAATCATGCTAACATCAACAACATAGATGATATCAACAACAACAGTACTAGAGCTAACAACAGCTGAACTCACACCAACACTGGAACTTGCACCACCACCACCTGCACCACTAGCACCAGCACCACTATCATGATCAATGTCATCATCAGGAACAATAATGTCCTCTACTTCAGAATCATAATCCTCATGTCTCCATCTTCTACCAATCGGAGCTATGTAATCAGGCCTAGAGAGATGTCCGAACAATGATCGTAAGGCACACTTCCTATCTTTTCCTCTGTATGACAGTACTCTGTTTAGAGTAGTGTCATTCATGTGCTCCAAGCGTAAGATATCAGCATTGATCTTCGGCAGATTAGGCAACTGTGCGTCAATCAACTGCTGCAAGAATCTAGGGTACATTAAGAACTTCTTGTCCCCTTTCAGAGTCACATTCTCTTTCAAATGTGAGAGGACCATTTCTGAGAAGTTGAATGGCAGGTTCAGTACAAGTGCAACAAAGGCACACTGTATGGTCTCTCTCATGTCATCAAATCCTCCTCTCCTTGACCCAAGGCAATGAATAAGTACATGTGCTAAGTACTTGAACTGTGGAGACATGAATGCCTTGTTCATGATCCCAGCTCTAAGGTCACCTTCATACTTGCACCTCATGAAGCAGCATCGAACTAAATAACGATCTAGAAGATACGACTGATCAGGTGCATCTTGGAAACCACAAACTCTTCTGATGTTTGCAGCAGAAATGACCACATCTTGTCCACGAACTTTACCCGAATGACTGTAGGCTCAGCTTTACAGTCGATATCAGCAGATGCCCAGAAGTCTTGCTGATGTGAAATATATGGCACATGTAAAGTTGAGATGGCACTGAATATCCTCGATCGCCTCAAAAATGTGATGATCTCGGTGAAATGTCGGGCATTAGGTGTGTTGAGGTCCAAGTGAGCACATATGTTGTTATTCATCACTGATTTGTATCCAACCATTCTGAAATTTAGATAAAGACATGTTAGAACAAATCAGTTGCACAAGATACAGAAATCAGAACAACAACAAAAAAATTTGAACATTCTGGCCGAATGAAGTTAATTTGGGCGAATGAGCTCTTTTGTCGAATGAGACATTCACCGAATGAGCTATTCGCCGAATGAGTCATTGACAACAGAGGTTCATTCGCCGAATGATCATAGTCGAATGAGTCTCAATTTCCGAATGAGCCTCATTCGCCGAATGCGTCATTCGACAGACTGTTCAGATTCAAACTCCAGTTTTCAAAAATTCAAATCAACTTCTAAAAATGTTATACCCACACTCAGAAACCTACGATTAACAACATTAAAACATGTCGTATGTGATTTTAAGTCCATTTAGACCATTTATTGAAAGGGCGATTATAAAAACCCTAAAACCCTAGATTCAGTTATGTTTTTGATGTTTTCATGGTCAAAATTCAACGATTCTTGATCCCCATGTACCTGAGATGATAAGAAACAAGATTATCAGAAGCTGGGACGAAAGAAATCACGAGAAAATGAATGACTAAATAAAGGTGGTATTCAGGCGAATGTCGTGCACACAGTTAGGCGAATGAGAGTTTTTGGAGAATGAGGTAGTTTGGTCGATTGAATGTTTATATAGGTTGAGTCATTCGCCAAATGAAACCGGCTAATGAACTCTTTCTGCCCCCAAAGTCGTTCGCCGAATGACCTTCACTCACAGACTTCATTCGCCGAATGAGATAAGCGACTGACTTCTTTCGGCTTACATTGATTCGGCCGAATGACTTATTCGCCGAATGAAGTCATTCGGCGAATGATTCATACTCAACATCCATTCGTGCGAATGAAATAAAGCACTCACAAAAACACAACTTGAATTCAAAATTTTCAACATTTTGATCTGTTAAAAATGATGCCAATTATGAAGATATGTCTGGTTGGTTCAGGATTCAGATGAGATAGACATGTGAACCTACAAATGATCACCTAAACTTAAAAATTGAAAATAGAAAATCCTTTTGTAATTTTCTGAAACAAATTACAACTGTACAACTAGCATATAAAGAAACGCATCTTTTTGTGAGAGCTCTATTGAAAAACTAGTACAAACATCTAATCAAATCAAATCAGCATTACTGAATGATTCATTTCAGACATTTTTGACTTGTGATATGATTACTGATATATCTGTCCACTTTAAGCTTTTCAATACAAATCTATCAAACTCTTTTGATGATCACTTATGTTTTTCTGACTGAGTTACTCGTTTTATCTATTCAGCATAGGTTTGAACTCAGTTTGTAACTCAATAAATTCCATAAGGTTCCAATTTCTTTTCTTTTTGTATTTTTCTTTCTGATTTGTCTCACATGACCAACACATTCTCATGGACGGCTTCAACTAGGTTCGTCCCAGTAATATGGCACGTATACAGATCTGTGTTGACATGCTTGACTTGTTCTATCCAAATGGACGGCTTCAACTAGGTTCGTCCCAGTAATATGGCACGTGTATGGAATCGAACTTATTTTATTTTTGTATTTTTCACAAGCTTAATACCAGCTTGATTTTCTTTTTCTTTTGTTTTGATTCAATCATTATCATCTGAATGGATGGCTTCAACTAGGTTCGTCCCAGCAATATGGAACGTGTACAGACTTTGAATTCATGAACCATTGGAAACCTTATTGGATCTCATGATAACAGGTGTATGCCTGATTTGAGTTGTCACACCCCCAATTTTCAACTAACGGAATCACACCGTTTGGGAACGTGACAAACCAGGATCTCAGATCATTAGACATAACGAAGACCTCTATACGAATTTCAAAACATACTTTGGTCTTTAAAACATGACATCAGAGTTTTCAAGGTTTTGCGGAAGCGTTTTAAAACCAGTAACATTTGAAAAATGTAAATTACAATACAAAATCTCAATTGTCATAATTCAAATACTAAAATGTAAAGTCATGCATGCGACTCGATCTCCTAGTCCATGCCTGCTTTATGATGTCCTTAGCGTCCTGAGAAAACATGTAAATCAAGTGTCAACCCAAATGGTTGGTGCATAACACAGGTTTAATCATTTCACAATGTTCAAAACAGCAGTTTGAATATCAAGTTTGTAGATAACATAATCACACATGCACAGTCATGATAGCTAGTCATATAACTATTTACATAAGTGGTCGACACCGAAGCTGACGAGTTGCCATGCTATAGCATGTTTTTGCCTTAACACTATTGTCTAGCACAAACAATAGTAAAATGTGTTGTTTGGTCAGTCAAACACCTGCGTAGATCCCATCTACCAAGTGAGGTTTGTCAAACCCAATAGATCTATCTTCAACTACCACGCTTTGCACTCCGGCAAATTAAACGGTTCGAAAGAGAAGGCGTTGTAATGCTAAGTTTGCACTTAATGTAAACAGATAACTCATGCAAGTGATATGTATCTAAAAAGAGTTTGTTGCACATGTTTTCTCCCCCAAAACAGTTAAAATAAGAAGGGGCCGTGTACGCACCTTTGATTGTAGCAGAATGATCAAACACACGTGAACTCGCGTAAAAATCCTCTACGAAAAATCTGTGTTTAAATGATAACGTTGTGTTATTCGGGATGTCGTTTTGTGTTTGTAATCACATACGTGTCATCACACGTATGTAGAGTGTTAGAAACGTGCACACGTAGGTACGCGTGACTTATAATCGTTTAAATAAAATCATATCATCGTTAATGATTTTATTTAACCAAACGAAATTATACGCGATTTCGTTTTCTAATTAAAATATGAATTTTATTATTCTAACACATTCGTATTCCCGTTACGGTTCCAACGCAACTCGAACGGGTTAAATCGGAGTTAAAACGAGCACGTTATGATTAAAACATCAAAAATGGTTTTAAATATCAAAAACCGGTGGAGCCTGGCCTCGAACCCGCGACCCTCCACTCCACGCCCATGCATTCTACCACTCCGGCCCGCTAAGGAATCGCGATATGGTTTCCAGATTAATTGTTTTAAACATTAAATACCCGGTTCCCCTTTGTTTGACTACCGAACCAATTTGGTTCCAATTGGACCCCAATTCAACCGAGTTCGATCCCCAACCCTTAGGGGTTCTGTTCCATGGTCCCAAACGATCCAAACCATGGTTTTAATTTTGATTATTACTAAACATAAAGCTCATATTCGTGACCCATATGATCCGAACATGGCCATTAACAACTCAACATTCAATTGATCGAATTCATTTAGTTTAAACCAAGATTCCATATGGTTTACATTCCTTCAAAGATTTCGAAGCTTTCTGTACAAGAAATTCGAATTTCAGATCCGTTTATATCGAAAACCCTCAAGTTGTTTTTCATTACAAGCCCTAGAAATCGTTCATGAACAATCCATTATAATTTTATGAAATTTACATGTGGGTATTGTTAATCGGTGGTTTCTGAAACTATTGGTACTAATTGATTTAATTTTTAAACCCATCTTGACCGAAACCCCCAAAACCGTATGTTTCAAGAACCCTAGAATTCGAACACTTGAAATTCGTATTTCTTTGGTTCCATTTCGTTGTGGGTTTACTTAGAGATGTTAGAAAGAACGTTTAGATGCTGGTAATTACCCGAATTATCTTCGAATTGATATGGAACGACTATAAGCTTGTGTTTCGGCCAAGCTTTAATCGAGTTCTTCAATCTCGTAGCTTCTGTTTCCGATTGTGGGTGTGTAACAGGTGCTAAATATGCCGATTAGAGTGTATGGGGTTTCAATTTGATGTAGTGAAGCCGAATTATGTGCTTTTGGTAGTGAGTAGCAACGGTTTCATCTTTTTGGCTTACATTTGAATTCAATTCGGCATTATTAGCTATCATAACTGATAATCATTGATGATCATCATAAATATGATGGTTAAGAAAAGTTAATGATCAGTTACAAGTTGAATTATAAGGGATTTCGAATTTTCTTAGATTTTCATACACGAATTTTGACTTTTTAAAGTCAAAATCTCGTTTTAACTAATTTCCACATTGATCCTTATGTTCTAGATGCTTATAACTATAATGGAGTAATCTAAGATAGTTTAATTCAACTAAAGTTGATTATTGAAAGTAATTTCAATTTCCAATAGCATCCATAATTCGAATTTTGACTTCTAATAGTCAAAATTTACTCATTTAACTAATTACAATCCAATTCCCCCTATTTCAAATATGTTTGGCTTATTTGACCAAATTAAATCCTTCTAATTAGCTTCCGTATCGTTTCGCGACATTTCCCGTTAATTTTTGTTAATGGAATTAACCCGAAAATATCAGATTGTTACTAATTGGGCCAATTGAACTATGATTGGGCTAGGTTAACCCAATTGGGCCTTATAAATACAATTGGGCCTACCTTGGTCTCATTGAGCCTACCTTAGGCCTTATTGGGCCTTACTGGGCCTTCATTGGCCTTGTTGGGCCTAACTTGTCTTGTTGGGCTTTCATTGGCCTTATTGGGCTTTCATTGTCCTTATTGGGCTACGAGGGTTAACAAGGTTAACTCGAAAAGTCGGATTGTCACATCATCCCCTTGTTGAAGGAATTTTCGTCCCGAAATATAATAAGTGTTAGAAAGTTAGTTAGGAAACTACTTACGAGTTTAAATCGTACGTGTTAGTGTGATTTGATCATTCTGTGTGCTTGTGTGTATTCTACATAAAATCTAATGCTTGCAACATCACAACTAATTGTGATCGTTCATTG